>CM035411.1:155684978-156037478 GCA_020310875.1 Ceratopteris richardii | reverse complement strand
GTTAACAGCCTTACTTGTTTGCTGATTGCCCAGCCAAATTTTCGGCTTCTGTAAGAAGAGCGTGAGCGTGCTCGATGTCAGAACCCTCGCAGGTCATAAGAGCGACCAGAACTGCAAGTTCAGCGTGATAAAGACTATAGCGCAGGCTTCCTGGCCGCATAGCTTCGAAATATTCTTCTGCTTCATTGATGTTGTCTGTCAAGACGAGTTCAATCCCTTTCAATATCTGCACAAGCACTGTAAAAGTCAGGAACTAGTCTCGTATGTTGATCAAAGACTAACTCCTTGCAGGCCATGTTTGAAGGATAAACCGCTCTCTCACAAAGAAACACGAACAAAATATAAAAAACTCGCACCTTCTCTTCTTCCACAGCGCAATTGAGGGAGATTGGGGGTTCCCCAGGCGGCTCCATGAATTCCAAGCTGCAAGAATGGCGATGGCGGAAACAGCAGACAAGTGGATCAAAGGGCACGCAGCTCTTTCATTACGTTGTTTATTTTTTTCTTTTAAATGGAAATTGAAAAATAATAATAATAATAAGAAAAGCAAAGAAATTGTGACGGATCATGTGCTGTATATAAGGCCCGTTTCACATAGGGGCACTGGAACAAACAGGAAAACACTTGAATTTCCATCCGGAAATAGAACTACTTGCGCAGTTCCACCGCCTATGTATTCACATATATGGGTGGAACAATATGCAAGTATTTTGGTGCCTCCGCTCTATGTGAATGTAAAAAGAGCTACAAAATGGAACAAAACTATCACTTTTATAAATTTTAAACATTTGAATTTCTTGCAAAACAAATCACAATCTTCCACGTGGCTTGGAGTTTGTGAAATCCTGCAAGGGGCGGCAGAGGGGCCCTGGTACATTCTTGAGAAAAGAGTGGCTTGATGTGGCAGTGAGAGAAAGCAAGGGCTCCGCCCTTATGTGAATTGCACGCTCCACATGGCATTCACACATTGGAGATTTGCTGAAAAAACTTCGTGCCTCCGCACTATCTGAAAAGCCCTTAAGGATTCTGAAGGAATCGTTGTAGCCTTTATCTATAGTTGCTCACGACATTTTCCCGCATTTGATGGAAGAGACATCAATACGACGAACTTTCGATTCCAGGTGAATCGTTGACTTTTAGCAATATCAAAACGAAAAAGTTTTCGACAATTTTGAAAGCATGGGCTTAACATATACAAGGAGAGAGGCGAGTTACATTAAAAATATCAGAAATGGTCCGCGCCCATTAGTGTGAGTTAGTGTGAGTGGTTGGGTCTTTCGTCGGTCTCATAGAAAGAGAGAGGCAAGTTACATTAAAAATTGTCAGAAATGGTCCGCGCGCATTAGTGTGAGTTACTATGATTGGTTGGGTCTTCCACCGGTCTCATAGAATGAGAGAGGCGAGTTACATTAAAAATATTGGAAATGGTCTGCACGCATTAGTGTGAGTTAGAGTGACTGGTTGGGTCTTCCGCCGGTCTCATAGAACGAGAGAGGCGAGTTACATTAAAAATATCGGAAATGGTTCGCGTGCATTAGTGTGAGTTAGTGTGACTGGTTGGGTCTTCCACCTTTTGAGACCGGGTGAGGGTTCAACCCCTTTCTACTGTAGGCTTTCGGGTAGTTGAACCTATGCTTTGGTGGATACGAGGCGTCCTTTGGGTATTATGTCCGTTCACTTGTAGAGTTATTCCTTCAATCAATTCAAGCAGAGGGAAATTAGGCTTCGGTCAAATTTTCTCAAAAAAATGTCAAAAATGTGTAAAAGAAAATAAAGTTTCTTTCACACTTAATGGGCAGAGCAAACCTTAATTGCATTATTCTTAAAGAGGAAGTTCGACCAAAGCCTGACCTCTCTTGCTTGAATTTATTGAAACAATGACATTATAAGTGGACGGGCATAGTATCCATGGGACCCTTAATATTCCCAAAAAAAAAAAAGATTAGATTGCCCAAAGGCAACACTTAAAAAAGACCACCCAAAGGCAACAAGTTTAATTATGTTCGAAGACAATACACTAGCTTAGGACCACAATTGTCATGCCATAGAGAAAGATTAATCTTTCACTCCGGCCTCAAGAGGTGAAAGGCCAAACAAACGTTAGATGTATTGTTTCAATTTTAATAATGAAAATTAAATGCATCACTTTTTTATGTGTTCACAAAAAAAAGGATAGAACTTTGGAAGGGGTTTATGTTCACAAAAGAAGATGAATTTGTGGAAGAGGATTGGCACAAGTTTACTACCACCCTCTCTCAACTCAGCTTAAGTTTCATATTAACAATTTAACGTGTTTTTATCCTATATCAAAAAAACATATCAAAAGCATGTTTTCTAAGTATTGACATGTTTTTGTCCTATATCAATGAAACATATCAAACATATGTTTTTTCTAATTTGGTGAGCATGGAAACAAAAAGTATGACATATTTTTGCCATGATTTGATGGGTACTAGTTTTTAAGAAGAAGAAATCTCTTGATTTTCATTGCTAATGAGGAGACAACCATGATGAAAAAAAAAAGGTGTCATCTTATGATGTTGGGTCTTGGGCTGAAGGTCCAAGGTTCAAATGTTGTCTATCGACTTGATGTAAATTTTGGATATGAGTGAAAAAGGAATACTTTCAGTGAGTGTGTTTTCATTTTTTCATACCTCAAGCTTCAATATCTATGGTCATTTTTTAAATTTTTGCAACCTAAAAATGGATCCCAAGATTGAACTCCCTAGAAAAGAAAATCATCATGTACACGAACAAAAGTTATAGTAAGAGGTTTTCCACAACATGGATCAAGTAACCCTTTTCTAAAATCATCATGTACACGAGCAAAAGTTTTAGTAAGGAGGCTTTCAACAATATGGATCAAGTAACCGTTTTCTTGTAGGGTTGTGCTTGATGTCTGATGTCTTGTTGGCTTCCCTACTTCAACGACAGAGTGAACACCTCAAAAGAGCGTTTCTCACTTTGGGAAACACTTTTTCTTTGCATATTTGGCTCTTACCGATTCACATAAGTAATTTCACCATATCACCATAAGAAAGTAATCTTATCATATTACCATTAGTGTGTATATGTAATGCAAAATGGTCTTTAAAAAATCTTATTTGTGTATGTTCTAATAAAACATACAATGATTTGGTCTGTTGTTGGAGATGGAGAATCACCAAAGCAGATTTTTGGAAGTCGAAGGAGAGAAGATGGTCATGGTTGCGAAGAACTAAAGCAAGGAGCATGTGGCAACAACTTAATGATGAAGGACTAAAGCATGTGGCAATAGGTTAATGTTCAATGGTGGCCTCCTCTATACTCAAATCAGAATTCAAATGAAGGATTAGGACCTATTCTTAACTAGGGTGGACACTAGTGTGAAGAGGGTCGCTTTTCAAAATCACCCATAAAAGTGAGTTAAGTATTCATTTGTACTCTTCTTGTTTTTGTTCATTTCTCTCTTGTAATCAAGTGTAATTTTTTTAGGAGCTCTTGGGCATGTTCCTAATTGAGGCTTATGTAAGAAATCACTTGAATGATGTGTGTGACTCTCCTCCCATCCATATATACCCTCTTGTACTCTAAAAATAGCAAGGGTATACTCTAACAATAGTAATGATCTGGAATAGTCTAGTGTGAACATGTGGCCATCATGAAGCACTTATTCCCATTACTACCAAAGCAGTTCCCATTACTACCAAAGTACCTTAGGGTATCCCCCGAGCTTGGGACCTTGGCTAGCTGGCCCTTCTCCCTCACACACATGGATTGATCCCTGTGGATCAAATAGATTGACCCCTATGGATCAATGATCCCTATGGATCAATGATCCCTATGGATCACATGCATTGATCCCTGTGGATCAATGTCTAACACTCAATCCCCCTTCTAAAGATCATTGTCCTCAATGATCAATGAGGGAAAGTACTTGTGAAGCAGAGCTTCTGATTCCCAAGTAGAGTTAGTAAGTGGTAATCCTCTCCAGCCTACTAGATACTCCTGGCTAACATGATTCTTGAATCGCCTCTGTCTCCGATCTAGTATCCTGTCTGGAGAATGATCCATGCTTTTACTTTCTTGCAAAGAAACAATACCTTCTATTAGATTATCCTCCCTAGAAACATGAAACACTGGATAAAATCTGCACTCTAGGGGAAGATCTAATCGGTATGCAACTTCACCTAGCTTTCTAACTATCTTCCAAGGTCCACAAAAAGCTTGGTGATAGCTTATTACACTTCCCTATGGACAGTGAAGTAGACCTAGCTAGTACCTAAAGAAAGACTTTGTCTCCTGCCTCTAAGGACCTAGGAGATCTTATCCTATCAGCATACTCTTTAGCCCTATCAGCTTCTTGCTACATCTTGGCTTTAGCTATTTCTAAATTTACTTGAACGTTTGCTAAGAACTCCAAAGTACTAGGACATTTCTGTGACATACATATGGTACTGAGAGCATTGGGATTCATGCCATAGTTCATCTCAAAAGGAAATGCAACTAGTGCCAGATAGTATCCCAATCTGTCTTATGCCCTCAATATGTCCTCTAAAAACTGGTTGACCCGCTTGGTCCTGTAAATCTGACATCCCTATCTGAAACTATGGATGTTGACAACCCATGCAATCTGAAGACATGCTGGATAAACAACACCGCTACCTGTGGATCAATGATCCCTGTGGATCACATGCACTGATCCCTGTGGATCAATGTCTGACACTCTGATCCCTGTGTGGAGTTGCTATTGTCTCCTACATGGGTATGAAGTGATCCCTATGGACCAAACTCATGATCCCTATGGATCATCAATCTGTCTACCACAACTAGGATAGCATCCCACTTCCTTTGGGTCCGCGGTACCCGACTATGAAGTCCATGGATACTATTGTATAATTACATGGGTCTAAGGGGTAGAACCCTTGAGTTTCTAGGTGTGAAACCCTTGGGATTTATGGTTTATTTACCCCTTTAGATGGGTCTTGAACCTTAGGGATAATTCTCTAAGGTTGAGTACCTTAGGCTTGATTGGAAGCTTCTCCTAGCCACTTGGTTTGTACATGAGAGCTTGGAGAGTCTTCTTTTAGAAGCCATGTGATTTCATGTGATTTCCTAAGCTTGGAAACCATGTGAACACCTTAGGGACCCATGTGATGGAAGGTACACATGTCCTCTTGAGAAGGACTTACCCCCTTGGTCTTGGAGCTATATATTGGAGGGGTTGGTTGGGTGGAAACACATCTCTCTCTCCTAGTGTGAGCTTGGATAAAACCTTGAGGACTTCATGGATTGTTTGCATTGGAAATATCAACAAATCCTATTAGGCCAAGCTTCAATTCATATATTAGACAAACCATATAGTATTGTGCCTCCATATCCACCTAGACCATGCTTAGGATCTCCTCCTATATTTCTCACATTGTCTATGCTAGAGCCTAAGCAAGTGGAATATCCATAGCGAGAACTGAAGCCTTATCTCCCAACCCCACTTGGCCAAAGTGCTCCAGTTGTATGTCAAGTTTACAATTCCCTATGAGCCCTTCCTCAAATATCATATATACCCACTTTGCATGCTTCAAGAGTTCTAGAAATGAATTCTACATTCCTGAAACAATACTTCCAAAATCCTATGAGTCTAGGTGAGCAAGGTGCATTTCAATGCACACCTAGACACACAACTCTAGATTGTACAAGAGGTCCATTCTTGGCATCCTGATACACCACAAAGTAGCACTCCATGGGAACCCTTCAGAAACCACAATTCCCCTACAAGAACCTCCTCATTGCAACATGCAATATGTTGAAAATTAAGTGTCAAACAAAGAAGAGGACTCATCCACGAGTTTTTCAAGTGGACCAATCAAACAAGAGGATAAAAATTCTTGGAATAAAGTCAGGAATTCCACAAAAATCAATCAAATTTAAATATTTTCATGTACCCACCAGAAAGTGCACCCTACACCGATTGGTGATGGTTAGCTAGATCATAGGAAAAGAAAACTTTTATATAAGAATATTTTGCCATTGTTTCTTGATTTCCACGAGTTCCCTCTTAGTTTAGTGAAGTTCTCAACTCCATCAAGTAGCCCCCTTTCTTGCTTATCTCATTTTCTCATGAATTTGCTCCTCTCTATCTAGAGGTATAGTTAGATTCTCACAATTATGTTTGTACCAGATTGCACAACATTTTTTGCTCTCTCATTGTACTCATTTGTGTTGATTTAAAGCATCACTTGGTATCTCACACATTGTCGCAAAGTGCTCCAACTTCTCAAGTTTTTCAACTAGGTTAATTGTGATAAATCGTGAAGTTTATGAAAATATATCTCTACACATATGCAAATAGTGTTGTAGACATATAGCCTATCTTGAATTGGATGCTTCCCATAGTTGGAAGATCCATTTTCTTTCATTCAAATCTTGTTGCATAGGCCTTAAGAACTAGATTAATTTTGTAAACTTTCATCTTGCATCTTTACATAATTGCAAAGAAAATTCCATAACAATGAGCATATATCATTGTTTGGACCTAGTGGAGGGAAACCAGCTTCCATAGTTGCATTGGGATGTTAGAATCTTCCCCCATTTGTGGTACCAAAGCATTTTGGAGGCTTTTAGAAATCAATGGACATCATATTGAAGACTTGGAGGGATCAAGAGATTTTGTGGAAGCACAAGGACTTATCAACATCCGCACCTTCTAAAGCATACACACTTGAGTAGAAGCTAGAGAAGCACCATAGAGATTAATATGGCTGATTATGGTGCACAAGAAACTTGAAGGACAAGTCAAAGCAATTAACGAATGGATAGAAAGGGATAGGAGAGTCATATTCATTCTATCCAACACATAAGGTATAGCATAATAAGGCATATAGAAGACTTGGATACATCCAAGAAGGGACTAATATTTTTATATTAGAAGGTTTTTTCACTAAATAGTTAAAAGCTTGATGATCAACAAAGAAATTAAATTTATTTTCTAGCAAATAATGTATGAATTTTTTACCACATAGATCATTCCTAGGTCTTCTTGTTTTGTTGTTATGTTCTTTTGTTCAGCATTGTTGACTTTGTTTTCTTGCATAGGCAATTACAAAATCCAATTTTCCTTCATTAACCGGATGATCTAAGATACAATCTATAGCATAGTCTGATGCATCAACATGCATGTGGAAGATTTTATTCCAATCTGGTACTTTCAAGATTGGTGTAGTGACAAGTTGATGTTTTAGCTCTTCAAAATCACCCTCTAATCCATTCATTTTTAGTGATCAATCATATAAGGTAAATTTTGCATCATAGTGTACATGTGGATACATGTACGATAATAATCAAAATGTCCCATAACATTCCTGAACTTTCTTTACCTCATTTGGCTTTGGCAAGTTCACTATAGCCTCGATGTTGTCTTCATCAATGAATAAGCCATTTTTTGGACATTATGTGCCCAAATTATTTCCTTCTCTAATCATGAAGACATTTTTTTTTAAGATCTAGAGGAATTTGTACTATCTACATTTGAAAAAGATTTTATCCAACATAATGATGTGCTCAAATTGCATTTTGAATATACATATAACTCATCCACATATACTTCTACATTTACATATAAATTCTTTGAAGAAATGACACATGAATCTTTGGTAAGTAATGGGGGAATTTATTAAACCAAATGGCATCACTTTAAATTCATAAATCATCACGTTAAAGGCAAATGGAACAATTGGTAAAAAAGCTCATCTAGTGCTAGTTTTATAGCACTATTGCAACTTGGTTATAGCCAAAAAACACCTTCAAGAAAAGTATACACTTCCTTTTCTACTGTTGTTTCCAAGAGATGATCAGTGATTGGTAATGCATAACTATACCAAATGGTTGCAATATTGTTTTTTTCTAGATTGTTGCACAAAAACTATGAGGGATATCTACACTATGGTCAACTTCATATATGAATCTAACCTCTAAGATTTATCAAGTTCCTCTTTGATTTAGTCACATATACATCATTATAAGTATATGGACCTTGTTTATACGGTTTTTCCTCTAGGAACATCGGAATTCTATGTGTCCAAATTTTTGGGTCAACACCTTTTCAAGTCCTTTTATGAACAAGCAAAAAAAAAAATCTCTATATTGTTGAAACAATTGTTTCAATTGACTACCTTCATCATTTGAAACATCTTCTACTATCACCACAACCTTCTTCTTTAACTATTGATTATCACATGCTTCTCCTTTATTTCATCTTGATTTGGATTTTGAACTACAATCTCTTGACTTTTAACTTCATATTTCTTGAAATTTTCAAATGGTTTAGAATTATTAGATTTCCTATCATATGAGGTAGTAATTTCTTCTTTAATCGATTCCTTAACTTTGTAGACGAGAGATACATGGGTTATAGTATCTTTTATACAATCATTAACCTCAACTCCTTAAGGGAACTTAAGACATGAAGGGAATGGTGGTTCCATGATAATGGAATCCAAGTCATCATATTTGAATCTTCTTTTCCTTTTTTATTTGATCTTCTTCATCCATATCTTTCAAAGAGCTACCATGACCACCATGCTAATGCAATATCCCTCCTCAATGTAATGTTTTCTCTATCGAAGTTTGGTGTCTATGGAAGCACACGAGTAGCACACGAAAGAAAAAGAAGCTTGGAGCACAACACAACATTGAATGAATTACCAAGTGAATGTACAAAAATAAGTAACCCATTAGGACTATATGCATACATACAAGCCCAGGGGAAAACCTCTTAAAGAGGTGAAAAATTGCCTCACTGGTCCTAAATGTGTTCACACACATCACTACCAAAATATATTAGAAATCCCTCCTGGGAGTGATGTGGTGAACAAGGAGCTGACACTCATGTATAAGGAAGTGCCAAGCTACGTGGAAAGAGATCAATCCACAAAATGAAGTAAGCCCAAAGATTTGCGGAAAGCTTCAAGCTTCTCCCTAGGTAGAGCCTTTGTGAAAAGATCTGCAATGTTCTTGTGTGGGCACATATGCCAAACTCATCTCTCTATCAGACAACCTCGAGATAATGATAATGCACCTAAATGTGCTTTGTGCGAGCATGGAACACATGGTTCCTTGCAAATGCCAATGTGCTCTGAATATCAGTGAAGATGGTGGAGGCAAAAGACTAATCAACACCCAAATCAACCAAAAGGCATCTGAGGCACACACACTCAATAGTTGCTGTGAAAGTTGCCCTATACTTAGCCTCACAACTGGAAGTGGCCAAAGTAGGCTACTTCTTCCTTAACCAAGATATGCATGAGCTACAAAGTATGAAGCAAAAAACACTAGTGTACACACGAGTGTCAAAGCAACCGGCCTAGTTAGAGTAAAAAAAAGCATGTAAATATGGCGGTAGTGATTCCCCCTTCGGATAAAACAATCCAAGTAGTTGGGTACCACTCAAGTAGCAAAACATGCACTTAACCACCTGCCAATGGTTGACACTTGGGCAATGCATAAACCTGCTCATCTAAGGGACAAAAAACTAAATATCAAGCCAATTTATGCATACTTAAATCAAGCATCCAACAGCTTGCTCATAGAGGACAAGCTCAAATGCATCTCCAACATCATGAAAACTCAACCGTAAACCTATTTCCATAGGAGTTACAATAGCTTTGCAATCTTCAAGGCCAAAATGTTGCAATAATGTGTCAATATATTCTGTTTGACACAAATCTATTCCTCCATCAACTTGTCTAAATTGAATGCTCAAATAGTGATACAAATGCCCCAAATCTTACATCTCAAAAGAGCATTATTGCAAGAGACCAGTCTAGGTAGAATAGGTCTATTATGTCTGTTGCAGATCAAGCTTTCTTAGCTATTCAGAAGGGCAAACGTAAATGGAGCTCATCTACTAGAATCTGCTAATGCTATAGAGGTGAAGAAGGAAGACAAAGATGAGAAAAAAAGCAGAAAATCAAAAACAATTTTGCAAATACTGTAAAGGAAATGATAATTTCATAAAGAGTTGTCCAAATCTGGTTGCAAAAGAGGCAAAGAAGAAAGAGTTTGGAATGGTTGTTGCAAAGGCCTCTACACCTAAAAGAGAGTCCGCTAATTTTGTTTTGAATGGAGAATGGTCATTTACTACTGTTTGCAGCTATGACCCATCTTCTCATTGTGAAGAGAGATGGTGGATGCAATCCAAAGATGAGTAGGTGCCGCTACAACCAGCTTCACACCAGCCAATGAGACTTCAGAGTTGATTAGTAGACCCTTTGAGCTTCCTAAATCCACCAAAATATCAGCCAAGTACTTTGGAACATATATCCCAAAAGTTTAAGTCAAGACCGACAAGTTGCGAAATGACTAGCTCCCAAAACTTGCTATTTTTGGACATACACCTGCTGGAAAAAAAATGAACAGTGCTCTCAACCTGGAAGGAATTAGAAAAATTCCTTTTGGGCATAGCAAATAGACTTAGCAAGCTTCCTATTCCAAGTTAAAACACTTCAAATGATGGACTGAGCACTGAGAACAAGTTTCATCAAGTTCTGGAACATTCCCACAATTCTCGGGGCTCTGCAGAGATAGACCAGTAAGCAGTAAAATGCAGATATCTCCAAAAATATAAATCCAATGACCTTGAAAATTTATAGGTAGAAACTAGACAGTGAGAGCTATCCAACGCACTTTAAAACACTGAAAAAGGTTCAGTAAAACTCGAGATATGACCTTCTGAAGTTACTGCTCTGAGTGAGTATAGCAGAGAACAAAACAGAGAGGTAGATGATAATAAATGTATAGATTCACATATGATTACAACCACATTGGCAATGAATCTTTGCACAATGGGAGTAGAATGATAGAGCTATGGAGTAAGCTCTTCAATCTCTACAAAATGACATGAAGTGGTCACGTACAAGGCTTGCTAATCGCCTCTTCCTTCTTGCTCCTTTTATAGCAATTCTTGGAGGGAGTTTTGAATTCGAATTCGAATGGCTCCACCTAAAAGTGATCCCCAAAATTAGGAGAGATTCCCTCAGCTCAAAAATTCGTGATTTTGGTAGTTGGAGCCACGAATTTGCTTTTACATCATGCATGAGGTAAGCCATCCTTTTACTTTTTTCTTTTTCCATTTACAAGAGATAAAATGTACTCTTTTACAAGAGGTGTTCACATGACTACTCATGTGACTTACAAATGAGGATAATATCAAGCATATCAAGCATGTAGGCTTGGGCAAAATGCACCAACACTCATGAGCAGTGCATGTCTGTAGTAGACTTAGATGTTTGGTACTTTGATAGTGGGACAACCAGACATATTACCTCGTAGCATACTTTCTTCAGTTCATTTGAACCTGCCCCTATAGGAAATACTATCACATGTGCTAACAACTCCTAATGGGAGTTGGTAAGATCATTCTAACTACTACTGATGGTAGTTCTTTCACATTGCCATAAGCTTTTTTTGTGCCAAGGATCAAGAAAAATTTGTTGTCACCTTAACATTAGCCAAGATCGACTTAGTTGTCAGATTTGTTGATGACATATGTACAATTCATGATCTATTAAATGGTGATGTTATTAATATTGCTTCTGACATTTTATGTCGTGCATTTTATAAGCTCATAGACTATGCAAAATCTATGAATGATTTAGCATGTGTAGTACAAGATTCTCACACTATCTTAGATGCAAAGCTTTGGCATGCACGCTTTGGTCATCTGAATTATACTAGTTTGTTGTGCCTGTAGAAATCTGAAATGGTGCCCTCTCTGCCCAAACTTAAGGCACCTTGTAAACATGTTCACAAAGGCTATATTTTGGGAGAAATACAATGTTCTTCCTTCCCCAAAGATGGTTCAATTCAAGCTACTCATAAATTATAGCTTGTTCATAATGATGTATGTGATCCTATGCACACACCTTCTTTTGGGAACTACCTTTACTTCATGACTTTTAATTATGAATTTTCCAAGCATGTATGGGTGTATCCATTGAAAGCAAATTTTGAAGTGTTTATGTGCTTCAAACAATTTCTGGTTATGGCTAAAAATTTGTGAGCATGTAAATTGGGCACCCTCCATTCGGATCGAGGTGGGGAATACATGTCTTATGATTTTAATGCATTTCTGGTTGAATGTGGAATACAACATTAGTGTACAGTGTTGTATACACCCCAATAGAATGGATTTGCTAAAAGAAAGAATAATTCTTTCATGGAAATGGCAATGTGTATGGTCAAAAATCAGGTTTTACCACATAGCTTCTCGCTTGAGGCTGTTATGTGTGCAACATATGTACTTAACAAGTGTCCCACCAAAGCACTGCAATCTATCAATCCATATGAAACTTGGCATGCTCGCAAGCCATCTGTTGCTCATCTACATGTCTTTGATTGTATGGCATGTGAATTAGTGCCTAAATAAAAATGTAGGAAATTGGATGATAAAGTAGTGAAATGTATTTGTGTTGGGTACAATTTTGAAAGCAAAGGCTATCATCTATATCGTCCACACACTAAACACATTTTGGTAAGCCATGATGTTGTTTTTTTTTACGATGCAATTCATCCATTACTTTCATGTACTAAAGAGACATTAGTTAGCTCGAAAGATGTGTGTAAGATGCCATATTGATTTTCCCACCGAAAAAAAGATGTGTAGGTAATAATGAAATCTTATGATTAGGATATTCTGATCATGTCTGCAAAATTTTTGTAGCAATAAGTTTTTACATTCTCTCTCTAGAAAGTTGTCGCATGAAATTTGTGTGTTAAATTTGAGCATGAAGATGAAGGAATCTAAAAAAGTGTTTTATGAGAGAAAGGTAGAGTACTCTTAGTAGAAAAACTTTACCTGATTGATTTTTTTGTAGTTCCTATGTTTTATGTCTCATTTGGTCCCATGAAGATAGGTTAACAAAGAGATTTTTCATGTTTTTTCATCTCTCTCCAGAACTTCCGATTTTGCAGGGCCCAAAAGTGATATCTGGAAGGAGATTTGGACTTGAGGCATCTCTAACACATTGTACAGATTTAAGAACTGAATATTTTTGTGTCTCACAAGCTTAAGCTAATTCCTCACCATTTTTTAGTTACACAGTTTGGAAAAGTGCCATTTTCCAACACTTCAAAAAAAAAAGAGAGAGAAGCCTTCATTCATCTTATTCATGTTCGCGGATTTAGAAAACGCACATGGGTACATGGGTTATTTTGGGTGATTGATGTGTGTGTGAGTGTGTTGTATGGATTGCCCCTATTTTTGCAGGTATGATTCTTGAGGTGGACATGGAAAGTAGATGCATGGGTGGCCTGGAAGTCTTGCATGAGACATGCGAAAAGACGTTATCTCGAAGCATGCAGATTCAAAGAGTGCATGTGTAGGAAGGCATGATTGGTCGTGCACTAGGGAAATGTGGAGATCCAAAAATATGAAGATTGAGAGATAGGGAAGGGCGATGGTTGTACATTGATCACGATCGTTTTTGGCTTCTGAGATTGCGATTGAGATTGAGATTGGGATTGAGATTGTGATTGTGATTGTGATTGAGATTCCGATTGACATCAGCTCGGGGGTGGTTAGGTGGATGAGGCTTCATATTGAAGCTATTTGATAGATTTTGTAATGTAGATTAGAACTACTTGTAAATCTGCACATATAATAAAATTCTCTCTCTTCTTGTTCTGCATATACTCTGTTTTTCTTCTTTATATCTTGTTGTGCTAAATTCTATTATTCTATGTGGGATTGTGATTCAAGATTAGGAGACTTGTTACAAGTGGTATTAGAGCGGAGTTGGATTCTGAGACAAGATGCAGGCTTCGAAGAAGAAGATAGAAGAACATGAGGAGCTTATCTGTAGATTGAATGCAAAATTACATAAAGAAAGATCCAACAAACAAAAAGAGGGTATTGCAAATGCTTTCATGGACCTCAATGATGAAGGTGGTAATGATGTGGGCACATCGAATGCACGTAGAGCTAGATGACAACGTGAACCTAAAGAGGATGATGATGCAGGTGAATCTGCACTTACACAAATGTTTAAAAGAGCAAAATTAAATGAATTTGATGGTGAGAAGAAAACTAGAGAAGATCTTGAAGCATGGATTGAGGAACTTCAAGATTTCTTTGACCTGTGCGTATTTAATGAGGAATCAAAAGCAAAGGTGGCAATTCTGCATTTGCGAGGAGTCGTGAAACTGTGGTGGAAATCATACATGCAAACAAGAACATGTGAAGGTCTGATCCTCTGGAAAGAGTTTCAAGAGCAATCAGAGAATTGTTATTGTTCTCCACATTATCGGATGGAAAAGAAAATGGAATTCTACTCTTTCAAGCAATATGAGGATGATAAAATACTTGTCCTTTGAAGAATATAAGGATATTTTTTTGCATTTACATAAGTATGCACTAGAAGTTTCTAAAGATGCCTTGAATAGCAAATTTATTGAGGCTTTGCGAGAAGAACTTCGCTATCAAGTAAAGGGGTCCAGATGTGTAGATTTTCATGATGCGGTTACAAAAGTAGAAAACTTTGAGAAGATGGAGAAGTTTACTACGAAAAAGGCATCCAAATCAAGGTTTATCTCAATAGGACATCGGACCCCAAGACTTATTTCAAGAAATCAGAACGGACAAAAATCGACTAACTCTATTAATGGTCAAGGAGGAAAAACTAAACCAAAGCAGACGGATACACCTAAGAAGCAAGAAGTTGTGCACTGGCAATGTGATTCTAATTTCTTGGAGCAGGCTAAAAGATTGGGACTTTGCTTTCGATGTGGAGAATAAGGATGTCGCACTTTTGAATGTCCAAACAAGGCCATCAACCATTCTATGCAGGCAAAGATAACTCATCTACAAGAAGAAAACATAACAATTGAGGAAGCAGATGATCAAGGTAAGTGTTCTAACCCTAGACTTCAATGCATGACAACTTTTTCTTATTCAAGGGCATCGGTGATTAGGATTATGGGGGACATATCCTCATGTAAGGTTAGTTTCTTGATTGATTCGGGTAGTACAAATTGTTTCCTTTCACTTAACTTGGTAGAGGCTTTAGGATTGCATATTGAGATGCAGACCAAAAGACCTGTATAGATGGCTAATGGTAGGATACACTATACTCAAGGTTGTATTGAGAATCTTGATTTTATGTTAGGAGAACATAAGTTTTTGGGTACCTTCCATGTAATTGAAATGAAAGAATGTGATGTAATTATCAAAATGGACTGGTTAGTTCATAACAGTGTTGTGATTGATTGTGAAAGTGGGATCCTTACTTTGAAAATAAAAGAGAAGGAACATCATCTAGTAGGCAAGTGTAATTCAGGTTTTTTTCCTATTTTTGCTATAAAGTTGATTAAGGGTATTCAACAAGGTTGTGAGACATATTTGGTTTATGTGCATCACCTTTAGGAGAAGAAGAAAGAAGAAGAAATACCTGAATATGTTAGAAAACTTTTAGATGAGTACGTAGATGTATTTCCTAATGATCTGCCAGGTATGCCTCCTCCTAGGAAAATTGACCATGCTATAGACCTCTATACAGGAAGTGAGCCTTATTCTAGAGAACTTTATAGGTTCAATATTGATGAATTGAAAGATTTGAAGCTCCAACTAGATGATGTATTGAAGAAGGGGTTGATAAGACCTAGTGTTTCACCTTGGGGAGCACCTGTTTTGTTTTAGAAAAAGAAAGATGGCTCATACAGACTTTGTATCGACTATAGGGGATTGAACAAGAAAACCATTAAGGACAAGTATCCACTTCCACACATATATGAATTGCTGAGTCAATTGAGTGGTGCCACAGTATTCACTAAAATTGACTTAAGATCAAGATATCATCAAATTAGAGTTAAGTTTGAGGACATACCCAAAACCGCTTTTAGAACACGATATGGTCATTATGAGTTCACAGTTTTGCCTTTTGGATTGACAAATGATCCTCCAACATTTATGTGTTTGATGAATAATGTGTTTCATGAATATCTCGATGAATTTATATTAGTCCTTCTTGATGATATTTTTGTGTACTCTAAGGATGATGATGAACATGCATTGCATCTCAGGAAGACTTTATAGAGACTAAGAAAGCATAAATTGTATGGTAAGATGAGTAAATGTTTTTTTGCAAAAGGGGAAGTGACTTATTTGGGGAGAGTTGTTTCTAAGGAAGGGATTCATATAGATCCTCAGAAAGTTAAAAGCATAGTTGACTGGCCTACACCCAAATGTGTGAGAGATGTGAGAAGCTTCCTTGGTTTGGCACAATATGAGAGGACACACATTAGAGAGTTTTTCTCGAATTGCAAATCCTCTTACAAAATTGATAAAGAAAAATAGAGAGTTCACATGGAACGATGAGTGTCAAAATGCATTGAAGAATTAAAACAAAAAATTATCAAAAATTGTGTGCTAAAGATACCTAAGTTAGGGAAGCCATTTATTGTTGCATGTGATGCTAATGGAAGTCAATTCAGATGCGTACTTTCACAAGAAGGGAGGGTAGTGGTTTATGAGTCAAGGAAACTAAGGAAACATGAATTAAATTATACAGCACATGACTTGGAAATGCTTGCGGTTGTTCATGCACTTAAACATTGGAGACACTTATTGCTTGGAGTAAAGTTTCAATTAAGAACAGATCATCAGAGCCTTAAATATATATTTAGTCAACCTTTCTTAACAATAGACAAAAACAATGGATCGAATTCCTAAGTGAATATGATTTGATATTTAATACTTAGTAGGAAAAGAAAACAAAGTGGCCGATGCTTTGAGTCGTAAACCTTTATGCAGTTCAATTTCTATTTTATCCTCTCATTTTTATATTGGAAAAGAATTAAAAGAAGATTTGTTTTATGCAGCAATCTTGAAATTATTGGGCACGAATCCAGGTCCTATGTTTCAAGGAAAAATTCATTTGAAAAATAATGATTTGTATTGTAATTCTCGTTTATGTATTTCTTCAGAATCTGTTTTGAAAGAAAAGATTCTACATGACTGTCATGATGCACCTTTCTCTACACAACCTGGCTTTTCTATGACTTATGCAAAAGTGAAAGCTTCATATTACTGGCCACGTATGAAATATGATATTAAGATGTATGTGAAAGAATGTTTGAAATGTCAATAGGTTAAGGCTGAATTTAAAAGGATTCATGGCAGGTTACAACCATTAGATGCGCCTGATAAAAAATGGGAATCCATCTCTATGGATTTCATAACAAAGTTGCATGTGACTAGAAGTGCACATGATACCATCTTTGTTGTCGTGGACCATCTTACAAAGATGGCACATTTTCTTCCCATGAGGAAAACTGATACAACTTTGCATGTTGCTAAACTTTTCATAAAAGAAATTTTTAGGTTATATAATTACACATGAGTACTAGATTTCATCCTCAAACTGATGGTGAGACCAAGAGGGTTAACAGGGTGCTTGAGGATATGTTACGTATGTATGTGAATGGTAAGAAAAACAATTGGAATGAATATTTGCCTTTGGTTGAGTATGCATATTATAGTGCATGGCATTCCTCTATTAAGATGACACCTTTTGAAGCAATGTATGGATATAATTGTTTACTACCGCATTCACTTTTTATTTCAAAAAATAAGGTTAAGATATCCAAACAAATGCTTGAAAACATGGATTTGGAGCTAAATAAGGTAAGGAAAAACATGAAAGATGCACAGAAACATCAGAAATTATATCATCATCTCAAAAAGATACCCTTGGAATTTAGAACAAATGATCTGGTTTTTTTTCTTTAAGTGGGTCCTTCTAAATCAAATTTGGTTTTAGGCAAAGATCGTCGATTGTCTCCTCGTTATGTTGGTCCTTTTAAAATCTTAAAGAAAGTTGGTTATGTTGCATATTTACTTGACCTGCCTAACACTTTGAAAATTCATCCAGTCTTCCATGTTGGATTACTTAAAAAGTATGTTCCTAATGCTGATCATGTTTTGTAGGACAAATCTAAGTTGAAGGAAGATGCCACTTTTTAGCCTAAACCAGAAGTTATAATAGATAGGAGAATTAGACATCTTAAGAATCATGAAATAGTGGAAATTTTAGTAAAGTGGTTTGCATATCCTATTGAAGATTCAACATGGGTTGGTTTATGGAACATTATCCTTCTTTCCAACTCTGAGGACAGAGTTCTTAAAAGAGGGGGAGAATTGTAAGATGCCATATTGATTTTCCCACCAAAAAAAAAGATGTGTAGGTAATAATGAAATTTTATGTTTAGGATATTCTGATCATGTCTGCAAAATTTTGTAGCAATACATTTTTATTCCTTTGTGCATATTCCAATGATTTATGTGAGCTTGATGGATCAAATTTTCTCTTTCTCCATACTCCACACATCTCAATAGGACTCCATTTCAGTCTTTGAAATACAAGCTACCTACCTCTATGTGGAGGTTTCCTCTTTTCCAAATTTCTTTGCTCGTATTAGGTTTGATCTTATGATTAGGTTCATATGTAATCATAGGTGTCAACTTTTCATCCCACGATGGACACACTTCTAGGTTGAATAGGTATGTCTCTGGGAGCTCATCAACTAATCAAAATGGTGGTTCTCTGAGTTTCATCCTTGATAAATGATCGGCTCTAATGTGTGTATCTCATTTCTTGACTACTACCTCAAAATCAAATTCCATTAATAATAGGAACCATCTCACTAGCCTTCTTGTATTGCAAGGTTTGTTGACCAAGTACAACAAATCTTGGTGATCAATGAAAAGCTTGAACTTATTGGCTAGTAGGTAATGTTTAAACTTCTTCATTGCATAGACCATCCCTAATCCTTCTCTCTTAGTACTAGTATAATTTTGTTCATCTTGGTTTAATTTGCTAGTAGCATATGCAACAGGGTGATCTAATTTGGCTTCATATGCAGGTTGTGACAATATACATCCAATGGAAAAATTGGAAGCATCCACATGAATATGGAATGGCTTATCTCAATTAATCACTTTCAATTTTGTGGAAAAACTCAATCTCTTCTTCAATTAATTGAATGCTTGTTCACATTCATCACTCCATTTGAAATGAGTCAACAAGCCATATAATGGTTTGGAAATGATAGCATATATATGGATAAATTGATGATAATATCCACAGTGGCCCATAAATACTTGCACTTATTTAATGTTCTTGGGTCTTTGAATTTTTAGGATTACCTTGATTTTATCTTTATCTCTAGAGATATCATTTTAGGGTACTATGTGTCCAACCTTGACAAACCATAGAGACACATTTCTTGAGGTTCAAGCATACTTGATATTGTCTACATTTTTCAAATATGCATCGTACTTCTAGTATGTGAGAAGATATCTCAAAAGAGTAGTTGCATAGGTCATCAACATATACTTCCATACTCTTCCTTAGAAATTCTTCGAATGAGTGACATATCAATCTTTGGAAAGTGGTTGCTGCATTGGTTAGGCCAAAAGGCATAACCCTAAAAGTGTATACACCTCAATCAATACTAAAATCAGCCTTATGCTAATCTTTAGTAGAAATGGCCACTTGATTCTAGCCTAAAAATCCATCAAGGAATCTCTACACTTCCTTGCATGCTACTCTTTCCAAAATATGATCAATGATAGGCAATGGGTAACAATCTTGGATGGTGGAAACATTAACTTTTTTTCAAGTTAATTCAAACCGTAAGTTTGCCATTCTTTTTGGGTACTACCAATAATGGAGAAACCCACTTCATATGCTCAGTCTTATAAATGAATCCCACACCTACTAATTTGTCTATTTCCTCTTTAATCTTGACTAAGTAGACATCATTATACATGTAAGGTCTTTGCTTTATAGGATAAAAGTAGATGTTGGTGCATGTGACAGTATTCTCTATAGGGGTAGGCTCAAGTGAAGTGAAGAAATTGTGCTGCAAGGTAATATGCTTGGTTGCCCCACTATCAAAGTACCAAACATTTGAGTCTACTGCAGACATACACTATTCAGGAGAGGATGGGTCAAAATTGTAAGTAGTAGTGAACATTCTTCATTCTACACTAGATTAGCGGATTCTGTTTTCGGTGTAGAGGCCTCTGCAACAACCATTCCAGCCTCTTTTTTCTTCGCCTCTTTTGCAGCTAGTTTTGGACAATTCTTTATGACATGATCATTTGCTTTACAGTACTTGCAAAAAAAATTATGCTTTTCTGTTTTCTTCTCTTCTCTATCTTCCTTCTTCAAGCAGAATTAGCAGACTTCTGCTTATTACTAGAAGAGCTCCATTCACCTTTACCCTTCTTATTTGCCAAGAAAGCTTAATCTGCAACATGCATAATGGACCTGTTCTACCTAGACTAATCTTATTGCAACAGAACAAATACTAACTCCTCAAATGGCATTTGGATTGCCTTTCATCATCAAATGAAGAGTAGAAGCAAAACTCTGATATGAATTGGGAAGACCATTCAGAACAGTCTGCACAAGTGAATTGTCACGTAAGACTTCATCAGCAGAAATTAACTACTCCTTCAAATCTTTGATCTTTCTTAGAAAAATATCCATAGACTCACCTTCATTCATATGCTCACTCTCCAACTGTTTTCGGAGTTAAGCAACACAAGCCTCATTCCTAGCCTGGTACAATGTGGTAAGTGTATCCCAAGCATCCTTAACTGTTCTTCAAGAGTGAATGTAAGGAATAATGACACGTTTGATAGACAAGGCTATCAATGCATGTGCCTGAGCATCTCTGCCATCCCAACAAATTTGCTCTACAGTAGCTGCAGCACGAACTTGATCATGAGAAAGATCATCATCTTCAATGCTATCTGCATCAGCTTCAGTACCTATATTTGTAGGTGTAATAGGACATTTTTCAACACCCTACACAATATTCCACAGTCCTTTTGTGAACAATACATGACACATCATATAAACCCACAATGGGTAATTCGTACCATCCAACTTATCCTCAATAGCCAACATACGAAATGCATCACTGCTTTCAGCCATGACCACTGACTAAGAAAAATGACTATATTTGAAAAAGTTGAACATGAATACCCTATCGAGTTCTACTAACTTGTATTAGACTTTGAGATGCTTATACTGAAAAACCAAAACCTATGTATATCTTTGGCACAAAAAGATGAAATAGCCTACACAAGCACTAGGATAGTACATTCAGAGGCTAAAACGAGCTCAGATTGTGATTTTGGCACCATAGAGTGAAGCCATTTTGATCTCTTGATCACCTTGAGTATGCACACCAAATTTCATGCGATTATGAGACTATGACCAAAGGGGTGTCGACGATGCCCTAGATGAAGCGACGACCTGCTCTCATACCAATTGTTGGAGTTTGAGGTTTGCGGAAGCACACGAACAACACAAGGAAGAAGGAGAAGCTTGGAGCACAATGCACAATACTAAATGTATTACCACTAGAATGTACAAAGATAAGCAATATGTTAGGGCAATAGGTGTATATACAAGCCAGGAGGGAAAACCCTCCTAAAGAGGGAAGAAAGTGCCCCAATGGTCCTAGTGTGTTCACACACATCACTACCTAAATATATCAATAGTAATCACTTCTTCATTCACATAACATCCAAGGTTGCTAGCATTTCCATCCACTCATGAGGTTTGAATACTTCATCAAGAAATATTTGAGGCATATAAGCTCAATCATCTATTTCTCGTTCTCCTTAATTCCAAGGCTTCCAACTTTGGAACCACTACTCTTCTCTTAGGATAGGTTTATTGAGTGCCCTCATTCATCTAGGATTGGTCACTAGACCCTACATTATGGATTGACATTTCATCTTCCTCTTTATGGATGGGATTACATTGAAGAGGAGGAACATCCCTATAAGAGAAATTCTAGAGATTTATCTTGGTTGTGGTGCCTAGATGTTGAAGGTATATACCATCTCTTCCCCAATCTTGCACTACCTGCAATTGGCATATATATTAGTATCATTTTGTAATTGCTTGCCTTGCCAAATTGACATATGGCTAGGGTATGTTAAAAATCTACTCCACATGTTGTCAAGGTTAAATTCTCTAGTAATCCAAGTGGGTGTTATACATGGCCATCTATTAATTGCAATTTCATTCTAGTTTTCTGAATGCATGTCTACCCTACTTTTCTCAAATTACTTTGGTAGCAATTCTAACTCCTGCACCTCTATCTAGTATGGCTCTAGTCATGTAGCCTTGGTATGTGATTGGAAGACATGTATTTCCCTCATCATCTTCACTAAAATATCCTACTTTATCTACATGTATTTTCATTGTAGTATGTTAGAAGTGTCAAAGAAGGACAAGAAGGCCGAAGAAATGGGTTAGAAGGATCTAAGAGATAGAACCATCATGCAGATCAGGTAAAGAATAGGCTTAATCAAATTCTCATAAATTATTTTCAATCAAGAATGATTTTTATCACTACATCAACATTGTAAATATCATCTTTGATATTTCCAACTCCATTTTGTTCAAATAGAGGAGTCCTCAAGCTTGAGGAGTATTAGAAATATCTACATATCAATTTTCATAATTTTTAGACTCCATTTGAGCCCTCAAATAAGCCTTGGAACCTAACTTTTAACTAGGCAAAACACTAGGTCTAGACAAGGCCAAAGTTAGTGAGAAACTATAAAAAGAGCTAGAGAGCTCAATTTTTAGGTTGGATTGGTAGAGATTGAAGCTTTTTTAATAGAGTCTTTTGTAATTGAAAGCATTCCATTGTTCCTCTCTTTGTTCTTACCTTGTGTGCAGATGTGTGTGTATGTGTGTGCATGCTTGCTTCTTACACAAGCATGATCATCATACCACCCTCAGGTCTCCCCGGATTGACAATCATGAGGTGGATCTCCTCACATTGGTACTCACCATTGTGCTAGAGTGACACCAAATTTGGCACCATTGCTGGGGAGCGAGCTTTGAGGACGAGCATGTGAGGGTATGATGTAGAGTTTTGACATTGGAGTCACAGGTAATTTCTTTACTTTTCATCTTTTTCTTATTTTCTTCATCACCATCATCGTCTCCACCATCTCCCACCTTCATCTCCTTCTTCACTAAAGTTTCAATTTTTTGGTCATAGTCCCTTTGCTACCTCATTCCCCTCATTCCATTCCTGAGAGAGAGCGAGAGAGAGATTTTGTGCATTCAATGTTCTTGTGGTTTGTGAGCATTTCTTGTAGGTTTTAGTTGTATCACCATCTTTAGTAGCTTTCATAGGTACGATATACCTCTACACAGTTTTCAAGACTACAACCTCTATCTATCACGATAGATAGAGAAAGTTGGTAATTTATGTTTTCATGCATGGCACGATAAAGCACACCACTAGAGCATCCCCAATCACTAGAAACATTTTGAAAAATCTGTGATAGACCAATTTCACACTAGACACCCATCTATCATGACAAACCAAAATCCAAGAGAGACCAAATCTATGATAGACACCTGTCTATCATGATAGACACCATCTATCATGATAGGGTGAAATCCGTGATAGATAGGTCTATCGTGACAGACATCGTCTATCACAATAGATAAACAAGTTTGGCTCAAAAAATTAAGGTTGTAATTTTTGAAAATTGGGGCTAAATTTTGGCATTTTTTAAAGCTCTTTTTCTTTCACAATTATGAATACTACAAACAAATACATAAATATCCTAAAAGTTGTTTTGTTTGTCATTTTGACCATAAGGAGCCTGAATTGATAAACATTTTCATCTAAAATCTATTTTTTGAGCTCTAGAGTTCGCTTTGAAGTTGACCTTCAAGTGAGATTAGGAAGCCAAGGAGCTCTAGAGGGTTTTTCATAAATACAATGGGGGAATTGGGTCTTTAAAAATGCCTAAATCAAAATTGTTTGTCAAATAAATTAAAGATAAAGTTTGATCTAAACTTGGGACTTTTATAACTCCATTAAGATCCATCCAAGGGTGTCTAAAGCAAGGTGGCAAGTGTATTGCAATCTTGGGAATGCATGTCCTAGGCATTCAAGTGTAATCAAGGGAGAAGCGGCTTGAGGTTGGAAGCATTCTTAACCCCCTTAGTCAATTCTTAGCCTAGGCTAAGAAAAACTAGTGATATTAACTAATTAGGGTAATGATAAGCACAACATAAGTATAAGACACTCTAATTACTCAAGAGCAAGCATAGTTAGAATATTGTTGTAGCAAAACTTAAGGGAAAAGAATTTAAATTGGTCGACAAAAACTTCCAATGCGATAAAAACTCAAGTATTCCTCACGATACAAATTAGTGGACAAGAAATGAAAATCCAAGTAAAATAAAAAGAATAAGTGATTGATACAAAAGGACATTGCAACATGGTTGTACTCGAGAAATTGGGGTTAATCAATAAGTCTTATGAACCGTGGATCGGGTAGACATCTAGGCTGAGATAGACAAAGCATTAGATCTTCTGAGGCTAGTGTCAACAATATGACTAGCTCGTGGGCTCAACAACTCAGTGATCACCCCTACGTGCTAAGTTCAGAGACTAGTGACTCAGAAATGTCATATAGTATGGAGAGTCTAGTAGATAGTTCCGTTGTTGCATACCTAGAAAAGTCAAAAGGGTCATATAAGACTCAATTGGGGTATATTAGGACCAACCAATTAGGTGCTCACATCTATGAGGTTGTCTGAGAAGGTCTATTGTCCAACTTTGGAATCCAGATTAGCCAGTTGGACTTGAACACCCAGTGGTCAAGTTTGAAGAAGGCTCATACATTGATAAAGAGGAAACCACGTACGCAATCGCAAGCTTACCTGATAGGTTAGATGAGTTTGGAATTTTCATTGTTGAGATGGAAATGTAAGACCTATAACAAGGAACCCTACGGGGAGAGCCTAGGACCCCTATAGGCAAATCAGTCTTGATGTGAGTGATTACCCCAGAGTGATTACCCCAGAGTGCATCCCCCAAGATAATAAGAGCATAGAGTTATTCTTGAACATAGAAACAAACAAGGCATTCTAGAGATTCAAACCTGACCAACCTAATGAAGTAAGAGCAATCACTATATATGAATTTAAAGATACTGATACACCATGAAAGGTGGTCTAATTAGACAAAACCTTAGAGAGAGTGTTTGTGGTATCGGAGCATGCCTACACTTCAAAGGCTGAATATGTCTTTCCCCAACCAAGATCAAATGTCTCTCTTGGCCACCAAGGAGCTGGAACATCCCAAGCTCATGGCACTCAGAAGGACAAGAGTAGAGACATACCTGAAGTAAGTTTTGCACTTAGAAGAGAAAGAACCAAAGCAGAAGTGGGTAGAATGGATAATGAAGGCCCAAGACTTCAAAGAGGCATGGATGAGTTTCCCCTCCCAAAGCCTAGAGAACATCCTAGGATCTTGAGGCCTACATAGTTGGTTAAGTCCATGAAGAACTACTTCGATGGCATAGGACACCCATATGACCATGTAGCAGAGTTTAGGCAAGTTTTGAGAGTTGAACAAGTTGAAGACTTTTTCACTCAATACAATGATTTTGGCCTAACACTAAAGAACACTACATTGACCTGGTTTCAATCACTTCACCAGAGGCAATACAGAAACATTGACCAACTATTGGAAGCCTTCATCACTGAATTTTCTAAGAGTGGCATCAGGCACAATACCTCATCTCTCATACATAGCTTCAAACAAAGACCTTAGGAAACTGTTTGACTTGTAGGAGGATGGTTAAGATAGTAGTACTTAGAGAGAGGCCCTGTTCCAAAGTTGTCCACACCATCCAAACAAGTGGACTTATTCCTAAATGGTTTGTTAAGTACCAAATTGAGATCTTATGTGTACTTGAAGGGCCCTAGATCCATAGAACAATGTGTATGCATATGCATAGACATTGAGGATAATATGGGTGATGATTTTAGAGCTTTCAAAAATCTATAAAGATTCAAATAGCTCTACTAGCCTCAGCTCCAAACCATCTACATCTATTGAGGAACTAGTAGAGAAGGTAGCTCAGAAGTTAGGTGTTGTATAATTCATGGGTTCAGAGGGTTAAACATATGGATTCTAAAGGTTAGAATATGATGTATGTTTGCTTTGGTCTAACCCTTGAATTACCCTTGGAACATGCCTTGAACCTTTGAGGTATTTATTCATATGAGCTCCCAATTGAATGGTTAGAAGCTTAGGCTTGATTTATCCTAAGGTGTGGAAACCTTAGTCTTGGGAGAAGCTTCTCTAGGAGCCACCTTGTGTGTACGTGAGAGAAGAATCCTCATTTGATTTAGAAGGCATGTGATAGACGTTGGGAAATTAGAAGGCATGTGATCACCCTTGGGAAAGTGTCCACATGAGGGACACTTGGCTAGACACTTGGTTGGACACTTGGCCAATCTCAAGGGCATGCAACCCCTTGGACTAGAGGTATATATATGGGTGGAGTTGGATGGGTGGATACGTGCTCCCTCTTCACCTTGGTGGTTTAGACTAGTTGATTTTATACTCTTGAGTGATAGCTTAGTTTCTAGGAAGTTGTTTTCACAACATTGGTATCAGAGCATGCTTTTAGAGTTTTTGTAAAGTTAAATGCATCATTGGGATACAAGTAAGTATGCCCAAGGAAGAACAATGGAATTTTGAAGAATTATGATTGTCCGAGCTTGCAGTATCAAAAATGGCCCCACTATGCAAGTATACGAAGGATGGACGTAGCTTTCATGAAGGTAAGTGTTACTTTCAAATTGTTCTTGCCATACTAGAATAATGCATTTAAGAATGCATTTCAAATGATGCAAATGAGGTCCTAATGCACATTGAATGGTGCATAGAATGATCCATTTAAACGGAGCATTTAAGGCACAATTGAAATTTAACAAAAGTTTTCTCATTAGCATGAAATGGCACCTTTGAAAGATGATTAGGAACTGAACATTGAAGTTTCATCATAGCATGGCATGAACATGAAGGCAAAGTAAGAGCATATTATTGAATAGAATGGAATTCAATATGAGAATTCCATGCATGCTTTAAGGAGGGTTTCAATTTTTGAACCTTATGCATGCTAAGCATCTTCAAGCAAAGATGTATCAGTTCTAGGCATACACGGTATATTGAATCATATATGCATGGGTTGATGGGACATGAGAGTAATTAAGTTCAATCAGTTTAAGGTTTAAGATAGAAAAATGACTTCTTTATATGAAGTCAAAAGCATAAAAGTTTAATGGTGTGCTGAGATTATGCCCATTAACTTTTATGCTTTTAATATGTTGCCTTAAATTCAAAAGCCAACAAAATTCAACTTAGGAAGAGGAACTTTAAACTTCGAGTCCTACTTATGGACCCCCAAGTTCCATAATACCCATATCATGCCTGATCAGCAAGGCCAAGCACTTAAAGCTTCAAATCCAACAAGTTTCTCTTCTTATTAAACCATAAATGGTAGTAATAAGAACTTGGATTGAAAAAATCCAAAGGAGAAACTAAAAGCTTATATGAGACCCAACACATATGGGATAATTTTTCAGTCAGAACGATATTAAGAAGTTCAGAGGAACTTCGACATCTGATCATTGAGGACAATGATCACACTAAAAGGGGGAAGAGAATGTCCTCAAATGAAATATTAGGGAAAAAATGGTTGAACCATTTTACCCTTTTAAGCATTCATTTCTTCCCCAATAAGCTTCTTCCTTCATTGACAAGCGGTAGGATCCATTTGGAGCTTTGAGAAAATTGCTTCAAGAGTGAAGAATTGTAACTCATTAAGCATATCTAGAGAAGAGGAAGAT
Source organism: Ceratopteris richardii (assembly GCA_020310875.1). Taxonomy (NCBI): domain Eukaryota; kingdom Viridiplantae; phylum Streptophyta; class Polypodiopsida; order Polypodiales; family Pteridaceae; genus Ceratopteris; species Ceratopteris richardii. Next base: position 156,009,741 of record CM035411.1, on the reverse strand, counting down.
TAAAGGGTTGAAAGAAACTCTTAAGACCTCTACTCCAAAATGTGCTCTATGAGTAAGAAACAATTTATCAAAATGGTTAACAAGGTAACCATTTAGTAAAGCTTATGAATTGACTATATCCTTTGATATAGATGCCTACTTATGTCAATAGATGATATCTAGTATGATAATACTAGCTCTATTATCAAATGACATAAACAAAGATAACTTTGATTGCATCTAATCAAGGAAATAGTTCAATAAAAGCTCAAAGTCTTTTCAAAGAACAAATCAAGACTCTGTAAGGATATAACTTACAAAGATTTTGATTATATTTGATAAGACTAAAATGAATGGAGTTTAATCCTTGAGTAAGAGCTAAAGTTGTCTACACTAAGGTGGGATTGTAAATTGGATGGTATGGGACATCTAGGTTTACAATGTCACTTAAGTAGGTTTAGTGGTATGGGACACTGAACTTAAGGATAATGGAAGCTTAAGCTCAAGGATATTGGAGAGCTTTTTGAATGAAGGATTTAGCATAAATGAACCTCCCATTTGGATAGGAAAATTAAAAGATCATCAATTTCCTACAGTTTTCGAGGACGAAAACTCTTTAAAGGGGGGAAGAAAGGTATCATCAATATGATACTTCTAAAGCAAAAGATATTCCTTAACTCTTTCATGAAAGTTAAGGAGCACATTGGATGTCCAAGTATCCAAGTGTGTTTGAGTTAAATCTCAAACATAGTAAGAACCAGATCTGTAAGAAGGGAATTCATTAAAGAATTCCATTTTTGGCAAGTAAACTAGCCAAAGACTTGAAGCATATTTAGAGCAGGGTATTTAGAATGGATAAAGATGGATCCAAAGTTTGGATCACTAAGCATGACAACTTGCTTAAGTCCAAAGGGTGGCATATAATTGATCCTTAAAAGGAGAATAGTTCAAGGTTTGAAGAACATCAACATGATGTTGAAGAACTTAAGCTAAGATATCAACTCGTGAAGGTATGAGTTGAAGATCCCAAGAAAATCCCATGGGTAAATATCATTAAAAAAGGGATCTAAAGGAGAAAAGACTTGATCTTATCTCATGATTAATTAGCTAGAGGAATTTTGATAAAGCCAAGTGACCTAACTTGGTCAAATATATCAAACCTTTTATGGTTGGATAATCCAAGAGGCCTCCATTGGTCAAAAAGATCAAACCCTTTTATAGTTTGATACCAAGTAAAGTTCAAAGGTCAACCTAAAGACCTTTGAATTAATTGGCAGTAGATATAGAAACCTTAGTCTTTGCTCTCATGAAAATGAGGCCAAGGAGTTCCAAGATGGAATTTATGATCATGGTAAATGATCAGAGAGCATTGAATAGATAAGGGCAAAAAAGGTGGAAACACTGAGGATGTGGTTCTACGGATTGGAGAAAGAACTCACTGGTATGGGACAGTGAGAACTAACTCCCATTGAGATTTTTCTCTGATGGCCAAAGAGAAAATAGGCTTAAGATCCGATAGGAAACATCACGATAAGCCTTAAAGATAAGACCATTTAGATTAAGGTCTTAGGTTCATTATGAGATGTAGAAATGTACCTCCTTGAACCAATTTAATACACCTAGTTGTATGAGCAAAAGGGTAAATAGAATGAACATGACATTTACCCTAGAAAAGGCTATCCTTTATCCTCCTAAGTAGATGCATTTTTCTTAATAAAATGCATAGCCAAATTTCATGTGGAACAATAAATTTGGATAAGTAAGAGGGTAAAGAATTTTGGGAGTTTACGGAGTTAAACTCCAAAAGTAAGTCAAGCCTATTCAAATATAATAGCCTTGAATGAAAGAATGATCTGTAAAAGATCTTCTTTTGAATCTTTGGTGAGAACAAGTGATTCAAGAATGTTCCTAGCAAGATTTGAGATATGATCTAGAAATAGGTATCTTTCTTGAAAGGCCTTGGAACTAAAGCTGCACCCAATAGAAAATCTAGAGGGTGTCTTGATGAAGTATTGTTCCTCAATTTTGAGGATTTGAAGGAATTGGTTTATCAAGATTTGTTTCTCTTTGCAAAGCTTAGATGACCTTTGAGGTCAGTATACATAACTATCCAAACCATAGTTGGTTTAAGATGGTTAGTACTGATTCTCATTGGAAAAATAGGCTAAGCTAAGACAAACAAATGGGGTAGAGACTTAGGAGAATGGTCTACCAAATAATTCCAATTCCTAAAGTCATCTTTGGATCTAAGTCTTGAATACTAAAACTTCAAAAAGGATTAAACTCTATTCTGAGAATTAATCCAAGGAAAATCAAACATGCTCAAGATAGGGATCCACTTGTAGTCATGAACTTGCAGATTGGGTATATTATCATTCGGAATACTTGAGCTTTATGTTTCAAGAAAACCTGGATGATTGAAATAGTCCACCTAAGTTGCCAAGGAATGAGAAGATAATATTTCTCCTCATTTTATTGAGCATGTTTTGGTCGGGACACACTAGACCCACTTTGCTAACTTCACATCTTTAGCTAAGTCCTATCAAATACAAGTAAAGTATATTTATATTTGAAAAGGACTATAAAAGAATAAGTTAAGTTCAGAACATTTGAAGATTCCTCTCCTTTCTGTTGGAAGTAGAAGATGAATCTAGTTTCTGGCCCTTTCAAGATAGAGATAGGATCTCTATCATAGACTCCTAAAATTATAAATTTCTAGGGAAGTACAAAATGTACTTAAATATATTATTTTATGGAGCTCAAGGTTTGTGAAAGTGCCAATAGAAAAACACCACCAAAGAAGTCCACCCATCTGACTAGTCCATAGGTACAGGGCATGCATGTACATTCGGGTGGACTAGAGGAAAGTGATTTGGGCAGGGATTTTGATTCCTTTCCTTTCAGATTAAGGTAGGGATTAGCGTTTATCTGATTACTGGAAATGAATCTAAAGAGAGAGATGACCATGCTCAGAGTATAGATCATGGTGCATGGGGGAATACTTCACATATTATACCTACATGCATTTTCGAGGATGAAAATGTTAAAGGGGGGAAGAATGTTGTATAATTCATGGGTTCAGAGGGTTAAACATATGGATTCTAAAGGTTAGAATATGATGTATGTTTGCTTTGGTCTAACCCTTGAATTAACCTTGGAACATGCCTTGAATCTTTGGGTGAAACCCTTGGTTTTTACCCTTGAGGTATTTATTCATATGAGCTCCCAATTGAATGGTTAGAACCTTAGGCTTGATTTATCCTAAGGTGTGGAAACCTTAGTCTCTCTAGGAGCCACCTTGTGTGTACGTGAGAGAAGAATCCTCATTTGATTTAGAAGGCATGTGATAGACCTTGGGAAATTAGAAGTCATGTGATCACCCTTGGGAAAGTGTCCACATGAGGGACACTTGGCTGGACACTTGGCCAATGTCAAGGGCATGCAACCCCTTAAACTAGAGGTATATATATGGGTTGAGTTGGATGGGTGGATACGTGCTCTTTCTTCACCTTGGTGGTTTAGACTAGTTGATTTTATACTCTTGAGTGATAGCTTAGTTTCTAAGAAGTTGTTTTCGCAACATTAGGTGTCTCTAGCAAGCAGACGCCTAGATTTGTCTCACTGAAATGATGCTATACCTATGGAGGAGACCACATGGCTAATGTTTGCCCAATCATGGCTCAACCTATAGCCAATACTACACAGTAGAAAGGAGGTATACTAACCACACTGCACAAGATTGCCCATATAACAAGCAAGTGGTTAGACAACACTACCCTCAGCCATATCAACAACAAGGAAGAAACCCAAACAAGTATCCATCACAACAATACTTTAGGCTCAACAACCTTATCAACCACCCTATCAAGCTTAACAATTGCCTCAACCAATGTTATTTCAACAACCTCCAGCTCTAGCCAATTTGATCCCAGTGAAGTATGCAATTGCTGAAGAAGATTTGAATAGGGCCTTAGTGCCACATGGCCATTGATTTTAGAGACTGACCTGAATAATCACAATTTTGACTCGCCTCATATCAATAGTCTGTCGGCTTATTATATGGAGTCACCAGAGCACAATGAGACTTATCCTTAAGAAGACCCTGGTGAACCTAGTTGGTGTTGAAAGTATGAACTATGCAAGCTTTAGGTGGACAAAGGGATCAAAAGACCTTAATGTGGACAAAGGTCATGGCTTAGATCATTTAGGGCAGTCTCAAGGTCAGGCAAGGTTGAACAGGAAGTCCTAAGGCAGTGAAAAAGTTGGGAGAGGCATCCAAAAGCTATAAAAGGAGGTGAAGAGGCATCAAATGCATGGAAGTCTTGTAGGTCATTGAAGACCAAGAGCCATATACTCAAGGAGACTCAAGAAGAGAGTCATCCAAGGCTCAAGGAGCATAAATGCAGCACTCAAATCTAGAAAAAAAACACGAAGGAGGGTGTTGCATGTACAGAGGAGGATTAAGGAGGAGCATTCAATCCCACACCCCCTCTAGTCTCTTGTAGGTATAGACATAGTCTGCTTAAAACAATTGTAACTCTTTGTGTACATATCCAATTCAAGCAATTTAAGTGTCTTAATTTTCCTAAGAGGACTTTTTGAAACCAATTTTATATTCAGAGAAATTGGTGTATCTCTATAACCCTAATTTTTGCATATCCTACATCTCTGCATAGTCTATTTTATAGAGAGTTGTTGACTAACCTAAACAAATCCATTTGATGTGTTCTATAGCTTGTTGGAAATCATATGAACCATCTAAGTGTGGCTAGAAGTGTAGGTGATTTGGATCAGTGTAAGGCAGGTGAATCAGAGTTTTGTTGCAGGGTAGCAAAAAAGGTGTATGAAAGGACCTAGGTATTGGGTTCATTTCACTTCTACTGTGCAAATATGAGGGATTAAATTCCATCAGTTGGTATCAGAGTAGGAAACATCCTTTGAAGACTTTAGGAGAAGGACAAAAAAACTTGGATATCAAGGCCAAGAGGTACATTTCTGTGTGACCCTAATTTCCCATTCATTATGTCATATCTAGGTCAAAAGGTGGAGTTGCTTGACAAAGACAACAATCAGAAGACAGCTATCAGCCATGCCGGTTCAGAGTCATGAACTACCTCATGAGAAAAGGTTTATGGCTTATTATGTGTGGAGATGAACATAAGCCCGATGTGGATCCCAAAGATCCAAAGATCACCAATCAAGAATTGAAGATGCTGAAGGATTGGGAGGAAAGGAATAGGAGAGCTATCTTCTACATATAACAAGTAATATCTAACACTATGATTGGTCATATATCAGAGTTTGATCATGCTATAGATGTTTGGGAGGCCTTAGAGAAGATATATGCCACTTCTACAAGAAGCAAAAAGATGCAGCTTAAGAATGAACTCCACTCCTTGAAGAAGGGTAGTGGTCAATCTATTGTTGACTACACCTTGACGGTGAAGGAGTTGAGGGAGCAATTGGCATCCATTAGCTGCAAAGTAGATGAGGAAGACCTTGTGCAGATTACTCTCAATGGGCTGAGAGGGGAAGATAAGTGGAAACCCCTTACTACTATCATCTTATATAGAGATCCTCTACCAACTTTGAGGAGTTGATCCCACACCTAGTGGAAGAAGAGGTTGCCATAGGAGACACATCCAAGAAGGAGGGTCACTCACAGGTCCTATATGCTAGCAAAGGCAAAGGCAAGAGTGGCAAGAAGGGGAAAGGAGGAAAAAGAAAGTGGAAGTAGTCAAAGGAAGAAGATTCAGAATCAGCAGGAGATAGTGAGACATCATCTTCAAGGAAGGGCTAGAATGGCAAAGGGAAGAAAAAGCCTCATCAATGTAAAACTTGTTTTATGTGTGGTAAACAGAATCATATTTCTTCAAACTACTAGTTCAAGGATGACAAAGGCAAGAAGAAGAAGGAGCAAGGGAACTATGCTAACAACTCTAAGAAGGATGATGAGAAGGAGACCCTCCTAGCCATGAGACATGGCTACACTAGTGATCCAAAGGACACAAAGTGGTACATAGACTCTGGATGCTCTAATCACATGTCATGTATGGAGGAATATTTTGTTCATATACAGGTCCCAAGCTCACAAGACTATGTGGAGACAAGAGATAACATAGAGCATCCCATTACACATGTGGGAGATATGAAGCTAGGTGAAGGTAAATCCATCAAGACTATTAAAGATGTGCTCCATGTTCCATCTATTTCCAAGACCCTTATCTCTATAGGAAAGATGGTAGAGAGATGTATGCAGGTTATATTTGATGCAAAAGGGTACATGGTGAAGCAAGGAGGCAATGTCATTGACAAGGGAAGGAAAGAAGGCAAATTTTTCAAACTAGATGTTGCTCCTATACACAACAAGGTATGTTACGTGATTATTGGCAACAAAAGGATTGCATAGATTGATATTTGGCACAAGAGGATAGGACATATCAATATTCCCAAGTTAAAAAAGCATGTGCAAAGCGGTTCACCTTCATTGATGACCACTCAAGAAAGGTATGGTTATATGTTATCAAGGAAAAATAAGAAGTTTTTTTATGTTTTCATGAGTTTAAGTCCCTTGTTGAGAAAGAATGTGATGCACACATCAAGAGGTTGAGGTCAAATGGAGGGAGAGAGTATTTCTCCAAGGAATTCACAAAGTACTTGCATGACAATGGCATAAAGAGGCACTTTACATGCAGGTACACCCCTCAACAAAATGGTGTTGTAGAGAGGAAGAATAAGCATTTGGTTGAGATAGCTAGATGTCTCATAAATGAAGTTATGTTATCATTCTCGTATTGGGTTGAGGCTGTGAATACATCTTGTTACTTGATAAAGAGGGTTCCAATAGGTGGTGTGCACAACTTGAATCCACATGAAGTCTATTATGGCAAGAAACCAACCATGGAGCACCTCAAGATATTTGGATGTGTATGCTTTGTTCATGTTCCTAGTGAAGTGAGAACAAAGTTAGAGCCCAAGAGTGAGAAATGTGTGTTCATTGGCTACTCAAATAAGCAAAAAGGCTAAAAGTGCTAAAATCCTCTCTCAAAGAAGCTATATTTGTCAAGAGATGTTGTGTTTGATGAGTCAAGGTCATGGTATGGATACAAGGGCAAGGAAAAGTTGGATGAAGAGGATCAAGAGGAGTATGTAGACTTTGATGTGCAGATTCACCTCAAGAGTCAATCACAATCAGTGGACCAGAGGCTTCTACATCTAAGCTACACTCATATGGTCACTTTTATACTTATGATTAGGAAAGACCATCCCCTACTTCAAAGTACAGAAGGCTGCAAGAGACAGACTATGACACTAGGGAAGCTCAAGAGGAGTCAAAAGAGGAAGAGCTTGAGGAGGTCATTAGAAATTCAAGTAAGAGCATGGAGTGATGCAGATTGGGCAGATGATAGAAGATCAATTTGTGGCTATGTTTTCATGCTAGGTACAAAAGCAATTTCATGGATGAGCGAAAAAAAAACCCACAGTTCCATTGAGTTCAACAGAGGCTGAATATAGAGCTTTGACCCTCACTACATGTGAATGAATTTGTCTTAAGGAGATCTCCAAAGATTTTGGTATACAACTTGGACCAATTCCAGTCTATGGAGATAACATGTCTGTTGGAGTTAGACGTCTGTAGAAGCATGCGAACATCACAAGGAAGAAGAAGAAGCTTGGAGCACAAAATACACAATACTGAATGTATTACTAGAGAATGTACAAAGATAAGTAGCCCATTAGGGCTATAGGCGTATATACAAGCCGGGGGAAAAAAACCTCCTAAAGAGGGAAAAAATGCCCCGGCGGTCCTAGTGTGTTCACACACATCACTACCTAAATATATCAACAAATCCCCCCTGGGAGTGATGCGGTGAACAAGGAGCTTGCACTCATGTATAAGGAAGTGCCAAGCTTTGTGGAAATCACTCCACAAAAGGAAGTAAGCCCAAAGCTTTGCGGAAAGCTTCAAACTTCTCCCTAGGCAGAGCCTTCGTGAAAAGGTCTGCAATGTTCTCCTGCGTGGGCACATATGCCAAGCTGATCTCCCCAGCACAGAAGCTCTCCCTAACGTAGTGATAATGCACCTCAATGTGCTTAGTGCGAGCATGGAACACAGGGTTCCTCGCAACTGCCAATGCGCTCTAACTGTCAGTGAAGATGATGGTGGCAGAAGACTGGCCAACACCCAAATCAGCCATAAGGCGTCTGAGCCACACACACTCAATAGTCGCTGTGAAAGCTGCCCTATACTCAGCCTCACAACTGGAAGTGGCCATAGTAGGCTGCTTCTTGCTCAACCAAGATATACATGAGCTACCAAGCATGAAGCAAAAACCACTGGTGGACACACGACTGTCATAGCAACCAGCCCAATCTGAGTCAAAAAAAGCATGCAAATATGGCGGTAGTGATCCCCCCTTGGGATAAAACAACCCAAGTAGCCGAGTACCACTTAAGTAGCGAAAGATGCGCTTAACCGCCTTCCAATGCATGACTCCTGGGCAATGCATAAACCTGCTCATCTGTGAGACAACAAACTAAATATCTGGCCGAGTAATGCATAAGTAAATCAAGCATCCAACAGCCTGCTGATAGAGAACAGCATCAAATGCATCTCCAGCATCATGAAGACTCAATCGTAAACCTGTCTCCATAGGAGTGGCAATAGGCTTACAATCTTCAAGGCGAAAACGCTGCAATAATGTGTCAATATATTTCGTTTGACACAAAGCCATTCCACCATCAACTTGCATAAACTGAATGCCCAAATAGTGATGCAAATGCCCAAAATCAGACATCTCAAATGAGGCATGCAAATCAGCCTTGAAATTAGCAATATGCTTCTCAATAGGACCAGTGAGAAGCATGTCGTCAACATAGACAACAATGATCAGAAGCACATAATTAGCACGCTTAACATATAAGATGCTTTCAGTTGGACTGTTCTCAAAACCATGTGCAACCAGATAGGCATGTATCTTCTCATACCAAGCACGTGATGCTTGCTTTAAACCATATAATACCTTCTTTAACCTGCACACCTGGTTTTCATGCCCTTTCTGCACAAAGCCACGGGGTTGAAAAATATACACTTCTTCATGCAAGTCACCATTGAGAAATGTTGTTTTAATGTCCAACTGATGTACATTCCAACCATGATGGGCTGCAAGTGCACAAATGCTCCGAACAGTAGTCATACGGCATGTAGGTGCAAAGGTCTCATCAAAATCAATGCCTCTTTCCTGCACATAACCCTTTCGAACAAGCCTAGCCTTATACCTATAAACTGTACCATCAGGTTTACGCTTCAGCTTGTATACCCACTTAGTGCCAATGGCCTTCTTGCCAGGAGGCAAGTCACATAAAGACCATGTACCATTCTTCATTATAGCATCATATTCAGATTGCATGGCAGCCATCCAATTTTCTGAATTCTGTGCTTCATCAAAAGAAATAGGCTCATTCTCATCACAGAGACTAGACGCAGCCATAGCATAGCAATCTGATGCAAAGGAGGCACTATGAGAGCCTGAACGAGTATAATATGAAAAAGGTGCATCTAATTTGCTGTCACGCAAAGTTTGCACCAGCCATTTTGGCATAGTTTTGCCTGCTCAATATCAGCTCTCTCATCAACAAGTGCATCATGTAAATCTGCATCAGAAATAGAATGATTTGCATCATCATATGAAACCTGCAAAGGCTAAGAAGTTGCCTCATTAGGACCAGCACTAGATTGTCCACCTGTAAAAAGATGCATCAATGTATCATACATGTCTTTGGAGCTAACAGATGTCTCCTTAGTACATGAAAGCAATGGCTGAATAGCATCTTCCACAAAGACAACATCACGGCTAACCAGAATGCATTTAGTCTGTGGATGATACAGACGATAGCCTTTACTTTCAGAACTGTACCCAACAAAAATACATTTTACTGCCTTATCATCCAATTTTCTGCGATGTTGTTCAGGCACTAATGCATATGCCAAACAACCAAAAACACGCAGATGAGCAACAGATGGCTTGCGATCATCCCAAGCCTCATATGGAGTGATAGACTGCAGTGCTTTAGGGGGACACCTGTTCAGTACATATGTTGCACACATGACAACCTCAAGCCAGAAACTATGTGGTAAAGCCTGACTCTTGACCATGCACCTCACCATCTCCATGAGTGACATGTTCTTGCGTTCAACAACTCCATTCTGTTGAGGTGTATACGGCACTGTACACTGGTGTTTTATCCCACGTTCAGCCAAAAATGCATCAAAATCAAAAGATATATATTCCTCCCCTCGATCAGAACGGAAGGTGCCCATTTTACATGCTTACAGATTTTCAGCCAAAAACAAAAACTGTTTAAAGCACATGAACACTTCGGAATTCGCTTTGAGTGGATATACCCATGCATGCGTGGAAAAATCATCAATGAAAGTCACGAAGTAAAGGTAATTCCCAAAAGAGGGTGTCTGCATAGGACCACAGACATCACTATGTACAAGCTACAATTTCTGCGTAGCCCGAACTGAACCATCTTTTGGAAAGGAGGAACGCTGCATTTTGCCCAAAATACAGACTTCACATACATGTTTTCCAGGTGCCTCAAGCTTGGGCAAAGAAGACACCATATCAGATTTCTGCAGGCATAGCAAACTAGCAAAATTCAGATGACCAAAGCGTGCATGCCAAAGCTTTGCATCTGACATAGCCTGAGAATCATGAACTGCACATGCCGAATCATTCACAGATCTTTCATAGTCTATGAGCTTATACAGCCCACGACATAAAATGCCAGAAGCAATAATCACATCGCCATTTGATAGAAATCATGAACTGTACACCTGTCATCAACAAATTTCACAACCAAGCCAATCTTGGCTAATGCAGAAACTGATAACAGATTCTTCTTGATCCTTGGCACAAATAAAGCATCTGACAAGGTGAAAGAACTACCATCAGCAGTAGTCAGAATGATCTTACCAACTCCCATAACAGGACAAGAGGAGTTGTTGGCGCATGTGACAGTATTCCCTATAGGGGCAGGCTCGAGTGAAGAGAAGAAACTGCGCTGCGATGTAATATGTTTGGTCACCCCACTGTCAAAGTACCAAACATTTGAGTCCACTGCAGACATGCACTGCTCATGAGAAGATGGGTCAAAACTGCAAACAGTAGTAAACGCCCATTCTTCTTCCTGCACAAGATTAGCAGACTCTGTTTTTGGTGTAGAGGCTTCTACAACAACCATTCCAGCCTCCTTTTTCTTTGCCTCTTTTGCAGCCAGTTTTGGACAGTTCTTTATGATATGATCATTCCCTTTACAGTACTTGCAAAACAATTTCTGCTTTTCTGATTTCTTCTCACCTTTATCCTGGTTCTTCAAATGTGCAGCATTTGCAGATTTCTGCTTACTAGTAGAAGAGCTCCATTTTCCTTTGCCCTTCTGACTAGCTAGGAAAGCTTGATCTGCAACACGCATAATGGACCTGTTCTACCTGGACTGATCTTCCTGCAACAGAACAGAGACTAACTCCTCAAATGATAAGGCATTCGAATTGCCTTTCATCATCAACCGAAGAGTAGAAGCAAAACTCTTATATGAATCAGGAAGACCATTCAGAACGGTCTGCACAAGTGAGCTATCTGGTATAACCTCATCAACAGAAATCAACTGTTCCTTCAAATCTTTGATCTTCATTAGGAAACTGTCCATAGAATCACCTTCATTCATGTGCTCACTCTCCAACTGTTTTCAGAGGTAAGCAACACGAGCCTCATTCCTAGCTTGGTACAATGTGGTAAGTGTATCCCAAGCATCCCTAGCTGTTCTGCAAGAGCGAATATGAGGAATAATGGCACGTTTGACAGACAAAGCTATCAATGCATGTGCCTAGGCATCTCTGCCATCCCAACGAATTTGCTCTGCAATAGGTGCAACAGAAACAGCACCACGAACAGGAATCTGCGGAATATCATCTTCGACACCATCTTCATCAGCTCTAGCACCTGTATTTGCAGTACCTGTCGTTACAGGTGTAACAGGACATCTTTCAACACCCTGCACAATGTTCCACAATCCTTTTGCAACCAAAACATGTCGCATCTTATAAGCCCATAATGGGTAGTTGGTACCATCCAACTTATCCTCAATAGCCAACATACGGAATACATCACTGCTTTCAGCCATGGCCGGTGACTAAAATACCTTGATGTAGAAAATTGACTGTATCTCAAAAAGTTGAACAGAATTGCCCATACGAGTTCTCCTAGACCTGTAGCAGACTTCAAGATGCTTAAACTGGCGAACAGAAACTGGTATATACCTTTGGCACAAAAAGATGAAATAGCCTGCACAAGCACTGCGATAGTACGTTCGGAGGCCAAAACGAGCTCAGATCGCGATTTCGGCACCACACAGCGAAGTTGTTTTGATCTCGGAAACACGCTGAGTATGCTCACCAAAATTCGTGCGATTCTGAGACTGCAAACGGAGGAGTGTCGACGGCGCCCTAGATGAAGCGACGACCTGCTCTGATACCAATTGTTGGAGTTAGATGTCTATAGAAGCATGCGAACAGCACAAGGAAGAAGAAGAAGCTTGGAGCACAAAACACACAATACTGAATGTATTACTAGAGAATGTACAAAGATAAGTAGCCCATTAGGGCTATAGGCGTATATACAAGCCGGGGGAAAAAAACCTCCTAAAGAGGGAAAAACATGCCCCGACGGTCCTAGTGTGTTCACACACATCACTACCTAAATATATCAACAATGTCAAGCCTACATCTTGCTAGCAATCCCATGTATCATGCAAGGAGCAAGCACATTGAGGTGCATTACCACTATGTAAGGGAAAAGGTTGCAAATGGGGACATTGATGTTCATTTTGTAGGTACAAAGGACCAAGTTGCAGATATCTTCACCAAAAGCTTGGATGTGACCAAGTTAACAAAGTTTTCAAAGACTATGGGCATGTTTGATATGGAAACTACCACCTTAAGCTTGAGGGGGAGTGTTAAAAGTATGAGCTATGCAAGCTTTAGGTGGACAAAGGGGTCAAAAGACCTTAATGTGGAAAAAAGTAATGACTAAGATCATTTAGGGTGGTCTCAAGGTTAAGCAAGGTTGGGCAAGGCAGTCCTAAGGTGGTGGAAAAGTTGGGAGGGGCATCCAAAAGCTATAAAAGGAGGTGAAGAGGCACCAAATGCATGGAAATCTTGACAGTCATTGAAGCCCAAGAGACATATACTGAAGAAGGCTCAAGGAGAGAGTCATCCAAGGCTCAAGGAGCTAAAGCACAATAGTCCAAGCTAAAACAAACGTGGGGGAGGGTGTTACATGCATAGAGGAGGAGCAAGGAGGAACTTTCAACCCCACACCCCCTCTAATCTCTTGTAGGTATATACATAGTTTGCTTATAATAGTTGTAACTCTTTGTGTACATATCCAATTCAAGCGATTTAAAGTGCATTCTATAGCATTAGGAAAAAAAGTGAACCTTGCATGGGCCTTGTAAGGATTCCTAATTTTTAAGGATTAAGCTTAATCTTGTACTTTGTTAAGGGGACAAAGTGCATTTAATAGAGCACTTTTTGGTAGGCTGAAGTAGGCTTTTTTTAAGGCTGAGCTAGGATCTTCTCTCTCTTATGCACATAGAGAGAGAGAAAAACCACTTTCTACCTCATCAAATCCATCCATCTTTATGAATAAAAAAATGACTTCTGAAAAAGTCTCTTTTTCAGCTATTCTTTATTCAAAATGGCCCATACTTTTATGTATATGTTAGAACTTAATTTTTTTAGTCTTGTTTTTATAAAAAATACTTTAAAAAAACATACTTTTCAAAATCCCTCCAAAAGTTAAGTGACACATCATCAAACTCATAACTTTGGTTGCTCAAAACATTAATTTTTGAATAAAAGCTCATTTTCCCTCTAACACGCTGAAAAAAGTCATTCTGACCTATCCACACACCAAAACACACTTTTTTTCTTGCACACAGCTACTATACTAGCCATTCCAGCCATCTCTGTGCTTCTTCCCATTCGGTGCTGGAGTTTTGGAACATCATGGTGCTCACATGTATTATGAATGTGACACCAGCACCAGCGCGTGCTCCTCACACAAAGAGTGTACATGTTCGTGTTCCAACAGAATTTGCACCAATAGCTAGAGGTAGCAATGAGATAGATTCTCAAAATGAACGATGTGCAGCTGGAGAGAAGAATATTGATCTTTGGGTCAATGGTGCTTTGTATCCCTTAGATCCAATGGCTAATGTTCATCCTAGATTCCATAGTATCTCCACATTTCTACAATTCCTTGGTAGCGGTGAAGATGGACTGCTAGGCTATTGCAAGCGATTGTCTAACCATTCTACATCTATAGCAAATTATTGGATGCAACAATGTCATCACAACCATTTCAAGATACACAGTTTAGAGAGTGCTATACACACTTTAGAAAGTGCTATCAAATCTTTAGATGAGCACAATAATAGACTCCAACAAGATGTGGAAGAAAAGGAGAGCACAATTACAAAGTTAAAAGCCAATCTTACACAACTAAAAGAGACTCCACTTGGGATGAGATATAGGAAACGACCATTATCATCCTTTCAAGCTCTTTCAACTGGTGGTGGAGCATGGAAGCGACGTGTTTATGCACTTAGGTATGTGTTTCGCTTGTTTATTTATGTTAAAAGACTTTTAGATTGAGTTTCTTATTGTGCAGGTCATTTGTTGAAGATGCGAGTGCTTCCTCAACAATGGAGGATCAATTGAAGTTTCTAAATTCTTGTCTTAGCAACAAACATGTGCTTATGATTTTGGATTCACCAATAGGAAATCATATCAAAACCCAAGTGATTAAAGCTTTTGCAGGCAACTTAGAAGATATTATTAGTCCTAGTGAGGTACAGATGGTATGTGATGAAGCAGCTGTTAGTACTAGAGCATACACTGCATTGTACAATCTTTTGAAGCAGGCTCTGCAAAACAAAGGTATTTTCCAAAGCATTTTTCCATGCCCTTACAAGGTATCTCTGAAGAAGAAGATGACCAATGAAGATGTAGCCAATACTCTTGGCAATTACCTGCATATAGAAGATGTTATGCCTGCATCCATTTATCATTCATCTACATCAAAGAAAGAGTTGAAAAACACATCTAGAAAGGGATTCATCTTTACAAAGTACAACAACATATTTGTCAATTTGGAGAGGCTTCAAAAGGAAATGGTTAAATTTTACAAATCCACAATTCAAGGTATATCCATTGTTTTGATAATGACATTCATAGTATTTTTAATAATATAATGTTTGTTTGATGTACATTGTGGTTCCAAACTCAATTTTGTATTGAAGCTAGACAAATGTCAAATCATAAAGGGACGACGTATGGAGAGACTTAGTGTGACACTCATGAACGAAGCTATGGCCCATGCCATTATTGATGATAGTGAAGAATCTACCCATCACTTTACATATAGTGTCCAATCCAAGAAAGATATATGGTGGTTAGGTACTGTTGAAGTACCTAAAGAATCCAATGATGTTCTTACATGGATTTTCAGTAGGAACCCATGGATCACAGAGGTGATAACTTCTTAAATTCATGGTGCCAAAATCACTGTAGAAAGCCTCGGTGATTTTGGAGTGGCACTTAGGTGGAGACTTAAAGACTATCAAATGCATGTTAGGGTGCAAAGAAGGTGCATCTACTCTCTATCCTTGTCCATATTGCACACGAGGTTATAAACGAATAAAGAGAAAACAAAACAACATAGATGATTTAGCTGATGACACAGATGCAACTCCATATACTGAATGGGATATACCTTTAATGAGGTGTCCCATGTTAGGTAAACCTAATCGTGACATGTTAGATAAGGATTGGAATCCCATTATTCCATTCCCTTTGGTCAATGTCCACTTTTGCACCTTGCATGCCTTCATGAGAATTTTTGATAGACTATTGAAGCTCCATATAGAATATGCATTTGCCATGAAGCCAGTTGATAAATATATTCAAGCTATAAAGAAATTGGAGGAACTTCTTAATTCAATTGGTTGTCATGGTGGAAATGTAACCCTAGTTGTTAAGAAAGTTGGAGAATCTCAAGATAGTTTGCAACAAGTGTCAATGATAGGGAATAAAGCAAGACATTTTTTTAGAAGAGGTACTAGCACTCAAAATAATGAAGATTATGAGCTGTGGAAAGAACTATGCATGATCACAACAGACAATGACTCTCAAGTTGATCTTTGTAGTAAGATAAAGAAGGTTTGGTCGAGCTTTGATAAGTTGGTAGGCTTAATGGGTCTGACTAGGTCTAGTGCTATTCAACGTCAAATGTTTCAAGAAACATTAGTGGAGTTCACCAAGTGTTTCATTCAATCTTGGGGAGAGAGCAATATAACACACCATTGTAAGTGTAATCTTCTTCTACAAGTGTTCATTGCACTTACCTTTTTCCAATGTACTTAACAATTTTTAGCATATTTTATTTGCACATGGAGCTTATTTCATGCATCGATATGGGTCATTAGAGATTTTCAGTACCCAAGGAATGGAAAAGTCACACTACAAAGCGAGGGGTGTCTACTTCAAAAACACCCAACATGGTGGTGGTCCAATGCAATCAAACTATATGGAGGAGATGTTTAATTGGTTTTACCGCACTACATTCTCGAGAAAGTTTTTTGTGGAACAACTTAGGGATTCAAAATTGGCAAAACTTGCAAGAATGATGCAACACAACATTGCCAGTGAGAAATGGAAGTCATCATTAGGTCCCCTTCATTATGCTCAATGGCGTGCTAGGAGACAACAAGAAGGCTCGGCTTGGAAGTAAAGTGAATTCGTTATTTCCCATTATGTGGTAAAACCTATTATTATTGTAATCTTGGTTTTAAAATGTTATTATTTATATTAGAATATTCTATATGGTTTTAAATAGGTTTTGTCCATTCTAGTGTGAACAAACAGTTTTTAAAAAAACTCTATAAATATAGAGAACTCACTTCATTTCACACTTTTTGCAACTCAAGAGAATGGCACCCACCAAGCAAACTACAAGGAAAGATCGCATCTTCTTTCCTAACCCTCATCTAGGGACACAATGCCCACCATGGTTGCAACCCCCCCAAAGACCACGAAGTGGTTCCCAGAGCACATCTATGCCTGTGTCACATGATGGCACACCACCTGGGAGCAATCCAGCGTGAGAACATGAAGTGTCCAATAGACAAGAGTATTTCACTCCAAGATGATCAGAGTCCATTTCAAATGATGAGCCACCAACAAGGACACCCATCAAGGCAAGACCCAAACAGAAGTTGATGAGAAGGGTTGTATCAGAGAGCGAAGAGGAGTCATCCCCGAATGACAAAAGCAGCAATCAACCACCATGGAATGATATGCAAATTCCAATGAGCCATAGGGTGACACATGGAGGCAAGACACTTCCACAAGGACAAGGGCAAATACCAACAGAGGAGGAAAGAGAGCAAAGTCAACAACCACATCGACAACAAAATGTGCAAGATGAAGTTGGACCCTCACATCGTATACATCGGAGAAAAAAAAACTATCAATGACGACGTAGACCTCAACGACAGCCAAACATACCTCCCAACGCAAGAGCTCCACAAAGACAAAGGAGGCACTGTAGAGCTTTTGCAGAGATACGACACTACCAAAAGTCCGTTGAGCTACTCATACCACAAAGAGCTTTTGCAAGGGTAGTAAAAGAGGAACTACAAAGCTACCGTGCAGGTCTATGAATACAAGGGATAGCACTTGAAGCGCTTCAAGAGGCAGCTGAGGCCTACCTCATCTCCATGCTTGAGGACTCTAACCTGTGTGCTATCCATGCCAAGAGAGTAACCATACAACTGAAGGACATTCAGCTAGCAAGACGAATTAGAGGAAATAACCCATGAAATGTGTATATTGTACCCTTTGATAGGCCTACTTTGTGATGTAATACAATGGATAATAGAAAATTTTGTTTTAACCTATATTCTTTGTGTCTTTTTTTTCTCTCTCACTCTCTATCTTTGACTCCCCAACATAATTGTATGCAACTAACTTTTCTTTCAGTCAGTTATATATGGAATGAGTTGAACATGCATGCATTTGCCTATTGTTTTGTGACTAGATATGTACATGTTGTACCTAATTATGCCCCACATGTCATTTTCATGCCAAAAAACCCCCAGCCACAGAAACGCGGGATTCAGCCCTGCAAATTTTTTCCAGGGCTAAATCTCGCGTTTCTGTGGCTGGTTTTTTTTTGCATTTTTTGGGCTTGTGTATGCATAAAATGTATGGATGAGATGTTAGGTCTGTTTAATACAGAGGCTATGCCCTATAGGTAATCTTTGGCCTTGCTCTGACTTCAGTGTAAACTTGATGCTACCATAACCAAGAGAAAATGAACAATAACATACTTTCCCATACATTGGAGCCCCTAAAAACACTAGAAAAGGCCAAAAAAGCCCCAGCCATAGAAACGTGGGAACTAGCCCTGCAAATTTTTTGCAAGGCTGATTCTCGCGTTTTTGTGGCTGGGGCTCTTTTGGCCTTTTTTATGCATTTTAGGATACATACAGTCCATAGCCACAATAAAAAGACTTAAAATTAGATACAATTTGTGGAGAGAAGATAGGTTCAATTTATTAAGCACATTTCATACATAGGACTAGACAAATAAGGAAAAACTAAAGTTTGTATTATCAAAACATTTACATCATTTCTCAGCTGCCTTCAATTTCTCTACAACTTTCTTTCTCCTTTGGAGAGATTGAGGCAGCTGGTAAGTCAATATAGATCTTGACATTACATGGGGGTCGTGCATTCCCAGACCCATGGCAATACCTATTTGCCCTAGTACTTTTCCTCTAAAATTAAGTCCTAATGTAGTTACAACTAAGGATTTCCTAACCAAAATGACACAATTAGTGCCTTGGGTAATTGTACATAAACACAAAATTTTGCTAAGGGCCTTCAAGCACCAAGTCATGAAGTGCCCATCCGGATTGTAATCTTTATGTATGATAACAAAATCATCCTTTGGCAACTTTCCGATGTAGTTTGCCAAGGATGAACCACTCCCCGAGAAGCTCGATCCCCACCAGATCTTGTTGTGAACTTGTCGAGCTCAATTGCTTCATGTTAAGAAAAAATGAGAATTCAAGCTCTTACAATGTTAACTTAAATTGTCCATTTATTTAATTTAATAACCACTTACATCATGAAGCTTGTCTTCTTCCTCCCCTCTTCCAAGGGCATCAAGATCAATGCTAGAGTGGGCCATGCCACTCTGCTCTGCTATGGGGGATGTAGGAATTTTTTGCTTCATTATCCTCTCCCATGCTGCAATGAACTCCTCCTCCGTAGTATAATTGTTGTCGTCTTTTAAAATATCAGCACACACCATTGCTATGATGTTTGCACAGAATCCCCAAGTGGGATTGCCTTCTTTTCAAGTATGTCAGATGTGTTGTCAAGCGGAACATCTGACATTGTGGAGAAAATACTCAAGCATTCATCTAGACGTAGACCGAATGCCTTCTCAATGTCATGAAGAAAAATAAATTCCTCTCCATCCACAAGGATGATGGAGAGATATTCAAGTTCCACCTCTGGTAATGTGGGCTCAGAGGGGTTGAGATTTGAAGCGAGGGCCTCCTCCATGCTTGATTTCTCATGTAGTTTGTCCTCAACACCACTAGGAAATTCTTGGTGGATTGTAATGCTTTCCTTGGCAAAAATGATGGCCTCTAGTTGAGGCTCATTCTTCTCCTTAACAGAACCCCCAGTGACAAGGTTGGGGAGTTCAACAGGTGTAGGTTCGGGCTCCTCATTAATGATAAAATATGTTGTTGCAATGTAGGAAAGGTACTTTGTACCCATCCTCTTCTTTTTGTTAAGTTTTTTTTACTAATGGCACAGAGTCATCTAATAAGTGCCCTGGAGTTTCAGCAATTGCCATGAAGCGCTTAAGGTGCTTCATGAAGGCTTCATCGCCTTTGTGTATGTAGAGTAAAAGGTCACATGGGACTCATTTACCCTCATAAGGTGGTATTTCTATAGAGTAACGCAAGATGTAGTACTCAAGGAACTCTATGATTTCCTCGAGCACATCAGAGTTCCGTTGAATTGTTTTGTCTAAATTAGGGACTCTAGACAATAGGTCATACAAGTGTTTTTTACCTTTGAACTCAATTTATTCCAAGAACTCATTGAAGAGTTCACGTGGACATTTGGGTTGCAGGGTACTGGAGGTTGCGACAGCCATTGCGCATGATGCTAGCTTGTGTGCATGCTCTGCGAGTGATTCTAGCTCTTCTTGGTTGCAAAAGTGAGAAATGAGAGAATAAGTGTTGCTTTTATAGTAGTTTCAAAATTTTAAAGTGAGTGGGACCCATTTTAAAACTAAGATCGATACCTTCAAATAAAACAATCATGCACGTAACTCTCAAAAAAAACTTTGGCTCATAAAAAAGATTAAACAGAATCATTAACGAGAATAAGATACACCACATCTACACAATAGAAAAAATAAATTCTCAGAACTTTAAAATTATAATAAATTGCCATTGGAAAAATCAAGGATTGGAAAATTGTACATCATATTGAGATCGAAAAATTTTACATGCTACATGTCTTGCATGTTAAATACATTGTTGCAGACGAAGGATTATAAATGCAACATAGGTTGTGTGTACACTCTAGCACTCAAATAGTTCTTGAGCTATGACAATGAAAGTTGAGTTCCATCCACGCTCCATTCAAGAAGGACTGTAATTTTATCCTCCAACCTCTTAACAATCTGCAGACAAATAGACAACTTTAAATGAACATATTTGAGTATAAGAATTTGTATAAACAAAAGAAAAAATACCATATGCTATTTACCTTATGCCCTTGTATCCTAAAATTTGATTGATCCAGATCCTCAAATCCCATGATTACTAGATGTTCTCTCACGTTGGCAAGAGTCCAATGATGATTTACTGAAATAACTTCCATTTCGTTGTTGGGTAGATTTATCTTAATTTCAAATGAAAAGAAAAAACCCTCAAAACTTTGTAATGGTATCCATTCACCAAGTTTACACATCCAACGATCATAATAGAATCTAATGTACAATGAAGTACAATGTTTCAAGTATCGAAATCATATGCCTATTGCACCAATTTTACAAAGGTATCTATCCCCTTTGGTGCATCCTTCTACAAGTCCCCAATTTTCACCTAGTAAACCCTCTACCTGCTCATATGTGATATCTTTTAACATGAACATTGTTAAAGTCTCTAGAATTGTGAATATCTGAAATAAATGTACAAAACAATGAACAGGAACACACCAATGTAATCCTATAGATCTTGAAACTCTTGTAAATTTCAAAGAGTTGTGTATGTCCATCACCATCTTATGCTTCAAAGATGTTAATGTCCATACATCAGGTTGCAGCCACTCGAGCTTTAAAAGAGAATCTACCCTAATCATCTCTAACCTGCCAAAATCATTTGATGAAGAGGGTACAACATATGTATGTGTGTAAAAGAAAACGCTCTCACGTAATAGCTGAGCAGGATTGTCTTGTGGAAAGCCTATCGACCCAACATCTGCATGCAATGCTTGGAAAGTACCTGTAAGACTATGAAGTGGTTGTTCTTCCACCAAGGTAGAAGGAAATATGTCTACAACAAAAAACTACACAACTTAGCTAGGTATATTATGAAATTTGGACAAAATTCAATGAGTAATACTTACAGTTGATAGGATATCTCATTTTGTTTGAGTTTTCCAATTTCATGCTTGACATTGTGAAAACATGTTGTACAATAGCAACAGTTTCACCATTTTTGAGCTTTTTGAAGCCTAATAACTTCCCTTTCCAATGAAGATCCAAGTTTCCACGATCTCTTACACGTGAGGACCAACACCAGAGGGTTGCATGTACACCCATGCCCCTTTGCAAAACTCATGTCCTAACCAAATTCCTTCTGTAGCCTTGATATTGTGACATTTTATCGCGATAACCTCATCTTTTGGACGTCTATGAGATTTAGGTTTCTCCATTGGAGTTCAGGCTATGGAAGTGATAGTAGGAATTCAAAGAAGATGATGCACAGAGAAAGAAATGGAGATGCAGGAGCTGCAATGGTGTGCTAGGGAGAGAAAGTAGTGGAAAGAGGTGACTTTTTGGGACCTGGGTATGAAAATGTGAGGTTTTGGAGGGAGAAAGTTGCATTTTGAGTTATTTTTGAAAAAGTAACTTTTTTCAGTTTAGTTCATGCACGGATTTTGATTTAGAACTCAAAAATAACACTTTTGATCCTAAAAAGTGGTTGGGGGACCATTAAATGGTGTTATGATGAGTTTTATAACTTTCTGAAATTTTTGAATTTTTGGGCCCAGGTAAGTTACGAGATTCCTTTCTCTCTCTAGAGGCAAAACCTGAACATAGGGGAATCATGTCCCCTCATCCCCCCCCTTCAGCCTAGTGATTTATAGGCTATAGACTGTGTCCACCACCCTCCTCTCATTGCTCCATCACTAATCACTCCTTAATCCAAAAGGCCCATGCAAGGTTCATTTTTTTCCCTAATGGCTTATATATGTATTTTACTTTTGCTAAGAGGGCTTCTTGAAATCAAATTTATGTGCAAAGAAATCGATGTATCTCGATAACCCTAATTTTTGCATATCCTACATCTCTGGATAGTTTGTCTTGAAAGATTATGTACCACACTAAATGTGGCTAAATCTTAGATTTGGATCAATGTAAGCTAGGTGAATCAGAGTTTTGTTGTAGGGTAGCAGAAAAGGTGTATGAAGGACCTAGGTATTGGGTTCATTTCACTTCTAGTGTGCAAATCCGAGGGATTAAATTACATCAGTTGGGAGCCAGAATACTCTAATGTCATGTACAAAAATCCTAACTCGAGGCCCAAATCGAGATAGATAAGACCCCCAACATCTAGAGGACCATGCACCTAGAGGACCATGCTATAGATGCCAGGGAGATCACTTCATTCATGATTGCCCTACACACATACACATACACACACATACACATACACATACACATACACATACACATACACATACACATACACATATACATACACATACACATACACATACACATACACAATCATATGACATACACACACATACACATACACATACACATATACATACACATACATATACACATACACATACACATACACATACACTTCACTTCACTCACAATCATATGACATACACACACATACACATACACATACACATATACATACACATACATATACACATACACATACACATACACATACACTTCACTTCACTCACAATCATATGACATACACACACATACACATACACATACACATATACATACACATACACATACACATACACATACACATACACATACACCTACACATACACCTACACATACACATACACATACACATACACATACACATACACATACACATACACATACACATACACATACACATACACATACACATACACATACACATACACATACACATACACATACACATACCCATACCCATATGCATACGCATACGCATACACATACACATACACATACACATGCACATACACATACACATACACATACTATTGTGAAGTAGGAATCCATATTGATTCAAACAATCACAATACATTTTTACTCACAATCATACACACACATACATATACTATTGTGAAGTAAGAATCAATGTTGAGTCAAACAATTATAATAGTTTTTAACTCACACATAAAAATATTTTCTTTACTGTTTTAATATTAAAAGACTAAATATTATTAACAAGAGCTTATACCTTATTCTTTGTACGACACTAGGTATGACTATAGGTGTATTCTTTTATAAAATAATATTCGACCGAATCTTTTTTTATAAAAAAAGTATTTGACCGATAGCTCTTTGATCAAAATAATTTCTGATTCGATAAAAAATGCTTTTGATAAAAAATTCTCCAAATTGCCATGCAAAAAATATTCGCTCCTATCCAAATAAGCTGACAGGGCATCGAATAATTCAGTTGAATAATAAGGGTTCAATGTAAAATTCCGTAATTATTCATGATTAAATGAATTGTCAAATAACAAATAATGCAACCTAGGTAGGAAATTGAATGCAACTAAATGGAATTATATCACTATTGAAAGAGAAGGATTAGGCATGGTATATGTAGTTAAAATGTTTAGACATTATTTGCTTGCAAATAAGTTTAATTTGTTTACAGATTTACTTTATCTACTAAACAAACCTTGCAATACCGAAAGATTAGTAAGATGGTTCCTCTTACTGATGGAATATGACTTTGAAGTTGTGGTTAAGAAAGGTAACACTCACCTTAGGGTGGATCACCTTTCTAGAATAACTTCAAGAGAATCCCATCAAGGATTATCAGATGAACTTTGTGATGCTTACTTGTTCAACTTGGAAGTAGTGCATGAACGGGCCAAGAATGTAGTGCCTATTCTCACCTTTGGACCTAAACATCCTATATTAAGAGCCAAAGATAAAGAATTAGTGAGGTCTCAAAAATACCACATACTGGTAGGCAGTGTGTATAATCACACCAATCAAGGCATACTAACTTGCTGTAGAAAAAGATGAACATGCAAAATGGTTGCAAATAGAGCATGTAGGTGCACTGCAGCAACATCACTATAAACATTGAACCCTATAGACTCTATAAAGATTAGGTGTATATTGGCCAACTATGGAAGCAGATGTCCATAGGGAATGCAAGGAATGCCCAATTTTGTATTAGAACACTAGTGGAACATGCCACTCTATATCAAGTGAGTCAATGAAGCAGTCCAAAGATACAACAACTCCATATTCTAGGAGTCAACCTTGGCAAGTCACCTCCATCTGAATATCTAAGCGATCAAGGAAGGCATACCCCAATGCTAGATGAATCTGGGTGCCTAAGACCTGCTTACACGCTCAACTTTCCACAAGAAATCCTCTAGAGTCGTAGAAGTGCTCACATGCACTCACTCAATAGGCTCCAAAGCTAAAACATGTCATCACAACATGGGCATGTGCACATCACCTAGTACTAGTTGGAAACGGTTACCCAAAAAGTCCCAGATCCAGGTAGAGTCATCTCTAAAACCCTTAATTCCAATTATACTCTAGAAAGTTAAATCTAATACTGAACCACCTAATTTAGCATTGTAAATTAACTATACATTATTAGATGCATTTGGAGTTCACTGCACATCCAGAGTATGCATCTAGGATGTTAACCAAACTTCTAACTCCCATGCACATTCACTCGGTGACACTTGACTAACAACTAACTTGCACACATTTCATGTTGGTATTGCAAGCGGAACATGTTTCATCTCTGCTCTATTGCAATAGTAATGTGATCTTCTTCTTCTAGCACATAAGCAATCAACAGTTACCATCACACTCATGGCCAATACAACAGGCACTAGTTTGCAGGCACTGATGAATCAACCAATAGTCAATATGGAAACCTTGCCTATTGAAGTACCACTAATTGAGAAACCAATAGAATTATGTTACCTCACAAAGAGACGACCTCTCAAGCAATCAACAGTGGTATACCAAGTCCCTTGTTGACACTCAAGGTCAAGCACAAAGCATGGAAGCGCATCAAAGAAGTGGAAATACAAGAAGGAGGAGCATGTAGGGAGCTCCAAGAAGTACATGTCAAATTTTTAGAAGAATCCCCAAGAAGTACATGTCAAATTTTTAGAAGGAGGAGCATGTAGGGAGCTCCAAGAAGTACATGTCAAATTTTTAGAAGAAGGAGGAGCATGTAAGGAGCTCCAAGAAGTACATGTCAAATTTTTTATTTTTGTAACTCCATGTTGTTCAAGCCAAGGAGTCCCCGAGCTTGAGGAGTATTAGAAGTATCATCCTACCAATTTTCATAATTTTTGGACTCCGTTTGAGCCCTCAAATAAGCCTTCAAACCTAATCTTAACTAGGTCGGACACTAGGTCTGTACAGGGCCAAAACTAGTCCAAAAACTATAAAAAGAGCTAGAGAGCTCATTTTAGGGGTTACCTTAGAGAGTGAGCTTGTTGTAGATTTGAGCTTTGGTAAGAGAACTCATTTGTAATCGAAGCTTTCCATTGTTCCTCTCTTTGCTCTTACCATGTGTGTGTGTGTATGTGTGTGCATGCTTGTGTGCTTTCACGCACGCACTTGTGCCTTCACTCGCTTGTGGTCTTCATACCAGTCCTCACGTCTCTGCGGATTGACAAGTAAAGGAGGTGGTGCTTATGCTTGAGCTACACCAAATTTTGGCACCATTGCCGAGGAGAGAGCTTCGAGGACGAGCGTTGTGATGGTAAGATCGTAGATTTGCCATGTTGGAAGGTAAAAAATAGTTATTTTGGTTATTTTTCTGTTTTTTCTTCTTCATTTTCATCATCATCACCATCTCCATCTTCTTCCATCTTCATCTTCACTGAAATTTTTCGTTTTTCACTCGATTTTCCACATTTTCACCTCATTTTTCATTCGTCGGTGTGCGAGAAAGAGAGAGGGAGAGACAAAGTTCTTGTGTGTGCAAGTTTCTGTCATTTCCATGACCCTATGCTCGACGCATAGGCCTCAACGTTGAAATTCAAAGTTCCCACCAAAAATCTCAGAAATAGTTATGGGTAGGGAAGCTTGCATTGCTTTGACTTTTTTTAATACATTCCTGTTGTTTTCAAAATCGCGATTCTGTGACAAATTCAATTTTTTTGAAAATCGCAATTTTCTATTTCCCGCCTAAAAGCTTTCTGAAGAGAACACAATTTTGAAGTCTTCTCAGCATCGTAATTCTCTCGTTGTGCTCAAAATCGTAGTTCTCTACGTTTTTCAAAAAACACGATTCTTTGGCCATTCTCAGAAGCGTGATTTTTTGGCGATTCTCAAAAACACGATTCTGAGGCAAAATCGCGATTCTAGGCAAAAACATGATTTTGAGCCAAAATCACAATTTTTAGGCAAAAACACGATTCTGAGGCAAAATCGCAATTTTCAAGTAAAAAGACGATTCTGAGCAACAACACGATTTTCAAGTAAAAACACGATTCTGAGCCAAAACACGATTTTCGCTCAAAATTGCGATTTTCATGTCAAAAACACAATTTTGAGAAAACACAATTTTCAATCAAAATCGCAATTTTTTGCTCATTCTCAAAATCATGATTTTCACAAAACACGATTTTAAAGCCACAAGCACGATTTTGACAAAACACGATTTTCAGTCAAAAATCTCGATTTTCAGATCGTTCTCAAAATCGTGATTTTCACAAAAACATGATCTTTTGTCAGAATCGTGTTTTTCACGATTTTCAATCAAAAAATTGTGTTTTTCACGATTCTCACTCAAAATCGCGTTTTTCACGATTCTCACTCAAAATCACGTTTTTCATGATTCTCACTCAAAATTATAGTTTTCACGATTTTCAATCAAAATCGCCTTTTTGGTGATTGCTCAAGATCACGATTCTCACTCAAAATCATGATTTCCAAGGTTGTTCAAGATCGTGATTTTCTCATAAGATCATGTTTCCCTGTTTTGACCCACAAGAGCCTGATTTGACATAACTTTTTCATCAAAAGTCCGTTTTTTGAGCTCTATAGCTCGTTGGAAAGCTCGTTTCGAATCCCACATGGGCTCAACTATTTTTTCTAAAGATAATCTGTTGATTTTTTAGGTAGAGTAATTATGTCGAATCTAGGGTCAATCATGAAAATCCATCACCCATTTGTACATCTAGAGATTCTATGTGTAATAAGGATAAATGCATCGATGAATCTCTAGATCAATCTCAAACCACACAACCGAATGACCCATTGCATAAGCATGATGTATGTATAGAAGATCAACCTTTGTTGCATTCCCCAAGTAAAGATGAGTTTTCTCCAAAAACTCACATAGAAGGCCCAAAAGATCCTTACATCAAGAAACAAAAATCACATTTTCCTTGTAATGTCAAGCAAATTTGGGTGGCCAAGAAATTACTTAGAGCCCAAACAAATCGTACTATGATATGGGTACCAAAGAAAGCCCTTGTACAAAATGAATCCTCTCACAAAAACATCCATAATCCATGGTCTAGACCCAACATGCCTCATCTTCAAGAAAGACCACTTCTAACCAAAGGATCCAAAGCAATCAAAGCAATCAAGCCAAAACTCCAACAGGATCTTAAGAGAAACTTCAAGGAAAAGAAAAGCAAAGCAAAGACATATTGGTGGCCTAAAACCTCTTTGTGCGGCCTCCATGGTGTCAAACCCAACCTTGCCCAATGCACAACATATGTTCAAGGTGCACACCAAGTATGCATGCGAATAGGGCCTCATCCAAAGGCCAAGCATTAGGCACACTAAGTTTAACCCAGGCACAAAGAGGGCACATATTCATACATTGCAAAAAATTTCTTTTTTATTTTTTTATTTTTCTTTTGTCAGCTTGGTGGACAAAGGTATCATCCATTTCAAATGGTTGATGGTAAAGAAAAGGTTCTTGGAGTTGGACATTTGGAGGAAGCCTCATCATCGTCTCACTCTTGAGCACTTTGCTCAAGATCTATCCATTTTTGCACCATTGCTTTTTGTATGCATTTTTTAGAAATATGCATAAGATAGGGTCTCATCATAAGACCGTGCATAGGCACTTTTTTGTTTTCCACCCATGCACCCTTAGGCTCCACTCATGCACATGGACTAAGAAGAGATGATTACATTCATCTATTGTACATGCATTCCATTAAATCATGACATTTTCATTATGTACCTCTATTACAAAAAAAAAGAGGGAGAGAGAGCTTGTTCCCCAGTGTGGATCCTGGAACATGACTAAATCATGCTTTGTTGAAGGTGGAACCATTGATGACTGGCCATTTATTAATTTTCATAGGTAGCTGTCAAGAACTTGGCATGAACATGGCATCCACAACTATTGTTCCCCCTTACCATGGTAGGAGGGAAGAGATTGAAGGTTCGCAACTTGAGCAATGCCTAACTACTGTATGTACGAGAGCATCCAAGGAGATATCTACAAGGGGTAGTTTTGATACCGTGCAAATTCTTGTATGTATAGTGGGTGAGAAGACTCCTGCTTATGGTGAGCTAAAGAGAATATGTGAAACTAAGCTTGGTGTAGTTACCCAATGTTGTTTGTCAAGGAATATAAAGAAATTCAATTCTTAGTCTTTGGCAAATGTTGCTTTAAAGAGAGGAGATAGGACTAGACACTCAACGAATTTCATCGGTGGACCATCAACACGGACATTCGTTGCCAACGAAAGACTAGTTGATGGTCCATAACGATGTCGGGTGTACAACACGAAGAGATAAACATCGATCGACCATTCACCATGGTAAGAATCCTTACTTTGGCAACACCATAACCATGATAGATTAGGAAACCTCTTCGTCAACATATCCCTAAGCACTTAGCTCAAGACCTCCAATTTTTGCACCATACTTCTTCCAATGCATTTTCCAAGTATGCATGCATAGGGCCACATTACAAGGCCGTGCACAAGGCACATACTTTCTTCAACCCATGCAAGTACTTGGCATATCATCTTTGAAAGATCCAAAGAACATTAAGGTTATAACAACAATAGCAACGAAGCAATCCACCACCGATAGCTGCTGCAAATCAACATGGACAACCTCTTTTGAGCACCCAGTAACTTTTGAAAGCTCATAAAATGTATATTCATGCAAGAATCCAAGGATGCAGTACATACCAAGGGACTACAACTTGCAAAGGCTCGCAGTAATAAATGAAGAACTGGATAACCGACCCTGCTATGTTTGGAAGATAAACAGCTCTTGTTCACACAGGATGGACACAACCTCTCAAAGCACTACATGGAACAACCACTACAACAAGGGTCTATCAAGGACGACAAACTCGAGAGGGGGGGAGTGTTGACACTCAAGGTCAAGCACAAATCATGGAAGCACATCAAAGAAGTGGACATACAAGAAGGAGGAGCATGTCGGGAGCTCTAAGAAGTACATGTCAAATTTTCAGAAGAATCCCCAACAAAAACAGTGATTTTCATCACTAAAAACCATTGTAAATACCATTTTTCATTTTTTTAACTCCATTTTTTTCAAGCCGAGGAGTCCATTAGCTTGAGGAGTATTAGAAGTATCATCCTACCAATTTTCATAATTTTTAGACTCTGTTTGAGCCCTCAAATAAGCCCTGGAACCTAATTTTTAATTAGGTCAGACACTAGGTTTGGACAGGGCCAAAACTAGTCCAAAAACTATAAAAAGAGCTAGAGAGCTCATTTTAGGGGTTAGCTTGTTAGAGAGTGAGCTTGTTGTAGATTTGAGCTTTTGTAAGAGAACTCATTTGTAATCGAAACTTTCCATTGTTCCTCTCTTTGCTCTTACCGTGTGCATGTGTGTGTATGTGTGTGCATGCTTGTGTGCTTTCACTCATGCACTTGTGCCTTCACTCGCTCGTGATCTTCATAACAGTCCTCATGTCTCTACGGATTGACAAGTAAAGGAGGTGGTGCTTACACTTGAGCTACATCCCTCAATATCCATGCTTAGAACTCCTAACATAGAAGAAACCATCATCCACGAAGAGGCATCCGAACCCTTTTTTCATACACCTCCACCATCACCCCCTAGAATTGAGGATAGGCTTAAGGTAAGCAAAAACATGCTACAAGCTCACTCTGTGCAGTTACAACAATGTATCACAATACTTGAAGTGGACAACAAAGGCCTCCAAGATCAATTTCATACCTTACAAGAAGCCCATAGCACACTTGAGGCAAAGATCCAAGAAGTAGACCTAGAAGCCATACAAATAAGAGAAGGTCATCTTCACACATAAATGGAACGTAAGTCCAAATTTTAGTGCAATGTGGCATTACTATGGAGACATCTACTCGCTGCCTAGGAAGAGAATCACCATTTACAAATACATAATCAAGAGAATTTAGCAACTCCTATAGAGAATACTCGACATGCAACAATAAGTCCATCAAAATTCCAAGTGGTTCCCCCAAAAAACATTCACACCATCTTCGAAGATTATGCCAACTTACTAGAGGCACATGATAAATTGTTTGAAGAATTGACACAACTCTAGCAACAAAAGGATTCAGAACCCAAAGTTGCTCTGAGTTCAATCCAATCACCACCTCTAGTAGTTCTGACTCAGCTACAGTGATGGAACTATAGCAGCAAATCATAGAACTGCAAACTAGGTTACTCCAATATGAATGACCCCCAAGCCAAAACATTGCAATACTAGGTTATTATATTTTTTGAAAAAAATTTATTCCCATATCAACTTGGATAAACTCAATGCCCAAATAATGATGCAAACACCCCAAATATGACATCTCAAAAGAGGCATGCAAATCAGCCTTAAATCAAGCAATATGCTTCTCATTAGCACTAGTGAGAAGCATGTCATCAACATATACTACAATGATTAGAAGTACATCCACATGCTTAACGTATAAGGTGCTCTCAGTTGGACTATTTCAAAAACCATGTGCAATCAAGTAGGCATGTATCTTTTCATACCAAGCATGTGGTGCTTGCTTCAAACCATATAACACCTTTTCAGCTTGCATACTTTGTTTTCATACCCTTTCTACACAAAACCAAGGGGTTGAAATGGATACA
This sequence comes from Ceratopteris richardii, assembly GCA_020310875.1. Taxonomy (NCBI): domain Eukaryota; kingdom Viridiplantae; phylum Streptophyta; class Polypodiopsida; order Polypodiales; family Pteridaceae; genus Ceratopteris; species Ceratopteris richardii. The sequence continues at coordinate 155,978,032 of CM035411.1, read as the reverse complement.
CTTCTTCATTAAGTCACCATTCAAAAATGTAGTTTTAATATCCAACTAACGTACATTCCAACCATGATGCTATGAATGGTGGTCATTTGGCATGTGCGAGTAAAGGACCCATCAAAATCAATGTCTCTCTCTTGAGCATAAACTTTTGCAACAAGCCTCATCTTATACCTATCAATTGTTCCGTCATGTTTAATTTCAACTTGTATACCCACTTAGTGTAAACGGCCTTTTTCCTGGAGGCAAATCCCTTAAAGACCAAGTATCATTCTTCATAATAGCATCATAGTATGATTGCATAGAAACCATCCACTTTTTTGAATTCTATGATTCATCAAAAGAAACAAGATCATTCTCAGCACAAAGACTAGAAACCATCATTGCATAACAATCTCATGCAAATGAAGCACTATGAGAGCTTGAATGAGTATGATATGATAGAGGTGCATCTAATTTGCTATCTCTCTATGTCTACACCAGCCATTTAGGCATACTCTTAGCCTCTTCTATGTCAACCCTCTCATCAAAAAGTGCATCCTATAAATCTACATTAGAAATAGAATGATCTGCATCATCAGATGGAACTTGTGTAGGTCGAGAAATTGCCTCATTTGGACCAATACTTGATTGTATACCTATAAAAAGAGGCATCAAAGTGTCATACAGATCTTTGGAGCTAACTTATGTCTCCTTATTACATGAAATTAATCTTTGAACTGCATCCTCCACAAAAACAACATCACGGTGTCGTCGTGATTTAAAACCCAATCTTGGAAGTCAAATTTCAAACACCAAATTGAAGCATCGTTGAACGTACGTATGAATTGACTCTAAAGATTATTCATGAAGACTCTGCAAGCTGTATCGGAAGGCTCGGTGGATGGAATTTAAAACACATAGATTGAAATTTAAGCTTGAGTATATGCCACGAAATTAAATGGTTAAGGTAAATTTTTCCATTGGACTTCTTATTGTGTGTGAGTGCATGTAATTTAAGAGTGACTTGTGTGTGGACACATGAACCTGTATCATTCATATATATAAATAAATGTGTTTTAAGTGGAGCCCACATGCCAAGATGATCCGATAAAAAAATCACGTGCGCTATTCTGGAGTTTGGGGGGAAGTTTTTCGGATAGTGGCAAGTAATCCAAGATCGAGGGGATATTCACGTGGAAGGAATCAAGCTCAGGGAGCGCCAGACTTTTGTTCTGCTGAGTGCAGAAATTTCTTGTGGTTAGACATAATTAGAATGAGCTCTGAAAATCTGTACGATGAACGGGGATGACAAGACCTCAACCATCGGTCGCTGGAGAAAAAAAAAACATTATATAGCACAGAAGATATGGGACGCAGCGGAGTATGGATGGGCTAATGGCTGAAAGAGAGAGTCTGGGAGATGCTCAGGTGCAGAGGCAGCGAGTTATGTCGAGCTAGGAAGGAAGATCGGAGCTACAGAACAGCTCGAATCAGGGAGGAAAAACGAAGGAGTGGCGGCAGCAGCTTGGAGGTGGTTCCTCAGGCCGAGTGAGTGAAAGGAGGGTACGAAGAGGAAGAAAGGCCAACTTGTAGCGTTTTTCTTCTGGCATATGTGGAAGGATCTCTTTTCGTTTCCTGTGCGAAATATTCATCTGAAGAGGAGGATACACAGGAATAAGGTGATGTATAATTGTCTGGGAACACACTTGTCTCGAAGTTCAAATTGTTTCGAAAAGACGGATAATGCTGCACTGCTGACACGCTGACTATGTACGATGGTTTTACTGCGGCATCTGGTCTGTCCTGTTTGGCACTTCAGAGAGGAGATTGGTGCATCTGATAGCTGATGCCTTGGAGCTTCATGGAGTATTGATCTTTATCACCGGACACTGATAAGCTCTTCAACCATGATGCTCATGATTACCCTATAGCTCCAACATGATCTGACGCTTTCATGCCACTGGATTTCTGTCGAAGATGATGATTACTACGTTCAATTATTCTCAACTATCTATACTCTGAGGTTTTTTTTTTTTTTTTTTTTTTTTTGGACAACCCATTCTTCAACGATTTTCTGATGATTTCTGTGAAAGTTACGCTTGGACGCTACAACAATTGTTTGATACGATTGTGACTCCAACTATAGAGCTTGCGCTATACTGCTGATTCTGACACTCTTGTGAGGCTCTGGTTAGTTTTTCTAATCATCTTCTGAAGACGTACCCATACTGAAGATATAAAGAATAATCAATTGTTGCCGCTTGTTGCTCACCATTGCCACACGATAGAAAAAGGTAATTTGCAATCTACTAAATCTTGGATTTCGAAGAATTGAAGCTTGATATTAAGTCTTGTTAGTTGTTCCTCATTGGAAGTGTACGTTCTCTACATGTTGTTTGAGGGCTCTTGCCTATGTAGGCTGAAATTCAGGGTTTTTTTTTCAGATATAGGAACAAAATTTTTTGTATCGTTGTTTGTAACATATTTGCAAGCCTTCTTAAAAAGGGAAAACGTCTTGGCTTAGGTGTGAAAAACTGAACTAGCATTGACAGTCTCAATGTGTGGGATATACTCAAACACCCCCAATTTCAAGAGCCTCCTCTAACATTTTAGTAGCATCCATGTTTCTTCATATATATTTTCTCCACCTGTAGTGATAGTTAACTCACAAAGCATTTTATTTTGTGCTCCATCACTGGGAAGTTTTGGAAATGTATTGTTCATAAACTACGACTTTTTTCTTCTCTTTGTTTTTCATTTGTGCAACGTTGAGTTTGATTGCAGGACAAAGCGTACTCTGATGGTATTGTGTTGTTTCCATGGTCGAGTATATACCAGAATAGCTGATTGTTCATGTGACACAATATATGCTAAAGGGTCATGCGATGAGCATTTGCTAAGTTGCCTTGTGTGTTGTGATTTTATGACATGCTAATGTTATAAACCAGAAGCAGAGTCAACTATGTGTTCGAGAAATTTTCATGCACTGCAACAGTCTCAATTATAACATTATGAAATTCTCTCAGACTATTCACGTAACTCATCACGTCGTTGAATTAATGGGGAAAGAAGTTAAGCATTCTCTATACACTGCTGAATTTGAATAAATATATCTTTTGATGCTATCGAGAACTGTAAGAAAGGCTAAACATTGGGGTTTCTTGCATACTAATTTCTTAAGGATTTTTCATTGAATGCGCTACTGTCTGATGAAACACTTTCTAAGTTCAACAAGGTAGATTTGTTTAATGGAGAATAGAGTCATCAGACTATGGAAGAGGTTTTAAACAATTGTAATCATCTTACGTATGATGAGATTAACAGATGCGTATGTTGCCTGCTTAGGAAAGCTATAAACACACTAACTTTGATTTGATGTTGAGAACCAGAATGAAGTCTGTTTTGACTTTCTTGTTCCAAGGAAGCTTTTGCATTCGGTAAAGTATCCGAATAGGGTGCATTGAATTATCTCTAATATTTCAGGACACCTTGTATATCGCAGAGATGCACTCTTTTTAGGTGTAGGTGAAGTTGGTGGAAGGGGGATGGGAGATGGTGGAATTGTAGGGAGAGGGGGAGGTGTTGTGGTTGGTGATATGTCCATGATATCAATCATGGAAGTGGGTGCGGTGTCCATCATGTACATAGGAATGGTAGGTGATGTGTGTGTTGTGGTCGTGAATAATTGTGAGGTGGTTGTTGATAGCAAAAATGGTGGAACAAGTCACGCAAAGGGTTGGGGGAGATTAGACCGATAAGAGTGAGCGAGTTGGAGAAAAGTTGTGATGGAGATTGGAATGTGAGAGGTTGGGGGTGGGACCACCATGTAATGAGGTTGAGTGATAGGAAAACCTAGAAAAGTGGATCTAAAATCTGGGTGGCCTATCATTGAGGTTGTGGAAGCGAGATGCCTAGGGTGGGGTCGATGAAAGATGTGGTTGATTGGATGGTGGTACGATATCATGGTTTCTCAAAGGAAGAAAACATGGATGAAATGGAAGTTGGGCTATGAAAAGTAAAGGTGTGTTATATGGGATCAATAGTAGGTATAATATTTACAATTTCTATTCAAGGGGGTGATGGTGGGGATGTTGGAAGAAGGGTTTTGGTTGTCTCTTCGTGAATGATAGTCATTTCAAGACCAAGAGTTCCCAGCGGTAGTATTGGTGGACTTGTCATGGCAGTGTTAGTTGCTTGGAAAGTCCTCTCACCTTGGGTTGTGGAAACTCTAGTGGGAGTCATGTCTCCTATTTCGGGTGTCATAGTAGTTGTCTCCATGGTAATGATGGGAATCTAGATGTTTTTTCTTGGACTTGGTCATTTTTGTAACGTGCATGGATCATATTGGGCATGAGGCCTCTACAGGGTACATCTGATGGCTTCCACAACACCACAGGTCTGTAAGAGCAATTGCAGAGTTTTGTTGAAGTGAGAGTCTACACTAGCCTCTTCCCAAAGTTGGGCCATGAGGACTTTGTTGCTCTCTTCATAAAGCAATTGTTAGCTTTAACTCTTTCATGATTTGGTATAATCTATGGAGCTGTGCAGTATAGGTCAGAGCTCTCGTAGCTTCTTCTTCTTCTTCTTCTTCACCCTTTGGTTGTTCCTATTGCTGAGAGAGAGTCCTCTGTTGGTCATCTTGCTAGTGTACATGGCGTGCTTCTCTTGATTGTCCCATTCTTTGTGTTGAGGTTCCATGACTTTCTATGTTAGAAAAGAACTCAATGTCTGAGAGTTGAGTGGTCTGCAAGAAGGACTCAAAGTTAACTGTGCTTATCCCTTCAATGTCTCCAATGGGCCCGAGTTCAAATTTTGATGGCATAGCGAGAGTAGAGGGAGAAACTTGTGACATTCCTCGAGACTCAGATTGAGGGATTCTAATAGTAAAGGGGGGCACCGTGCCTTCTCCTCTTGGTGAGATTTCAAGGGTTGTGACAACATCTTTTGGTTGGACACCTGGGATCGTGCCTCTCATTCTCTTAGAGTGGTGGGCAGAAGCTTGGTGATCTTTAAAATGTTGTAATCGAGACTAGATCAGGGCATGCTTGATGGGCACATCGTAAGATAAACACCTCTAAATGATGCGCATAATGGCATAGTGCCCATTCACCACTAGCTTTCTAGATCACCTCTTCTTAGCTTCATACAATTGTTTGATGATCCGTATAGGAATCTTGATGGTTAGCGACCCTATCTCAGCCAGATAGAGATTGAAACATATTTTTTCGTGTGGCTGCGTTGAAGCGGTCTTTACCTGGAAAAGAAAAATGCTACATGCATAGGCGAAGTGGGATGGAAACATTGGGGTTTAGTATCACCATATCCTTTAGCTTCAAAACCTTCCTATCCTCCATGTTGTTAGGTATCAAAGTTTCTTTTCCTTAAGGGACATGCGTGTCATGCATGTTGAGTGCATCTCTCACTAATTCCAAGGTGATCTTGAACTTTTTCAATTCATTATTGCATGACAAATATGGAATGACAAAGGTGCCTAGGCAATCCCTTATGCCACTTGCCTACAAGGTGGATACCAAATAGTAGCATCATTGGAAATATGGTTTGGGTAAGGGGGCCTTGAAATAGTCTACCAACCCTACATGTGGCCAAATTGTTTGGAGTTTGGAGGTGTTATGGAGAGTCTCAAAATCTCTTGAAAAAAATTGAAAATTTCCCCACACGTTGCCGAACTTGCGCTTTGACTCTCATATGTGTGTTGCATCTCCTAATGGCCTTGGCATTCCATTGGACCAATGAGAGTTTTTACTAACTCTTTCTATCAATCATGTTGCTAGATCCTGAATGGGTATTTGATGTAGACGGTGTAATTCTATCAACGACTTGATCGGTGGCACTTTAGTAGGCAAAATTTCTATGTTGACTGCTGGTTGATTTGTCCCTGCCTGCAAACTAGTGCTCGCTGTGTCAACCATGATGCTAGTAGTATTATTTTCTCTCAATCTTCTAGAAAAGGACATCATATTAGTATTGCAACAAAAACATGATGATACTCTATCTCCTTTACAATACCAACATGATACCTGTAGTGGTTAGAGAGTTAACGAGTGAGTTTTTCCTTGCGTTTGAGTGTTGGTTAGCAGGTTAGTGATTTTCCCTAGATGCGTACTCTAGATGTGCCTTGTACTGAGAATGCATCTACTCTTGTGCAAATGAAGTTACAAAGTTAGGCCAGGGGGTTTATTGCAAGGTTTAATTCTCCAAGCTTTCAGCATGGGATCACAACTTATGGTAGACTTGTAAAGGTTTTTGAACTAGATCTTCTTGGATTTGGAACTTTTTGGGTACCCATTTCCAGATAATTCTAGGTGTGATTTGAGGTGTTGATGTGTTCATTGCAGATGTTAGCCATGAAGTTTGTGACGTGAGTGTTTTTCAGTGGTGATTCAAGCTTATGAGCCTATGTGCAGCTATTTGAGCTTGTAAGCAAGTGTCAGGCACCCAGATTTGTCATGCATTGGGGTCATCCTTCATCCACAGCTTTGGGACCCAAATAGAAATGGTACAGCTTGGTTGATTCCTAGAATACTCCTTCATTGTAGTCTTTGATTGAGTAGTTTGTTTGGTGCATCAATGAGGTTCTGTCTCCTGAGCTCAGTGTTGTTCAACCTTGCATATCTAGATTTGCTTTACTCCATGAGGTATTTTGTTTTGCACTGGTCGTTGAGCCTACATTTTGGTTATCTATTTTATCTGCTTCTTGGGTTGCCTTGTTTGTGTTTCTCAGACTGTCTTTGGAAAAGAAGGGAGTTTCATTTTTCCTACTATGACTCCTTCATGAGTGGCCTTGTTTTGCACCATAGAACTTTGGATAAGGATATCATTGTTATCTTCATGTGTGCTCGTGGAAGGACCAGTTGTGGGTGCCTTTCCTAGTTTCTTGGGTGCTTGGATTTCTCACTCAATTGTGATGTGATTTTGATTAACCCAAACCTGAAGAAATCCACTTCTTAGGTTCAGGTTGACTGCATGGTCATAGATCCAGTCTTGACCCAAGACAAGAGGTTCAGTGAGATCCTCGTCTTGACACACTAGAACTTTGATTGTAATTTGAGTCAATTAAGGTTCATACAGTCCTTGCACTCTTTTCGTGTCCTACCTCTAGGGTCACAAAAGGATGTCAATCAACTATTCTAGGGGAAATTACACATGATGCTTGGCACATGGCCATGTGATATCTTGGAGCATCATGAGTATCTAACCTAGGTTGATCTCTACCATGTCTTCTCAATTTCATTCATCGGATGCGTTTTGAAGCTTCTACCTATGCTTCTTCTCGAACTCATTTCTCCTCTTCCTTATGTTTCTTTGCAGTGTTGATTCAATTGAGCATTTCCTCTGTGAGCGGTTCTTGATATAGTTTTACTTTGCATCCACTAATGTAACTAGGTAGAATTTCACCTTCTAGAGTGGCTAATTGGATAGCTCCACTTGCGGATATTCTATTAAAATTATGGGTCCATACCACACTTCTCCAACTTCCGTGCATGTTGCTTCAAGATGTATACTAAGACTAGATCTCTCACTTTCAAGCTCTTATCCTTCACATGGGTATCAAAGTATGCATTTTTCCCTTTCTTGGCTCCCTATATTCCTATAGTTGCTCTTAATCTTGTTTCACCTAATCCTTCAAGATCAAAGATTCTAGAGGAGAGCTCATGGCTGGTCCATTGATGCTCTTGTCTTGCTTTTAACATGGGGATCAAGAAATCTAGGGGCAATACTGCATTCTCGCCAAATACCATTTGAAAGGGTGTGTCTTGGAGTACCGTTTTATAGGCTACTCGATATGCCCAATCAGCATGGTGTAGTTGTTTGTCCCAATCAGAGCATCTATTATTCACCATTTTTTTAATACATTACATAGTATCTTATTTGTGCTCTCAGCTTGTCCGTTAGCTTGTGGATGATAGGGGGGAAGACTTCTTATGTATCACCAAGAATTTCACCAAGAATTCTTGGAGAAGGTTTTCAATGACTTCGTTCAAGAAGTGTGTACCTCTATCACTGACTAACTCTATTGGTAACCCGTATGTGGTGAACACGTTCTCAAATAAGAACTTAGCCATCGTTTGAGCATGGTTCTTCATCATGGACTTTACTTCTACCCATTTGGTTAGATAACATGTGGCAACAATAATGTATTTAGCATGTCAACTCTTAGCTAGGGGATTAATAGGACCTACAAAGTCTGTTCCCCACTTAGAGAATGCATGTCCTCCCATCATGGGTTTCGATGGCATCTCATTTTACGTATCACATACTGAGTTCGCTCACAAATATCACACTACTTCACATAGGTATGTGCATCCATGTGAAGGGTCGGCCACCAAAGACCTGCAAATAGAATTGCCTTAATCACATGGTCTGGTCCAAAATGCCCTCCTACCACACCTTGATGAGTAGTTTCTATGATCTTAAGATACTCACTCTCATGGACACACAGTCTTAGGTATCCATCCCGTTTGCACTTGTATAAATTATCTAAAATGAGGGAATAGTCTAGTGCTTCCTATATAATCTCTTTTGTTTGGCCAATTTCAACTCTTGAGGGAATGCTTTCATCCTCAAATAGGCTACCACATGTTTGCTCCAATCTCACACTAAAGACGCTTGATATAGTGTAGCATTTTCCATTGGTGATCTAATACTACAAGTTGTAGCATGTTCCACTAGTGATCTTAGCTCAGGTATATTGTTTCTCTAATATTGGCATGAGCACATAGATCATCAAAATAGACTTCAAAGTTTTTGCACAAGAATTCTTTAAACACATGACATATAAGTCTTTGGAAGGTAGCTGACACATTGGTGAGCTCAAATGACATTACCCGAAATGCGAATATTCCCCATTATGTGGCAAAAGTCTTCTTATGTTGGTCTTCTGGGGCAATGGCCACTTGATTGTAGCCAGATAACCCATCAAGTAAGTTGTGTGCTTCCTTGCTTGCCACCCTTTCCAATAGGTGCTCATTGATAGGAAGCAGATAACTATCTCTAATAGGTTGCATTAACCTTCTTCAAAATAATGCATAAATGTAACTTGTCATTCTTTTTGGGCTCTACTACAATGGGGGAAACTCATTGAGTGTGCTCAATTTCATAGATAAATTTGGCTTTTACCAATCGATCTATCTCTTCCTTGATCTTGACAGCATAATTGTCATTATAGGTGTATGGTTTCTACTTAGAAGGTTTGGCTTCTGAGGTCATGGGAATTGTATGCAAGCATATGTCAGGGTCTACTCCTTTTAGGTCCTTGTAACTCCATGCAAACACATCTCTATATTCTTTTAATAATTCAATCAACTTCTTTTCCTCTTCCTCAGTTAGTTCATGTCCTATGTGTGTGCATCATTTCACCTTCTTCTATGGTCATGATAATTTTCTTAGTTGTCTCTTTGTTAGCATAGGCCACTCCGGTGAGTGCTTCTCATTTAGGCATTTTGATCATGACTTTCCTATCCTCTACTTCATACTTCTAAAAGTTTTTAAGAAGCTCAAACAAAGATTCTTCCTCTTCTAGTGGGATTTATCTCTTCTTTCTTTTCTTGCCTTCACTCTTCGTGGTTACCTGTATGGCTAACATCACATCGTTCATAAGTTGTTCTCATCCTCAAGGCTGAGCTTCTACTATGTACAAGTATTCTTCTTCTAACACACAAAAAGGATCCATAATTATTGATTCTAAATCCAAGTCACTTTCTTGTTCAATTTTGTTTGTACTAGGCTCATACTCTTCAATAATCGAATCACAAAAGATTGGTTCCATAGTGAAAGTTGAATTGTCATAGCCATCTTCATCACAATGTGGTGTCCATTGTTCTTCATTGATATCTACGTCCATTGTCACTAGGTTTTTTGCCCAACCATGAGGTCCAAACTCATCGTCCATAAATACTAAAGGTGCATAGGTTGGGTCTTTAGTTTATCTATAAGTTCCCTTCGCACATAGCTCTCTATTGTTTTCTCTTTTCTCTTCTTCCACTACAACTTTGCACATCCATAAGTGAGTGTCTTCATGCATCCAAGAGGATCCTCATCCTATGGAATGCACTGTCTCCGTGTCATCTATGGCTCTATGGATGGGATTCCACTGTATAGGGGGCACATCTCTATGAGAGTAGTCCTTGAGATTGACTTTAGTCATACACCTAAGTGTTGCAGATACAAGGAATTGATTCCCCAATCCTGTACTACTTGCAACTATCTCAAGAATGGTCTTCCCAAAATCATCTCATAGGCTTGGTTTTTGCTAAAATCACATAAGGAAAAAGTAAGCTCAAACTCTACACCACAAGTACTGAGGGTTATCCCTTCTAGCAATCCTAAAGGTCTCTCGATGTGACCATCGGCCCTTTGTAATTTCATTCTCATTGGCGTGAGTGTTATCTTGCCGCAACGCTTCCATAGGGAAGTGGTAGCAATGGTAACTCCTGTACCTAAGTCCAAAATAGCCTTGGTTGTGTAACCTTGATGAGTGATAGGGAGATAGGTGTTTCCTTCTTCTCCTTCACTCATGTCTCCTATCTTATCCAATGGTATTTCTGGCATTGCCCTATGTGATCCTACGTGGGAATGAGATTTAGATACTTCTAGTACTTGGTTGGCTATGTGTTTCCACAATTCCGACTTAACCTTGAGTAGCTCCTCTAAAGTAAGATTGCACTGCACTTTAGTGTTCTTCACTACCTCTGTATTCCTAGGTAGGACTGAATCTTCATTTCTTACCATGACAATGTGTGCTCTCATAAAAGTAGACCTTGCTTCCCATGGGCCTATGAGATGAGGAAATTCTTGTAGGGAATTAGACTCAAAGTCTAATCATTCACTAGACTAGGTATCCTCTTGTTCTCTAATCTTCTCCCATTCGGCCCTTCTTGGATTCTGGTCTCACATGCTTTAAGCATCATGTCCAAGTCCTCATGAGTGGGATCTGCTAAGACTCATCCTACTCTAGGTGGTGATGAATTAATGGGGAGGTTTGGGATGGATGGGGGTGGTGAATTTTGTGATTGTGATTGAGATGTGATTTCTATTGGTACAAAATATCGGGTTACTTGGTAGATGATTGATGAGAGAATAAATCTTATAGTTTAGGACTCACTTTATGGTGAGAATTTGAATTTAAATTCAAAGCTTTGCTCAAACCTCAACTATAAAAGTGGATTAAAAAACTCACGAGATACAACCCAACGAGGAGAACATTTGAGAGGGGTTCTTTTTTATTGGTGAACTCAATCCATAGCTCCATCATTGTGCAATTGAACATTGCCAATGTCGTTGTATTTCTATGTGATCTAATACATATACATTGATTACTTCTCTACTTCACTTCTCTACTATGATTGATCTTGGAGTATCTTGAGATCGTACTTTTATCATCCTTGAATTAAAACTTATCCTTGGAAGTTTTAATTCCCTTGAAGATCAAATCTAACTTCAAGATTTATTATTAGGACTAAACAATAATTATCATCGCATGGTTCGATGTCCCATACCATCTTTCCTTCATCAATTTGAGTATAAAATTTTGCGTCCCATGCCACCCTATTTTATATTCACATTAATGTGTGCGTGATATGTATCCTAAAGTCTAAACATCTCTTGATAGAGTACCTTCTAACTTCAAGAATTTTAAAGTTTGAGGCATTACCTCTAACTTGATATTCTACGTTTTGATTCCTTTACACGATCATTTCATGATCATGTGCCTTTATCTTGGAAACTTGAAAACCTCTTGATAGAATATCCTTCTTTTTTGCTAAGGTTTTTGAAATGAAAACCATTTAGAATTCCAAGTACTTGAATTTTCACAGATTCAATTCAATTGGTTTATTCTTAACCAATTTGTAGTGACAAGAGTGTTTAACTTCTTGTCTTTAGATTCCTTTCTCACTAATGTTTTCGTTACCTACCCCAGCCGAGACTTTACATGTGTTAAACGCTTGTTCTTCTAACTGTCAAAAGTGCGTTTAAGCGATTCTTGGGTTCTTGGGAGTGGAAGGGGTCTGTTAGACAGAGGCCCTGTACTTAGTTCCCAAACTAACCACTTACACACAGCAATATACTGATACTGAGTGCTCTATCAAGATTCTGTTGTAATTAGATATTCCCATTCACGGCTTAGCTCAGCCACATGTACCGAATACACTAAGATACTATGTTGCATTTGCACCTAACTTACTGACAATATCAGAAACAAGAGTAATCGTCAACCTTTACCGAATGGATGCCATAATCCGACCAATGTCCGAAGACACAGTGAATCCAGGTATTCTGATACACCGTACTGAAGGTTCAGTACGCAACCCAAGGAATCTTTACTGTAGCTTAATTTTTACCGTAGGAGGACAAATCTCAATACTGAAGGCAATACAGTATAGATCCGTATCCCAGACACACGACCACGACCACACAGACTTCCTCAGCATGTTACGGCGTATTATCAGAAGATCAACACCACGGTACACCTACTTAGTTGCACAATACCATAGAAACTCCACAGAATAACTCGCTCAGACCACAGTCGGATAATCTTCTGAACAACTATGAAACTCACCAATAGACAGGTATCGACCGATAACAAAACAGGAACAAGAGCAATATACTCAGGAATGCTCCACAACAACACAGTAACGTTCACTTAACCACCCAGACAGACAGTCTGGTGATCTTCCTGATCGTCTATAAAGTTAACAAACAGAACAGATGTCGATGGCAGACAAGACAAGAGGCGAACATAAAACTCAGAATACTTGAAATTATGCAAACAAACACTACAGTAACGCCCCGCTCAGTCACCCGGATAGACAGTCTCGTGATCCACCACAGAACGTCACTGGCGCGTCTTTCTTTGATTTATATAACTTTTAGAAACTGTCTGTAACAACTTTTTGCTCGTGCGAACAAGATTCAGTTATACATTTCCAATCCGGTGGCCGCTAACACTCTGGCACGCACGGTGGACTCGAACCCGCAGGTTTTACAAAACTACTGCTCATCTATAATACCTTCTAAGTACATATTTCTAGCTAATCTAAAGGTGCGGGCGATCTTTTTCTTTAGAGTTTCTAATACTTGTTTGAGGGTGTCCGGTTCTATTAGCTGTGCATCTATTCTTACAGAACTTAGAGCTATGGCTTCGGTGAGCAAAATTTCTGCTTGGGTCTGCAGAAAGGCTTCCTGTAAATAAAATTCGTTTGCGAGCGCCGCATCTCTGGATACCTTCATATCTGCAACTTGTTGCTCCATCTTGTTTACTCTTTCCTTCTGATTTTCCAGCTGATTCTCCCTTCTTTCGATTTCTTGAATCTGAAAATTTACGGTTCTGGAGTATGACTCCTTTTCGTGTCGGAGATCTGATATTAACTTCTGTGTTTGAGCTTCCTTGGTCAAATAATGTTTGAGCATGTTGTTGACATCTGATAAATTTTCTTTTGTTCTTTGAAGTTGTTCTTCTGTTCGCCTAGCTTGCGTCTGTTGTTCTTGGTTTTGCTGCACCACTTCATTGAGTTGCACTCTGGTCTCTTCCAATAGATTACCTAATGCTACTCTGGCATCTTCTTTATCATTTAGATTGATCTTCAACTAACTGATTTCGGCCTGTGCTTCGCTTAGTAATTTGTCCTTTTGGTTGAGATGTGCCAGTGCGGTATCTCTTTGATCGGCAATTTCCTGTTTTTCTGCAAGCTGGGCTTGGACATGGGTAATTTGGGCGTGCAGGTGATGGTTTTCTGCTTTGACCGCATCTATTTCTTCTTGTAGAGGCGTGATATCTACTTCTAGGACGTTCACCTTGTGTTGTAGCTCATTCCTAATATTATCTGTGACTTCTCTCATTTGGATTGGTAATTGCTGTGATAGCTTAATGAGCAATTGACCCATGTTTGCAAGATCAGAGATTACGGGAATCGAAGGAAATGGGAGATGTTGGCGAGGTGGAGATGAGGACGTGGTGAGGAGTTGTTGGGAGTTGGGTGGGGAGTAGTTTGGGGATGAGGAAGAGGAGTCAACGGGTTCGTTAGGGTGAATGGGTTGGATGGGGATAATGGTTTCGATTGGCGGCTCCGGTGGGGGAGTGGGAAGAACAGAATTTGACTGTGTTACCTTATCTCTGGTGTGTTGTGCAGTTTCTTCGGCTGTGGAGTCAACTGCCTTAAGTAGCTCTTCGAGAACTTCTTTAGCAATTTGTTCCTCATCTGCTTGTTGTTCCCGCTCAGATTGTTGTTGGGATGCTTCTTCTGTAGAGGTTGTGTCGGCTTTAGTATGATTCTCCTGTTCTTGTTGCTCCTCTTCTGACGACGATTGCGCGGATGATTCGTGTTGCATCAATGTTGCGGTGTCGTGGAATGTTTCTTCGTCATGTTTTTCTTCTTCCTTGTCGTCATCTTTGTTTCCTTCGGCTGATCCCTGTGCTTCACTCTCAGAAGAACTGATTCTGATTGTCTTCCGGCAGAATAGTTGGTTTAGCTCCTCTTCATCTTCTTCATCATCGTCCCATAATTGTACAGATTCTTCATGTCGCAGAACAGGCCCACGGGGTGGTGGTTGTGCTGCAAGTATTGCTGGAAAAAGGAAGGACAGGATGTGTGGCAATCTGGACCTTGGCATGCCTCTCTTGTTCACCTGTTTAATTATTGATACGCACTCTCGGTGAATGCGGTGGAAGAAGAATGATGCGAAATTGACTGGTTCTCGAGCAGCTAAATCGATAGCGGAGTAGAAAGGCCTAGAGATGCTGTTCGCTTCTGGAGATTAAGGATGGCTACAAGGAATTGCAGTGCAGATCTTTCAGGTTCAGGTCGACATAGGATCACGTACTCGTTTGATGAATACCTAGGAAATAATTCTATCATTCTTGCGACTGGTAGACTCGGACCATTTTCCCGACCTTGCCGAGGGAGTCTAAACGCTTCTGCAAAAGCTTGGAAGGTGATCAGTGTACGGGATGGGAGGGAGGTGATCGGCCAACTCTGCTCGGTGGCAGGTGTGTTGGCGATGGCGGAGATGATCTGGGAAAAGAATGGGTGGGATTCCACTGAATGCCAAGGCAGTTCAGCGAAATTGGATAGCTCACGAATGCGCAGGAACTCTCCTACGTCGGCAGGGAGTCCATCACGGAAGGCGGCATAGTTAGCCAAAGCTTCCATGGCGCACACAGAGACAGCAATCACAAGCACACAAAGCACAGGGTACGCACAATAACAACAAATCACACAAACACAATAGCGATTTTTGGCGAAAAAGAAAAGGTTAAGTAGATGCGTTGCAGGGGAGAGCAATCAAGAATGACTAATCATCGCGCAGTTTTGAGATGATAATTCTTAACTTCAGTATGCATGCATGAGTAGCTGACAAGGGCAGGGCGGCTGTGGACATAATTAGGTATCAAAACGTGGATATTTACATACTTATTTTATTAAGCACGCCAAAAAAGAAAAGAAAAGAAAAGAAAAGAAAAAAGAATGCCAAAAGATGCGGCTAACCGCGAAACGTTTCAATGTGGGTTAGATGTGTGTTGATACGGCCGTAGCTTCGAACCGTTGATGACTTTCGGAAGAGAAATTCCGGTCAACATAGTCAACCGAAAAGTTGTTGGGCCCACTTGTTCAAAAATCCGATACGGACCAAACCATCGTAACTTGAATTTGCCAACATAGCGATTCGACTTTGCATTGTAAAAGAGTACAAGTTGTCCCACCGAAAAAATTGGAGTCTTTAGATATCGATCATGTGTTCGAGCTTGTCTTAGCTGTACTTCCTGCATAGTCAAAAAATTGTGCCATCGATGCTCGTCTAATTCTCTGAGTGTAACCAACCGAAATGACAGTGATTCTTTAGGTAGCAGTTTCTAAGCGATTGCTACTCGTAAACTTGGTATAACTATTTCCATCGGTGCTATGGCTTCCAATCCATAAGCTAGTTTGAAAGGGGTTAGTCATGTTGTTACCTTGTATGTAGTCCGATATGCCCATAATACTGCAGGTAGCAGTTGATCCCATCTTTTCGGTGCTTCTAAAATGAGTTTTCGAAGCATATTCAACAAAGTTTTGTTTGTACTCTCAGCCAAACCATTTGCACGAGGATAATATGGTGAACTAAATTTATGTGTGACCTAAAACGAATGTGTGAGT
This sequence comes from Ceratopteris richardii, assembly GCA_020310875.1. Taxonomy (NCBI): domain Eukaryota; kingdom Viridiplantae; phylum Streptophyta; class Polypodiopsida; order Polypodiales; family Pteridaceae; genus Ceratopteris; species Ceratopteris richardii. Next base: position 155,961,905 of record CM035411.1, on the reverse strand, counting down.
ACTTTCATTGGGCTTCTGCCCATCTGGTAGCATAATCAGTACATGTCAAAATATAACGATTATTACTGAGGATTGCTCGTGGTGTAATAGGGCCAATGAAATCTAGACCCCACTTCTGAAAAGGCTCTAATGGCAAGACAGGTTGTAGAGGGAAAAGATGACGTTGCAGGGGCTGTCCAGATCTCTGACAACTATCACATTGTTTGACAAACTGTGATACATCCCTGTACATAGTAGGCCACCAGAGACCACTTTGCAGAATTTTCCGGTGTGTGTTGTCTGCAGCAAAATGGCCACCGGAAGGAATTGAGTGAGCCAAATTAATGACTGAGTTAACTTCATGTGGTGGAATACAATGAAGTAAAACTCCAGTGTGATCTATATAGTATAATTCCCCAGAAATCAACCAAAATCGACGATTGAAAATTGAAATTTTCCTTCGTATTGCAGGAGAAGTCTGAGTAGGAAGGTATCCATCAGTGAGGAAGGTCAAGATCTGATCATAATATGTAGATGGCATAGGTGGGTCTGTAATTTCATCATTAGTCGGTTCAGAGACATAAATTGCTGGTGTTGTGTCATCTATACCGACCAGAGCTTCACCGGAATCTAAGCGAGAGAGAAAGTCTGCTAAGGCCTGTGAACTGCCTGGCCGATGAATAACTTCGTAGTCAAACTCTTGTAAAAGCAGAACCCATCGTGCTAATCGACCACCTAGATGCTGTTGCCGAACTACATAGACAAGTGCAGCATGATCTACATGAAAAGTAAATCTACGGCCCAACAAATAATGTCTGAATTTCTTGACAGAATATACTAGACCTATACATTCTCTCTCTGTTACAGAGTAATTCTTTTCAGCAGGGGCTAATCTTCGACTTGCATAGTACACTGGTCTGAACCACTTATCGGTTTGTTGCATTAGAACGCTCCCTATTGCTTTATCTGAAGCATCGACAAATACATGAAATGGGTGATCCCAGTCAGGAGGCTGTAAGATTGGACCCTGTGTTAGTAATCCCTTTAGACGATCAAAAGCAGTTTGACAGTCAGGGGTCCAATCAAATTGTCGAGGAGTCTTGGTTATCAATCGGTTCAGTGGTATTGCCAAATGAGCAAGCCATCGTAAGTGCCGACCATGCCATCTTACTTGGCCCATGAAACGCATTACTTCCTTAGGTGTAGTGGGTACAGGTGCTTCTAACACAACTGTGATTTTATATGGATCCACCTGTATACCCTGTGCAGATACAATGTGACCAAGTAGCTTTCCACATGAAACCGCAAACACAGATTTGTTTGGGTTCAAACAGAGTCTGTATTCTCTGCAATTTTCAAAGCATCGCCATAAATGGAACAGGTGTGCTATCATCTTACCGAAAATCAAAAAATCATCAAGATATACTTGCATAAAAGAGGTAAGGTAAGGAGAAAATATTTCCTGCATACACCTTTGGAACGTACTTGGGGCATTTTTTAATCCAAACCACATAACAGTACATGCGAAAACACCCCAGTTGGTAATAAAGGCGGTCTTCGGTATATCCTATTCAGCCATTCTAACTTGATTATACCCATTGTACCCATCTAAGAATGAATACATTTTATGTCCTGCTACTTTATCAAGCATTGTGTCAAGAAAAGGGAGCGGAAAGGGATCAGGCACCGTAGCTGCATTCAGTTTCCGGTAATCTACACATATTCGTAACTGCTTATTCTTTTTAGGGACAATAACGATTGGTAAGATCCATTCAGCATGCTCTACTGGTACAATGAATCCGACTTTGAGTAGCCTATCAAGTTCTGCCTTTACCTGTGATGCATAGTTTGGATTCATCCGGTAGCTGGGTTGCTTAAATGGTTTTGCTTCCGACTTCAGCATGACCCTGTGTTGATAGATGCGCGGGTCCAAACCCTTCATATCTTTGTAATCCCATGCAAATACATCAGAAAATTCTCGAAGTAGTTGGATTAAATCTGCTTGAAATAACTCAGGTAAGCTCTCCCTTATCTTAACAGGTCGTGGATTTTCTTTATCACCTAAATTGTAGGTGGTCAGTTGATCTTCTAGAACATAGAATTGTCGAGGCTTCTCTGTATCCTCAGCTAGCTTAAAAAGTTGTTGTAGATCAGTGTCATCTATGGTAGTCTTATCTTCTTTCATATCTTTTTCTGTTACAGTCATCACCGTACAAACTGCAGGATTCCAATTATCTACAACAGATTGTAGATCAACAGTTCCTAGGGAGATCAAGTCAATGTTATTTTTCAGAAACTCTTCTTCTTCATCATCTGACAACCCATCTAGCATATGGACTGGTTCTGCAAAATACGGTCTAGCATGCAACTCGCAAGGTTGTATAGCATCTAATTTTACAACGTATTTACGATTATTATCTTTGAAGGTGATTTCCTGTGCAGACCAATCTTGTATCACCTTAGCGTGCTTCAGCCAAGGTCGGCCGAAAAGGAGATTATAATCAAGGGTGGATTCCGGTAATTCTAGTATGACAAAAGTCATTTTAAATGTTGTACCTTGTAAAGTTATTGGTATATTTCGTACAAGTCCTACGAGATGGACTCTTGATTGGTCAGCCATTCTGACAAAAAATTGAACTGGTTCGATTTCGGTCCACCCTAACTTTTTACATAGTGCAGCAGTAGCAATGTTGACACCAGATCCTCCATCAATTAGTACATGTGTGATTTTATGATTTTTATACCATACCGTAATTAAAGGAATTGAATGATCGACCGTAAAATCAGGTTCCGGTTGCACTGTTGCTGTTGCTGGAATGCAAGAGGGCACAGGACTGAATTGTTGTTGGAATTGTTGTCGCACTCCCAGTACTAGTGCAAGTAATTGGCCTAGAGGAAGAGTGATGGATGCTTTAGATAAAATTTCCCAAGCCTTTTGTGATTGGATTGTATTTTCCACAGATTCTGAAGATGATGCACCTGCTTCAGATGATATGCCTACTGTTGAATTAGAATCCTGTTGTTGTGTTCCTTCCTCGGTTAACGGAGCCTGGGTCACCGGAATAGGATTTGGAAACACTGGAGGTTTTGCGGTGGTCCATTGACTAGCTTTATCATACATCCTTTGTTGTTCACGTATGCCTGGTTCAAATATTTCTTCCGCTGGTTGCAGTTGTTTACCGGATCGGGTCTGAATTACTCCAGCGTGCGTTTCTACTGGTGTGATTTGTACCATATTAGCCATTGGGTTTTGACGTTCTTTCTTCCTCTGATCATACTCAGCTGCATCCTTACAAAATCTTCTAATGTGACCAAATTCACCACAAAAATGACAGCGCGGTGGTGGCAAATTGGGATTTTCTGGTGCTGGTCCGGTCTGCCAGCGGTTTGCATTGTAGTTATTATTTCTTTGTCCTCTGTAATTTCGATATCCTTGTTGCTTGTTGTTTCTCATTTGCGGAGGTACATAGTGATTGGCTGGCTGCCCTGGTTCCTGTATAATTGCATTGACAGTTGCTGGTCCCTGTACTTTGGCGTTGTATGCGCAGTTTTCGGTGGTGTGTCCGGTAGTGTTGCAGATAGCACAAAACAACTGATTAAGTGCACAAGTGGCACTAGTATGGCCTGAATTCTTGCATGTGGTGCAGTACATCTGTCTGGTCGGGTCTTCGACGATATTTCTATTTGCTTTTAACCACTCCAGATCTTCTGTAAATCCTCCACCGTTGTTTTCCAGCTGCAAAGCCATTGCAATTACTGCATCTAGTGTCATAGCTCCTACACAACGTATGATCATAATCTGTTTAAGTTGTGGAGTCATCCATTGATAAACCATTGAGTGATAACGTCATCCGGTAGGTTGGCATGTGCTGGTGGTAACTGCCTCAAATGAGTCCTGAATAGAGTGGCGTATTCCTGTACGGTTTGATTTATCTTCTGTCTATTGTTTTGCAGGTAGTCAAAAATTTCGGTTGGATTCTTCTTTAGCTGGAATCTCTGCAAAAAGGCATCCCTTATTGCTTCATAGGTGCCAAAATGGTTAATATCATATTCTGTAAGCCATCTAGCTACTTCGTTGACCAATGTCGATTGGAAAACAATAGCCTTATACGCCGGATCAGGTGGATGGTTGAGCATTGCGTAACTTATCTCAAATGTGTGTACATGAGCATCCGGGTCATCTCCTGGGAATCCACCAAATTTGGTGTACGTTACTCCTGTTGGAGTCGGCCTTGGTGGGCATAGTTGTTGTTGTTGCTTCTGTTGTTGTTGCCCGTTCATGGCTCTGATGGTTGTATTGTGACTACCTTCTGTATCCCGGGGCTGAATATCTGAACTATCGAAATCTGTATCGTCGGTCTGTGCACTTTCCGATTCGATAATCTTGTTCAGTATGTTTCGAATCTCGGTTTCGAACAAGCTACCTTCCTTCTTGATGTCAAATGTAGGGAAGCTTACTCCCAAGAGCGGTGACTGGGCTGAAGATTCACCGAGAAATGGTAAACCGTCGCCGGAAAACTGCGATCTTCCAGTAACTGTTACCAAAATATCACCGGAATGTGTCGAATCTTCACCAAAACAAGGTGCTTTTTCTCCTTCACTAATTTCTTTGGCTAAGGTGTTTCTAATCGTCAACAAATTTGAATCTTTAACCAATGTTGTTAAACTAACTTCAGGCTGCGTCCTGGTAGATTCTGGAGTTACTATATCTTCGACAGACTGTGCCGAAATCGTACCGGAATATACCAGAGGCATAACACGTTCCACCGGAATATGACCGGAATCACTACTAACGTTCTTTACTTTCTTGACAACTGGGTTAGACCTAGTTGTACTTCTACCTCCCGGAGTTGTCCTTAGCAAATTAAGTACCCCAGGCTGGCGGTTCTTTGGATATGTTTCACTGGATCGAGTAACTGGCATGTATCATCTTTTGTACTAATCGCGTACTATTACTGTCGATTAAAAATTTACAGTCACGTTTCCGCAACTGGTTTGCAACAATCTGATCTGTTGCCACCTTCCCACATACGGCGCCAGTGTTAAACGCTTGTTCTTCTAACTGTCAGAAGTGCGTTTAAGTGATTCTTGGGTTCTTGGGAGTGGAAGGGGTCTGTTAGACAGAGGCCCTGTACTTAGTTCCCAAACTAACCACTTACACACAGCAATATACTGATACTGAGTGCTCTATCAAGATTCTGTTGTAATTAGATATTCCCGTTCACGGCTTAGCTCAGCCACATGTACTGAATACGCTAAGATACTATGTTGCATCTGCACCTAACTTACTGACAATATCAGAAACAAGAGTAATCGTCAACCTTTATCGAATGGATGCCACAATCCGACCAATGTCCGAAGACACAGTGAATCCAGGTATTCTGATACACCGTACTGAAGGTTCAGTACGCATCAATACTGAAGGCAATACAGTATAGATCCGTATCCCAGACACACGACCATGACCACACAGACTTCCTCAGCACGTTACGGCGTATTATCAGAAGATCAACACCACGGTACACCTACTTAGTTGCACAATACCATAGAAACTCCACAGAATAACTCGCTCAGACCACAGTCAGATAAACTTCTGAACAACTATGAAACTCACCAATAGACAGGTATCGACCGATAACAAAACAGGAACAAGAGCAATATACTCAGGAATGCTCCACAACAACACAGTAACGTTCACTTAACCACCCAGACAGACAGTCTTGGGATCTTCCCGATCGTCTATAAAGTTAACAAACAAAACAGATGTCGACGGCAGACAAGACAAGAGGCGAACATAAAACTCAGAATACTTGAAATTATGCAAACAAACACTACAGTAACGCCCCGCTCAGTCACCCAGACAGACAGTCTGGTGATCCACCACGGAACGTCACTGGCGCGTCTTTCTTTGATTTATATAACTTTTACAAACTGTCTGTAACAACTTTTTGCTCGTGCGAACAAGATTCAGTTATACATTTCCAAATCGGCAGCCGCTAACACATGAATCTCTCTACTACATAAGTCTAAGCATTTGCTCATGCTTTCTGAATTTGTACTAAAAATCCCTTTAAGGATAGGCAAACATTATGTTTTACCTTCCACAGACTTAAGTACCGTCTTCATGGTTGCAGACTACATTCTTGGAATTCCTTCACTCTGTTCAGACTTGGAACATTTTACTCTTTTCATAATTTTCCATTGGATAAATGGAACCTGAGTGAATAATTCCCACAAGGAATTTTATTACCAATACTTGGGCAAACTTCAAAGTAGTTCCAATCACAAGTTCTTGGACAACCATGGCCAAGATTGATCAAGTCTTGTTGATCATGTGATAAAAATAAAGACTTTGTCTTTCTCTTTGAAATCTTTTGAACTATCGAAAGCTTCTTTGCTTACCCATGGGCTTTTAGAGATCTTTCTCTTATTCAAGTCCAAGCATATACTAATGCCTTTCAGATTCAAAAGATAAGAATCTTTGATACACATCCAGGTGCTATCAACCATTTGGACTTTAAGTACCACTTCTGGTGGTTTGGGACGTCTAGGGAACTACTTATTATTTAAAGAGTATGAAGAATTTTATTCTCACTACTTGGGAGAATGTTATTCTTCAAGGTCTCCAGATTCATTCTAGGGAATCTAGTAACTTGTGCAAATGATTCATCTTGGGATCTTTTGCAATGTCGAAAGGATATTTGAAAGAAATTCTTTAAACCAATATCCAAAAACTTTATTGATTTGATTGTGTTCATTTCTTGAGTAATCAAACTAGAGGATACACATCACCTTTAGGATATGAATTCTGATTCCATTATGAAAGTTTGACTTGAACTTTCATTTATATGATACTGACTCCTGTTCTTGAGTTTGATACAAGATTCATTATTATTGGTCAATCTTTAGATGTTACTAGAGTACTTTAAACATATTTCGACAATCAAAATTATGTTTAAAGTCCAAGCATCTATTGATGATTGATCCAATAGTAATGCTACTGTGAACACATAACTTTGAACTTTATAGCTTATTTAGAAAAAGTTCATGGATTGGAGATCCATATCTTGGAACTTTATATTCCATGAAAAGTTCACAGTTCCATTTAAGTCTTTAGGAACTCGTCTTATTTCCTAAAGATTTCTTGCTTTGGTTTCCTCTTGAAGCTTCAATTAGCTTAGATGAAACCAAAAATTAACACTCCTTCTAAAAGGAAGAGTTCTTCTTAAAGATTTCCAAGTTTGCTTAGCAAGATGCATTGTTATCGAAGATGCAATCATCATGGAACCTAACGTTCTCCTATTGAACGTCAAAGTTCAATTGATGTTGAGGTTCAACCTTTGATTTCCATCGCTCCTTGGGATAGAATTCAAAGTGAAAACTTTAAAAACTCTATGGTTTTTTTTTTACAAATTTGGAACATATCAACTATCCTTTGAGCTTGAAAGTTCAATTGATTTTAGTTTCAATTGAATTTATTTGATCTCTATCATGTCTAGGGATAGAATAAAGTAGAAGCATTCCAAACCATCCTAGTTGCAAGTAGTTCTATTTTCTTTCCATTCTAATGAGCAAGAAAATTAAACACTTGACTTGCGAACGACCTACTTTTTCTAATCAAGACTCCTCATAAGTGATACCTAAGTATCACTTTCAAGAAAATGAACTAGATACTTGAGTTTCATAGTAACTATGAGCTTTGCCACTAACTAGTTTGTTATTTTTTGTAATTGTCTAACTCGAGTTAGAAAAATCAAGTAATGATTAGGAACATACATTTGTTCAACTAGTTAACAAACAATCATCCATATGCAAATGCTTGTTCTTCCATGCAAATGCATGTGAGTGCATGCACGTGTTAGCATTCTCCTTTATGCACTGAACTTAAATCAAGCAATTCTTGAGCTTGAAAATGCACGTTCCCAATCATCCATGCACAAACATTCTTGCTAGCTTTTTTAAAAAGATATAACCATTCACATGCATAAACTTGAGCATTAACTATCTTTTTCAAGCAAGAAGAAAACGTGTTTTGTGCATGAAAACATTCTTTGAAGAGGAGAAATGCACCAACATTCTTTCATAGATGCATGCTTATGCGTGAGAAGTGTCTCTATACTTCGATGCTCTCCTATTTTGCTTTCGATAAATTGCATACATTGCTTTAAAGATTGAAGATTCCTTCCCTACTTCAATGATATTAACAATGCATTCTATATGAAAGCATAGAGCAAAGCAAACATTGAAATGAAAACATCGACTTGTAAAGTACTTAGCTCCGGATTAAGCTACATCCTTCCATTGATCCTTAGGAAGAACCATTCTCCATCCATGAGAAAAACTACATACTCCTTCTAGAAGAGCATTGTTGCCTGTTGGCCTCATATTTGCCTTCACATGATGTGTGAATGATGGATGATGCTTCACTTGAACTAGGCTTGAGATGAAGCAAAGAGTTCAAGAGTCAAAGGTGTCTAGAGACCAAATCGACAAATAGCTTTCAGCTTATGAGGCTTCATCAAATCAAGTTCACTTTTGAATGTAGCAGAGAAAGACAAGTGGGCCAAAAGGTTAATGTGAGTGGAATGGTACTTGGTGTATCAGTTGGGGCGATTGGATTTGATATGAGAGATCCACTTCCAAAACTTTTGAAATACACTCTTCATGTGTAATACATTCAAGCTTTAATTGTACTGCCGTGAATTCATCCGAGTAGCAAAAGTATGCTTTCATCCTCAATATATACGCCCTCATTATCTGAGAAGGTAGGACCCAAGGCTCAAACTACTGACTTCACAGGAAGGGGCGTAGCCTTAATCCGATAAGCTATTATCTTTGTCCCATAATAACACATCACAAGCACGTGCAAAGGTAGCATGTCTGAATTCAGATCAGTAGGTTGTAAGTACGATTCCTATGTAGTTCATTGCTGGCATGAAAAATCTCCTCCTTTTGTTGTCGGAGTCTGGAGAGAAAGAGACTAGCAGGATCGCGAATCCGAACAAAGGTTGAAGAGATCTACAGTAATCATAGATCGATCTGCGGTAGATCACAATGCAAAGATGTATTTTAAGTTGAACGTTTTCCCATCCAAATCCGGCGGCTGTGTTAGCTTCATCACCGAGAAGGGTATCCCAAATTTTGTGTCCAAGTTCTGCAATCATCGATCTACAGAACTCGCTGAAGTGTGCCTTTTGCTCCCTATAGCATTGCTGAGGTTGGCGCATGCGAGTGGGAAATAATTATAATATAATGTTGATTTCGACGTAGGAGGCTTGGCTAACTCATTACCTTAGAACCAAAGACCAGAGATCAAGTCCTACAGCCTGTAGGAAAATTCAGTTACTTTTGCTAACAGTTCTCTATGGTAGAGTTTACCGCAATCTGACGTCAGAAGTGCATAACATTGACACAATCTGATAGGAAACATCATGCATGATGATATGAAGTATAACATGAAGTGATAAAAAGATTTTTCCATGAAGGAGATAACCAACAACATAAGGTTTCCATGGAAGCTAATGAAGAGATGATGATCCCTCATAAGGTCTCCATGAAAGCTAGCCTAGAGCTCTGATACCAATGTAAGAGAACTACAAATTACGACCACCACGTACTAGAGAGATGACTCTCCTCCCAACCATATGTCTGTATATATAGCTACTCGAACCAACGAGCACCACAAGTGTAACTAGAGTCCAGAAGTGCATGTGCAATCTCCTCCACTCCTTTCATATCTTCCACTAGAGTCTACTAGTGGCTGGAGTGATCTTGACCACTGCTTTAGTACCTTCCACTAGAGTCTACTAGTGGTTGGTGTACTTTCCACTCGAGTTGAATCTCGCTGGCCTCAAGTTAACTCGTGTTAACTTGAGTTAGAAGGCTCTAGAGCTTCTTGGGCAAAACACTCTCCCCATGCTCCCCATGCGAGTTGAACCCAAGACCTCCTCCTTCACAACCTTGAGACTTAACCACTAGGCTAAGTGGATCACTTGTTTATAAGAGCACATGAACTTATGCTTAAGTCTAGTCTCGTGATCTTTGGCCATACACATGAGTGACCAAACGATATCTGATTTCAGATCTGTTTGAACCAACCAGACCCTTAGATTATAGACTTACTTTATTACAATATACACATACATACACATACACATATATACATACACATACACATACATACACACACATACATACATACATACAAACACACATATACACACATACATAAATACATACATACATACACACATAAATGTACACACACATAAATATACATACACACACATACAAATAGATACATATACACATACACACACATACACACACATACACATACATACACATACATACACACACATACACATACACATACACATACACATACACATACACATACACATACACATACACATACACATACACATACACATACACATACACATACACATACACATACACATACACATACACATACACATACACATACACATACACATACACATACACATACACATACACATACACATACACATACACATACACATACACATACACATACACATACACATACACATACACATACACATACACATACACATACACATACACATACACATACACATACACATACACATACACATACACATACACATACACATACACATACACATACACACACAAATACATATACACATACATAAATAAACACATGCATACACATACACACACAAATACATATACACATACATAAATAAACACATGCATACACATACACATACTTACATATTTACTTATATACGTACATAGTTACATACATACATACCCACGTACATACATGCATACATACATCCTTATGATAGATATTTATATAACTCCCACACACACTAACACATTTACACACATGCACATACATGTACACACTTACACACACTTGCACACACATACACACATATATATGCATACACATGCACAGACACACAATCACAAAAATATTCATTTTGTGCATTTGTTATTTAGAGGCTTACACTTACACACTTACACACACACTTACAAACAAAAAAACTGAAGGTGCATGTATAAGTGAATTATTATAACTTTAAAAGGTTTTAAGAAAGCATCATTAGATTATTTTAAATTTAATTTTTAGTTGTGTGTTTGGTGTGACATGGATAACAATTGAGTGTCATTATTGCACTTTTCACCCATAATGCTGCTTTAATTCTTACTAATTTGGTTTTATGGTTGGTTTGGAAGGTACATTAAGATGACACTCTCAACCCAATGCACACTATGGATTGTTGTAGGGCCTTGTATGCAAAATAGTCCATTTGAGTCAATTGGTAGCACAATCGGCAGCCCCGTGAGTAGACCAATGAGTAGCCAAGTTGGCGGATTGAAAAATAAAATTATAAAAACTCTATTACAAGTGAACAATCTAATGTTGGTCCAAATGAGCCAACTTCTCAGCCTTTACAAGTTTCACATGATGATGCAGATCATTCCATTTCTTATGGAGATTTATGAGAGAAATCATATAGAGGAGGCAAAAACTATGCCTAAATTTTTTATGCAAACTTTGTGAGAACTCGTATTTATGAGAGAACTTATAAATAAGTGCATCATATTTATGAGTTCCCTTATAAACATGATGCATTTATTTATGAGAGAACTCATATAGAGGAGGCAAAAAATATGCCTAAATGGCTGTTGCAGACTTTGTGAGATAGCAAATAAGATGCACCTCTATCATATAGTACTCATTTAGGCTCTCATAGTACTTCTTTTACATTTGATTGCTATGCTATGGCTGTATCTAGTCTTTGTGATGAGAATGAGCCTATTTCGTTTGATGAAGCACAAAATTATGAAACTTGGATGGTTGCTATGCAATCAGAATATGATGCTATTATGAAAAGTGATACCTGGTCTTTATGTGACTTGCCTCCTAGAAAGAAGGCCATTGGCATTAAGTGGGTATACAAGCTGAAGTGTAAGCCTGATGGAACATTTGATAGGTATAAGGTTAGGCTTGTTGCAAAGTTTTATGCTCAAGAAAGAGGCATTGATTTTGATGAGACCTTTGCTCCTACATGCAGAATGGCTTCTGTTCATAGCATCTCATTGAGATGCACTATCATCATGTCAAGGAGAGGTTCTCTGCTGGAGAGATTAGTTTGGCATATGTGTCCACACAGGAGAACATTGCAAACCTTTTCACAAAGGCTCTACCTAGGGAGAAGTTTGAAGCTTTCCACAAATGTTTGGGTTGACTTCCTTTTGTGGATTGATTCCACATAGCTTGTCACTTCCTTATACATGAGTGCCAGGTCCTTGTTCACCAAATCACTCCCCGAGGGCATTTGTTGATATATTTTGGTAGTGATGTGTGCGAACACACTAGGACCACCGGGGCACTTTTTTTCCTCTTTAGGAGGGTTTCCCCCCCGGCTTGTATATACACCTATAACCCTAACATGTTACTTATCTTTGTACATTCTCTTGGTAATACATTCAGTATTATATGTTGTGCTCTCGGCTTCTTCTTCTTCCTTGTGCTGTTCACATGCTTCTACAAACCTCAAACTCCAAAAGATTGGTGTTTTTCCTGAAGATTTCACAAAAAGCTCATTTGCAATGATTATTACCATCAAATGTCACCTCAAGTTAGGTGTTGTCTCCAACAATGGCATCAAAAGAGTGTCATGTTTCCACAAATAATCGTAAATTATCAATCCAAGAGTAAGAGGCATAGTTGGGTGCATGGAATGGAGAGCTTCAAGTGGTTTCTTTAAAGTCCAAAACTTGCCACCTTCATCGGAAAGCTATACAAACACAAGAAACAATAAAGCCTTCATTGAAACTTACTTTTTAGCACATCTTTCAGCTTCGAGTTCAGATTCAAGTGTTTTTGTGCTAAAGTGTGAGATTGAAGTCATAAATGCGGTTTTCCCAAAAAACATATGAAATTTTATGACTTATGAAGTGAATTTTGATTGCACGGACTCTAAAAAATGGCTCTTCCCACTCTTATCACACACAACAACCATGTAAAGCTTCCCAAGGGGTAGCGGATATGTTTAGACACTCAAAACAAACACAAGAAACCTATATACAAAACTCAAGGAAGGAGAAAAGTAGCCAAGAAGATGAATTTTTAGACAAAGAATCTCTTCTCTATTGCTCAAGTTGCAAGTGAGATAAAAAAAGTCCCTTTTCAAGTGAGAATAATTTTTAGACAAAGAATCTCTTCTCTATTGCTCAAGTTACAATATCACTTCAAGTGACTATTTAGAGGAATGTGTCCCTTTTCACTTGGTTTTTGGCCAAAACACAAGTAAACTACTAAAATCTACTGGAGAAGTGGCAAAAATATGGGATGAGCAATGGGAGACTCTCCATGCTCTTACAAAGCTTATGATTAATATTAAGTTCCATTGGCTTTTCGGTGGTGAATTGTGCATACATCCTGATACAAAGCTTATGATTAATATTAAATTCCATTGGCCTTTTGATGGTGAATTGTACATACATCCTGATAGCTTTGTGTCTTTGCTTGTTTGCTTCATCTTCACTTGCAACACCTTTTTATCCCCTTGTACCAAAATAGAAGCCTTTTTGAATGCTCTAATGTAAACATATGGCCATTAGGCACACTCATTGGAGTATCACTTTAGGTACCTTAGGATAACCCCCAAGTTGGGGATCTTTCTAAACTAGCCCACATCCCCCACACACACATAAAGATGGTTTGCTTGGCCTATATCTAACAAATCTACAAAAACGAAATGTAGAAAGATTTAGAGATAGATCAAATGAGTAAGAAACATGTTCTATCACCCATTGTTTATGTTTTTAGAATATGATTCTTTCATTGCAAGCCATTCCCCTGTCAAGCTTGCTATGCATGTACACTACCCAACTCGCATACATAATAGACATTACTTATTCTAAGATTTCAATTACCAACCAATTCTTTCACATTGTGATGAATTATACATGCATTTAATATCATCTTTCCCTCCTCTAAGATTGATAAGCTATTATTGGCTCCTCGATGAAGAAACCAATCCCTTTGGAAGATTTCATGTATACTCACGATTTTGTGAAAGGGAGTATAACGAAAAAATGGACGAAATGAGTTATCTTACTAAGTGTATTGAATACTTGAAATACATTCATTCACTAATTATATCCCTTACATGAACCAAGTTATAATTGATCAAGTTATAATTGATGAATACTAGATACTATCAAACATATTTACATGCAAGCAAGCTTCTCTATTAGGATTATTTCTTAATACATAGATTCATGTCATGCACATTTCAAAAGCAAAATTTCGATTGAACACTATACTCCCTCAGCTCAACAATGGTCAATTATGCGTGTTAGTCTTTGTGTCTTCTTTCATTGAAAAACTTAGACTTGCTTAGACTTGCTTAGACTTGCTTCACACTCTGGTAGAAAACATATGTTGTAGGTAACTTCTACCTGATAGAGAAGGTGAAAGAAGGATTTATTTTTTTCCACTGCCTTGTGTGAACAATGACGGATGAAAGAACAAAAAAATGAATAAGAATATGATGCGACCAAAGGCAATAATCTTGACCGTGTAAAAATTGACATAGTAATTAAAGAATTATTGTTTTTCCTTTATCATTTTGGTTCATCTCAAAAATGAAAAAGCAAAGAAATGTAAACTTAACCATGGTTCGACAATCGAATGGTAAGGTCTGTGCAATTGGGTATGCACCGTCTCTTCCTCCTGTCCCGTTTCCACTTCTACAGGTCCCTTTGAGAGCGAACTGAACTGTTAGATAGTCGGAAGCTCATGTTTTGCGCAGTTTCTAACACCATAGCCGTTGAAGGAATCACCTTCCGATATTTCTAGATATCTAAAGCGGTTTTAGGTTCAAGTCTGAGCTTCCTTTGCAGCGAAAGACACTGTTAACGCCTTACAAAGTCTCGCTTATATCTCATAGAATTAGATACATAGGAGAGCAGCATTTGTTAGTATGCCTTCGAACCCACAAGTTCGGGGATTTTTAGACAAGTGGACTCGCAGGAGGCATTGAAGCTGTCCGGAAAATCTGTCGGCTACCTCACTTCTGTGAAAGAGATGAACAACACAGAAGCTGATGATGGAAGCTACCCTTGTGAGAGAGTAGGAGTTTACGCTGCTGAGAGCTATGTGGGTACTCTTGTTTGGGTTCGAAGAAGGAACGGACACTGGTGGCCTGGACGAGTGCTTGCTGCCCATGAAGTGCCTAGTTCACATTTACTTCCCCCGAAATCTGGAACTCCTGTAAAGCTCCTTGGCAAAGATGATGCTAGTGTGTGAGGCTTCATTCCTTTTTGTTCTTCACTTCCTTGTGATGATCGTGATTGATATGCATAACGTGAAATATTCTTTATGTATAAGATTATTTAAGAGTGATAAATCAGTTTTTGGTTTAGTATGCACCAAAGTGTCGATGCAACACATATTCACGAGTAAAGTAATAGCTGGCGATGCTAGTGCGCGCTAACTATTATTATCTCCCCTTCTGTTTTAGAGCTTACGGCGGATCCAGTGGGTGCATTATCGTAATGGGCTACTCACATTTTTGTATAACTTACAACGTTGTGCATACAAGATTTGGCTGGATTTGTGTTTCTAATTTTTGATTTGTTCTGTTCTCATGCAGATGCAGGATCTTAGTCATATAGGCTCTTTTCCGTTGTTTTCTGCTCTTCAACATGTCTTAACTCGTTTTTAATATGTAACTGAGTTCAATCCTATGCCAAGGATTGGTTGGTCACAAGCTTTTGCATTGTTTTTTATTTATTTTGCATGTTCTGTGCCCAACGTACCATTCTGTTGATCAGAATGCAGGATGTTCAAACGCAATTTCCCGTGCATTTTCTGCTATTAACTTGAACCTAAAGTTTTTTGTCAGGGACTGGTACAACATTGGCAAGTCCAGACGCATCAAGGCATTTCGTTGCAGGGAGTTTGATGAATGTATTGAAAGGGCCAGATCCTTTGGTTGCTTACGGTCTAAGAATAGAGAAAAATATGCTAGGAGAGATGATGCAATACTGCATGCACTGGAGCTGGAGAAGAGCCAAGCAGAAGGCATCCGTAATGCAGAAGGGTCAGTCTCATATATACCCATGTCAAATGATGTCTGTTTTTCCAATGATATTCTTGAAAAGGAGGAGATCAAGGGTGAAGAGTATCATGACGGGACTGGATTATCTCTAGAGTCAAGGGAAATTGCCGTTGCCCAATCAAACTTGTCTAATGCTAGTAGTTCTGAATCAGAACCTTCTTCAGATTTTGATGCAAAATTTGGAATATCTGAAGTTATTCCTCGCATGCGGCACTTGCAGGACATTGATCTACAGGTAGCGAAATCAAAACTAGATGGGAAAAGATGCGTAAGTGTTGAGAAGGCATGTCAAACTATGGATGGCTCCAATAGTTTACACGAGGGGAAAGTCTTATGTAGTGATTTACCAGGTACCCTCCAGACTGAAGGTGAGAACAAGATCGAAAGCTGCATAACAAGAGTTACTGCATGCATCAACTCAACACAGAGTGTAACAAAGGGTTCTTCAAAAATTTCTCAAAAGAGGAAAAAGCAGTCAAGCAGTTCCTGTCCAGAAGAGAGTTCCTATAAAAAGCGGGACCGGCGGAGGACCTTGACCCAAGTTTTGAAGAATAGCAACAAAGAAGTTGCAGTTTTAGGCTGTAAGAGGTCTGGAATTCTTTCATCAAATGGAGATTGCCACATACGTGTATCCTGTAGTGATGGAGTAGAGGCAACTTCTTCTAAAGATGTGCCCGACCAAGGAGCTAGTGAATTATGGCCTACTTCTGAGCTCGAAGGTCTTGATCATCAGCTAAGTATTTATCAAAGTAATTTCCTGTCTAAGAGAGGCAGTGATAGAGCTACAATGCACACAGACAGAGTACCAACCAGCTGCTGGTCGTACTGTTGGGATGATGATGGTTGGCCTCCCTTGACAAGTGCACACATGGATTTCAGCTCTCTTTTGGGATCATCGAAAATGGATCCCAAAAATGAAGGAGGCAGATTTTTATCTCATTATCCTGGGGTTGTCCATACAGGCTCAGCAACAAGTGCAAATACACCAAAATATCAAAATACAGGTATTTTTAAGGCTTATGAGTCATTTTGTCACACAGACGGACATTCATGGTACTAACCTGCGATAGATCAACCCAGGTTGATATAGTGGATCATGTGTACATTTATTCAAGCACATTGACCATGTTATTGTCAGATTTACTGTGGATTAAATAAATGTTAATCGAACTTTTCTCCTCACTAGATGGCATTTACCTTATTTGAAGAGTTTTGTCCTGTTTGGGCTTCTCCATATATATACAGGCCACAAAATAGGTGAATAGAGGCAATGAGCATGCAATGCAAAGAGATTGCTTTGCAAAAATATGAACATAGAAGAGTGCCTCTGAGTTTTGATGTTAAAAGATGGACTTGTATGCATAGTTTCGAGCAGTCAAATCAATCGCTTTTGAAAATGTTGCAGAAGGGAATCTGTATGATAAAGGAACATGCTCATGCATCTTTAGCAAAGAATCTAAGAGTTTTTTTGTATGGAAAACAGGGATGCAAAAGGATATTATGATTCTTGAACATTCCATCTTTTGAGCATTTTTTAAAGCCATTATGCAGATGACCTCCCCTTGAAGTAGGTTCAAACCGTAGGACCATATGCTGTTGGGATTTTAGGGTTAGTAAGAACCTTCGCATATGAAGAGTCTAATTCCATCTAAGGTCTTTTTAAGGCTTTTGAGAGGATTGTAGTTTTCTAAGGCTCTTTATGGTTATCTACATTTAAGAATTTATAAATTTTCATATCAGAGCATACAAGATTTTGGTGTCATAAAAAAAGTGGATGTCTTAGTTAGTTTAGTGCAATTATGTCTTTTAGGAGGTTATGGGGGCCTTTATAACAAGTTGGCCTCTTACAAATAGCATATGTCCTTGAACCCAAAGGACATCTGGATGGGTGCTTGCAGTAATGCATAGCAAAGTGTGAAGTGTCTTGCCCATGTGAATTGGCCCACCTCCTCAAGTGAATCTTAAGGATAAGACTCAAGGCTAGTTTGTTAGGGACTCCTCTCATGTACCACACTTAGGACTCTAGGCCTTTGGTGGAGTCATCCACACACCTGTTTGGTGTGGACACCAGCCTTTGTGCTTTTGGCCACCCAATGTAGTTGCAGGCTCCTAGTGTAAGCTTGGGGGTTCACCTGCTTGGCTTTATGGCTGGAAGGTGAGTCTTATGTCCCACCATTTATTTTCTCACAATAGAATAAAGGGGAGGTGGAAACACGCTATTTTAGGGAGAATTAATACTATGAAAAGCCAATAGAGGACAAGGTTTTTCCTTGCATATCTACCTACATGCATTAGCAACACCTTGAAGGAGTCTCTCTACTACCTTTGTGCCCATGGCATCTCGTTTGATGAGGTTGCATTCGCAGTTCAAGGAGATGCGAGGAGATTGTGGAGTGTGTGCCATTATAACCTGTGATTTTACCAATGGCTATGTAGAAACTTGTGGTTCGTGAAATGGATAGCCCTTTTTTCCAACATAGACTAGATCCTGTTGGAGTTAGAACTCAGAGGCATGAGGGCATCTCTTTTGACGAGGTTACATTCGCAGTTCAAGGAGATGCGAGGAGAGATTGTGGAGTGTGTGCCATTATAACCTGTGATTTTACCAATGGCTTTGTGGAAACTTGTGGTTCAAGAAATGGATAGCCTTTTTTTCCAACATAGACTAGATCATGTTGGAGTTAGAGGCATGAGGGCATTGTTACATCCACGAGGTGTGGGGTGGTAAAGTGAATCCCTAATACTTAGGATTCCAAGGACCTTCAACATTGATGTAGGCCTTAGGAGATCCATTCGATCCAATAGATGCTTTGCTTAAACTTTATTGGGATTGTTTGAGGAGCATCATATCCTAATTCTCGGCAATCCATTCTTTGTCATCGTGGACATACATATAAGTTGAGAGAAGTCTTAAACAATTGCTTTTCTCAAGAGTAGTGGTAATGGCTTTTCCTTGGGATCTTGTATCTTTTATGTAATCTGGATCCCTCATTTTGTTCATGTTGTGAACCCATTATATGATCTATTACGAAAGAACAAGAAATTCTTTTGGATAGAGGAACATAGTAAAACGTTGAAAAACTTTTGTGCAAGAGATTTTATGATGATGTCATGATGTTGGTATTTTGAATGAAGGACCAAGGCTTGACTTGGTGCCTTTAAATTCCATGCTATTAGAGCTAACTAGACGTGTAATCTAAGCATCTAGCTATAGTCGACGTCCTCGAATTCTGGGCCTCCTATTGTGCAAAATAGGGGGATTCATCGGGACAAGCTATTATAGTGGTATCGGAGCCAGGAGAGGACCATACACATGTGTACAAAGAAATAGGCACACACGGAGAGCTAACTAGACGTGTACACATGCGCAGGAGAAAATGACCACGAAGAGAAGCTCGTAGGTGTGGAAGGATAGAGCTTGAAGCTCTTCCCCTCCTCTCCAATGAAGTAGCCCCTTCATCAGGTTTTCCTTTCCACTTTCCCACATCCACATGACGATCTTACGTGGGCCATAGCTTTGCACTCCAAGATCCTATCAAAGCGATTTTTTTTTCTCGTTTCGAAGCTACACTTGATTTGAAGAAGTTTTAGCATGTCAAAATCTTTGTGTAGCGTTTCAGGAGGAACTTGGTGACCGCTCTCGGGCTCGTCTTCAACCATTTGGCATCATAGCCTTGATATACAAGTGTTGGACCACTTTTATTTGACTAGCGAGGACCAAAAGGTGATCAGTTTTGCACAATTTTGGTCTTTTGGGGCAATTATTACTTGCTTTTGGGATCATTTTCATTGGCTTTTGGTGCTAAGATCCTCCTCGGATCAACTAGACATTTCAAATTTTCGTTTAGGTATGAAGAGTGCAAATCAGAGTCTCGACACTTAAAAGTTCACTTCAAATTTGCTTGGTAAAGCTTGGATTGTATCAAGGAAGTGTTCTTTGGCACTTCTCTCTTTCATGCTTTATAAAATTTACTTTCATCTATTTTAAACACTCTAGTTACTTAATTGGGGGAGTCTAACATGGAAGCTAAGGGTAAAGAACATTTAGAACACACTTCTCCACTAAGGGAACAAAATCTAGAGGATTCAGATCATAGAATTGAAGAGGTTGAGCAAGAGCAAGAGGCTGAGCATGAGGAAGAGTATCTCCGTATGAGCGTGAGGAAGAGTATTCCTATACGGAGCTTCATGATGAGTTTATGATTCACAAACAATCCAATGAGCTCAAAGACCAAACCTTAGAATAGAGACAATCATTGGTGCATGGCCTCTCTAATAGAACAACTTACGACTCAGATGGGCTCTTTAGAAACTCATGTCACCTCTTTCTTAGCTAGGAAGGAAAGAGAGATTCCTATTCTTCATACCTCAGAGACGGCTAGGAAGGATATCCTCCTACTTGGCAAACAAACGAGAGAGCTCTAGGGAGACTCCCCTCTTGAAATACCTCGAACCACTAACCTTTACGGGGGATGACGGTGAGAGAAATAAGGATGCGGTCTACACTTTCTTGCAAAAGTGGAATGATGTGCATCAATTGAAGGGTACCCCACATGAGTACCATATGCTTGAAGCGATGAGTCTCTCGCTTGGTCACATGCTTATAAGTGGTGGATGTGTCTCAAGGAGGTGAATTAAATAAGTCCATTAAGATAGAAGTGAGAAGAAACATACCAAAAACATTTGAAGAGGTGATCAAATATGCACAGATCTATGAGGACCATTACCGTCCTCAATATACTCCTATGGAGATGGATCAACCCCTCAAACCTGTTAGTACTACTAAATTCAAGAAGAAAGTAGTTATGGGGGTAAACAATTTGTTCATAAAGAAACAAAGATCCAAAGGCCCAAGTTACCTATTGAGCAATATGAGAGGGCCAAGAGGGAAAATCTGTGTTTTAGATGCTTTTCTCCTAATCATGCACAATGGAAATGTCCACTTTGTAAGGGATAAGAAAAGAAAGGAGGACCAAGGACTAATACGATCGCTGACAAGGGCGAAAAGGTGGTCCAACTAGTGCTATACTTCCAATACATGGAATACATGGAAGCTCTAGCTTCAAGGAGGTGGAAGTGATGCACGAGGATATAGAACACACTTGTTCTTTGACCGGGTCATTGTGGTCACCTCAGTTTGGACCACATGATCTAGTTAAACTTCATGGTAGTGTTTACAGGGAAGGGTGAGAGTCACGATAGATGACTCCGCCACATATAACTTTATAAACTATGCTCTGTTCAAGAAGCTGAAAATTCCTCCACAACCCAGTGCACATAAATACATAGTATCTATGATGCAAGAGGAAGATAAGAGGATATAGGATGCTATGGTATTCGGTTTGGAAGTCTAGATACAAGGATACATTGATTGTGTGTAGAGTTCCAAATAATGAATATGGAGAGGACATACCTTGTTTTAGGTAGAGAATGGTTATGGGGATTTGGAGACATTTTTAAACTCCGTTACCAAAATAACACTCTTGAATTCATGAAAAATGGAAGTAAATTTTGTATTCAAGGAGAGAGAGATGTACCTAGTGCACCTCTTATGTCAACTTTAGAGTTGTGTAGTCTGTTTCATTCGGAGCATGTACAAGAGATCCTTTTATTGTACAATCATGATCTTGAGCGTTGTATAGGCACTTAATTTGATGATTATTTTCATGCGAGTAATGTAAATATGGACATGACTTTCTATTATTCATTTTGGCATTGTGTAGTTAAAAGTTTTAAGGATCTCATGTTTGAGTTTAAAGATGTTTTCCCCATTGACTTACCTAGAGGGCTACCAATGAAGATAGGGAACATTGACCATGCCATTGAGGTAGTTACTAACACTAATCCTATTTGTAAGCCATCTTATAGGCTTACTGTCACCCAACATGAGGAGGTAGAGAAGCAACTTTAGGACCATCTAGACAAAGTCTTCATTAGAATTTAGACCTAGTAACTCACCTTGAGCATCACCGATGCTCCTATTTAAAAAGAAAGATGGCTCTATGAGATTTTGTATAGACTATAGAGCATTAAATAAGGTAACAATAAAAAATAGGTTTCCAATGCCTAGGTTGGAAGACCTATTTGATAAGTTACATCAAGCTAGGTACTTTATAAAGCTTGATCTTAGGTCAGGATATCATCAGATTAGGATTAAGACAGAGGATGTCCCTAAAATTGCTTTTAGGACTAGATATGGGCACTATGAGTTCTTGATAATGCCTTTTGGTCTCACCAATGCTCCGGCCACTTTCATGCAGCTCATGAATAGTGTACTACGACCATATCTAGGGCATTTTGTAGTAGACTTTTTGGATGATACTCTAATCAGAACAGGAACACTTGAAACACTTAAAAGTATTCTGAGTGTTGATGGGAAACTCACTCTTTGCCAAGGAATCAAGGTGTAAAGTTTTTAAAACAGAGGTTAGATATCTTGGGCATATAGTCTCCCAAGACAAGAATAGTCTTATGGTTGATTACATGAGCTTATAGTTGCACTTCCATTTGAGGGTGAATTTGGGGTTTGCGTGGATTCATTTTGGTATATATAGTTTCCCAAGACAAGAATCCAGATGGATCTTGATAAACCACAGGCTATTATGGAATGATCACATCCTAGGAACGTGGAATAACTTTAGATCTTCCTAGGTTTATCAAGATTCTATTGAAGATTCATTAAAAATTATGCCAAAATTGTTAACTTGATGACGAAAAAGCTTAAAGGGAATGGGAAAACCTTACATTGGGGAGATAAACAAAAGCAAATATGGAAAAGTTGAAAGTAGCAATTGCTACAACTCCACTTTTACATATAGCAGATCCCAATAAGACTGTTATGGTTGAGACGGATGTGAGTGATTTTGCTATAGGAGCGGTTTTAGTTCAGGATGATGAAACAGTGGCTTTTGAGAGCAAATAGCTAGAATTGGCTCAGAAGAACTATTCCGTCTACGAGGAGCTGTATGCAATTGTCCATGCTTTGAAGAAGTAGCGTCATCATTTATGGTGCCAAAGTTACCATAATATTTGATCAAGAGAGCATTAAGTGGCTCTCTAATCAAACATACCTTAAAGGTCGTAAGGCTCGATGGGTAGAGACCCTTCAGGAGTTTGACTATGAGCTTAGGTATAGGAAGGGAAAGTTTAATGTGGTGGCTGCGCTTAGTCACATGCCTATGCTCAACGGATTGAGTTTTACTCATATCATCAATGAGCTACTTGAGTCCATTAGAGGGGGAGTATGTGCTTAAGTGCACTAAATGCCATGTCAATAATATCTCCATGGATTTTATAGTAGGATTACCTAAGACATAGAGGCACACAACTCAGTCTGGGTAATAGTCGATAGGTTAACCAAAATGGCTAGATTTATTCTGACACATAGTAGAGTGAAGACACTTGAGTTGGCTAGGTTATTTGTGAGAACCTATTCCGGTTATATGGTCCTCCTTTAGACATTGTCTCTAATTGGGATAGGAAGTTTACTAGCCACTTTTTGTCATCGACACAAAGGAAACAATTTTGAACCTTAGATTTCATGTGATTTTCTATATCTCATGATTGGTGCTTCCATCACGTCCCAAATATCCCAAAACCCTAAGTTCGATGGTCTACTTGCTAGATTTTTGAGATCTGAAGGTCCTACTTTGGATTGTTGACTTTCCAAGTTCCAGTTTGAGTTCTAGTCTTGTGCCTTGTTCTAGTCTTGTCTAGTCTAGTACTTTGGACATCCTATCATGTCGTGTTATAATCTCATAGTACAAGACCTTGCCTAGTCATTTCTTATATCTAGTCCATCTCCCTTGAGGGAGTTCTTGTAATCTAGATATCTTTCCTCATACCTATCAGTCCCGGGTTGTGGGATCTCTTGAATCATCTCTAGTTGAGATATCCATACCTATCAGTCTCGGGTTGTGGGAGTTCTTGTATCAGTTACATATTATTGTATTATTTTCTTGCGTGGGTGATCTTGTAATCATAGTATAATTTCAAAATCTTGTCTAGTCTATTTAGAGGGCACAATCTAGTGCTCCCTTGACATTTTGGCACGACTACCTTCATCAAGATCAAGCACCATGGAGATTATTCGTGAATAACTCTTTTTGGCTCTAAAGATTATTCAACAACAAGTTTAAGAGATACGAGAAAACTAGGAAAGGATTCAACATGAGAATATTCAAGATGTAATTGCGAAAGTTCAAAGGCAAATCCAATAGCTGCAGATCATAGTAAATCAATCTTCTGCAAGTATCCCCATGGCAAGTTATATGAAGAAAATCCCAAAAGTGAGCAGGCTTGAAAAATTTGATTGGACAAGATCAAAGTTTACAGGATTTCTTTAGCAGGTTAAGCTTTTCATAAAAATGCAACCCGACAGGTACCCAGATTATGCTTCTCAAGTGGGGATCGTAGAAACTTTGTTATGTGGTCCTTCTCTTTCATGGTTTGCACCTATCTTGGGGAACGACATGGATATTTTGTAGGATTTCAAGGCCTTTGTTCGAGAGTTTATGTCTTCTTTTGGAGATACCAATTGTTCATGTGTGAATGAGACAAAGCTAAGGAAGCTACATCAAGGAAATAGACTTGCATCCATGTATGCATCGGAATTCAATCAAATTACGAGTACCTTATGTTAACCATGCCCAAGGTAAATACTTTGAATGAATTCATGTATCAGGCAATTGAGTGTGATAATAGGTTGTTCGAGAGAAAGCAAGAGAAGAAGTCTTCTAATCAAGGTCGAGAATACGAGTTTACCTCAGTCCCTCAACAATATATATTGGAAGAATCTCAATCAGAGGTTATGCAATTGGATAACATCTAGGTCAGGAGACTTACACTAAGGGAAAGAAAGCATCGTAAAGACAATGGATTATGCTTTTATTGTGGAGATCATGATCACATGGTATCCAAATGTCCTAAGAAGAAGAAACAAGTTGGAATAAGGAGTTCCACAATCACCATCCCATATTGAAGGAATCGTCATCAAAGTCGAAAGATAAATATATCCCATCATGAGAATCAAGGAGTTGATTATGCACCTAGATATACTATGAACCCATTTCAATTTTATAATGGATATCCATCATCATCGTGTTCTAGTACCACATATCAAGAACTCTACAAAGACAGAGCCATGAAGTTTCAAGTCCTAGAAGATTTCAGATTCACATAACGGCTTCTCATGGAACTCGTTGCTTGAGAGGGAGGTGATGTCATCCACATAAAGGAAACAATCTCGAATCTTAGATTCGTGTGACTTTTTATATTTCATGATTGGTTCAAAATTTGGAGAAACTAATGCTTCATCATGTTCGAAATGTGCCAAAACCCTAAGATCCGTGGTCTACTCGAGAGAAACTAATAAGGAGTCACCCATATAAAGAGTGCCTAGTAAAGTGGAAAGATAGTTTAGAAGATAGTGCTACATGGGAGCGCATTAGCACACTTCAGAGACAGTTTCCCAATTTTAGATTCAATGACCATGTACTTCGGATACATGGGGTTCAATGGGAGTATCTATTCATAGTATGTCTCTCTCTTTCATTAGGACCTTCCAACACCACTTTTGAGGACAAAAGTGGAATTAAAGGGAAGGAAATGTTATATGGTTTCTTATATTAGAGTGGGTATGAACCCACTTTACATGGACATAGGTGGGCTCTCACATGAGTGCCATGTGGCACTCATGTGAGAAGCCATATGGATGTCTCACATATATATAAATATAAATAAATATATATATATATATATATATATATATGTGTGTGTATATATATGTATGTGTATATGTATATGTGTGTGTGTATGTATGTGTATATGTATATGTGTGTGTGTATGTATGTATGTATGTATGTATGTATGTATGTATGTATGTGTGTATGTATGTATGTATGTATGTATGTATGTATGTATGTATGTATGTATGTATGTATGTATGTATATGGATGGATGGATGGATGGATTGATTGATTGATTGATTGATTGATCGATCGATTGATTGATAGATAGATAGATAGATGTGAGAGAGAGAGAGAGAGAGAGAGAGAGAGAGAGAGAGAGAGAGAGAGAGAGAGAGAGAGAGAGAGAGAGAGAGAGAGAGAGAGAGAGAGAGAGAGAGAGAGAGAGAGAGAGGGAGGGGGGGGGAAGTTTTTTACGTCTATGACAGGCCAAAGTCATGAGACAAAACATAAGCCACAGGATGCGAATGTCATCTGGCTATCACAAAAGTAAAATAAGATCATAAAAAGCTAATACAATCTAGTCTCAAACATGTGTGGTAAAATATTAAGGCTGATGGAGCCCTATCTCTAGGGATATATGAGTGTCTATATGCTGAGGGCAATACAATCATGAAGATGCATCTGTCTACTAGCTCCATCGAGTGGTGGGTGGTTATGATTGAGTAATGTTTCGAGTCTAATCCGAGCATCTAGGTGTAGTCAATGTCCTCAAATTTTGTGCCTCTTATCGTGCAAAATAGGGGGATTCATCCTGGTAAGCTATCACATATGCCCTCACCCGCTGTGTGCGTAGGGTGTATAAGAGTCTCATATTTGTGGTATGCAACAATGAGGAACCTTCTAAGACGACACTGATCCACTCTCCTCATCCCTTGTTGTAATGATCCCTCTATCTGGAACTGTACCCTGATATCAACCTCTGCATGACATTTGTCTTGCAAATCGGGCACATGCGATCCGCCCTAGTTGTCCTTTTACCTCGACTTCTCTTGATCTCTAGCTGGTGGCATGGTGCCATGATGCCCAATAGCCACTTGTATTTGATGTGGCATATAAATCTGCATGTAACAAGGCATCTCAATGAAACCCTTGTCTGTAGAAAAGGCTATTGATAACATAGCTTTTTCATTGGTAGTGTCTCCCCAAGTAGGATCCAAGCTCGTTGTGTATATCCGTGCCATAACTCTTGTCATATGATCCTATTCCTCTCTTGCAAAGAGAGTGGATAGGTGGGAGCATGTTTATCATACCATAGGGATGGTAGTTTGGTCCATGTCAAATCCATAGTTGGCCAACCAATCTCTTGTCTTATGATGTCATGTGGTACTTATGGATTGCTACATATCAGCATAGAAATCATGAGTACACGATGTCTCTTCACCAATGTCCATATATGGTTTACAAGTCGTGGCCCCCAAATGGATGATCCATACATCAGTGAGGGTGTTACTAGTGAATCAAATAACTAGCCCTTCATGCGAGACTCCTGTAAGTGTGCCTGATGACACTTCCTCTATCGATTATCATGCTATGTATTCGCGAGTGATTTGATCAGGGGCTTCCTGGGCCATAGAGAATGTACTTTACATGGATGTAAAAGTCACCCCAAGATAAACATATGCACTAGTGATTTCAATGTGTCCGCAAGCAATTGTAAATACACTCAGTCGTTGTAATTGTGCTGACGTGCCAAAAAATGAGTACCTTTGTTTTACCAAGGCTTTGTAATTGTGCTGATGTGCCAAAAAATCATCTAACACATGTAGGTGGCTCTGTAACCCCTCAATTGACTCTGAAATCAATACAGTGTCATCAACATATAACAAAGTGTGTACAGTGGTTACTCCCAACTCAACTCTTGAATAGCCACATTGCTTTATAAAGTTTACAATCTCATTAGTGTATATCCCAAGTAAAGGGGGTAATGGACACCCTTGTTTCACTCCTATAGTGCTAACAAGGGGATCAGAAGGCCCTCCTTGACATCTCACCCTGCCAGATAGCCGCCTCGTATAAAGCATGTGGTCAATGGTAGAAAATGCACATCGAAAGCCAACTTGCTATGGAGACTACACTCCTGCTTTGTGGTATCTTAGAGTAAAGATGTGGTCAATGGTAGAAAATGCACATCGAAAGCGAACTTGCTATGGTGTTCGGAAGCTTGCTTGCTTAACAAGAGTGAGGAACTCTTCCTCGAGTATCATTCCATAGAGTTTGGCCAATATGGGGCCAATCATGATAGTCCGGTAAGTGTTAGGATCCATCATATGCGGAGACTTGTGAATAGGCACAATAGTGTGCTCTTTCCACAAAGCAAGGGACCCCTCAACGAATGCTTGGTTGAAGAGGTGGGTAATGAGTGGTGCCAATACCTCTGCACCATATATAAGTTGTAAGTCGAATTGTTCTCTGGCTCTCCCTTGCTATAGGCGTGAGATAGATATTCTCATCTTCTTCTGTTTGAAGAAAGTGTAAATAGTTGGACATAAGCTCAAAGTTGTAGGTATTTGTGGCTGATTTGGTATTTGTTACAAACTTTGTGCATAGTGACGTCATCTCACTACATTTGGATGAGGGTGGGCTGTCTCTTCTTGCATAAATGATGCCATGCGATTGAACAATCCTTGGTCATAAGTACGTGGTATATGTTCCAATACTTGTGCTCCTCCCACTCCCTCCATTTATGAGAAGTAAGCGAATGCATGCAACGTTGCACCTCTCTGTGTGTAATCTCTTCCAAAACTTCATCAAATCTAAGGCATCATCGTAGCTTGCGACACTCCTCATCATAACAGCTTTTCTCGGGCATGGTTTTAGTGCGTGGAGGAAATGTATATGTATGATGGGGAAAGCTTTGTATAGCTGAATCATGCAAGATAGATGTGATCTGTGAGGTGAGTGTATCAAGAGGATCATGTGGATAGAGTAAGAGTAGCTCTAAGCGAAGATAGTGTGCGTAGACATGCGAAAGCTCTTATGTAAAATGTATGGTGGTATGTAGATGTCGAGGTGGTGGGGGATTTGGTGATAAAGAAGAGAGAAGAGTAAAGCTAAGGTATATGTGATTTGCACCTAGTGTGAGGGAGCACAAGATTGTGCCCTCAGGCTAGGTTAGACAAGATTTCAGAATTAGACTTTTGATTACAAGATCGTTCACGTAGGGAGATAATACAAGAATATGTGACTGATACAAGAAGTCCCACAACTCGGGATTGATAGGTATGGATAACTTGACTAGAGATGATACAAGAGATCCCAAAACTTGGGACCATAGGTATGAAGCAAGATATCTGGATTAATGGAACTCCCTTGGGAGAGATGAACTAGATACAAGGAATAATTGTAAAGGATCTCGTACTACGAGATTACAATAGGACAAGACAAGATATCTAGGATGCTAGACTAAACAAGACTAGAACAAAGGACAAGATTAGAACTTGAACTGGAACTTGGAGAGTTCTTACTTGGAGATCACAACTCATTGAGCTCCCAAGGCTGGCATTGGCAAGGCTGAGGATGTATGTGGTCAACCCCTTCTTATATAGGTTTTCAAGGGCGGTTCATCAAGGGTGGTTACGAATTGTTGATGTCGTCAATTTGAAACAAGACCTTAGGGCGTCAGAGTTAGGCAAATAGACCGTCGATCTTAGGGTTTTGGCACATTCCGGACGCAATGGAAGCATTAGTTTCTCCAAACTCTGAACCAATCATGAGATTAGGAAGTCACATGGAATTTGAGGTTTAGGATGGTTTTCTCGAGTCCATGACATCAACTCCCCTCAAGTGGCGAGTTCCACAAGGAGCGGTTATGTTCTCTTGTCTTGACATCATTGGATTTTTCTTATGAAATTCTCGAACCTTGATTGGTGCTCTCTGAAGGTTTTTTGTAGGTTTCGAAGTACGATCG
Source organism: Ceratopteris richardii (assembly GCA_020310875.1). Classification (NCBI taxonomy): domain Eukaryota; kingdom Viridiplantae; phylum Streptophyta; class Polypodiopsida; order Polypodiales; family Pteridaceae; genus Ceratopteris; species Ceratopteris richardii. The sequence continues at coordinate 155,932,113 of CM035411.1, read as the reverse complement.
TTGATGTCATATCCTTTCCAATGAACAAGGTACTTCAATCTTCCTCAAGATATTCTCGAATCTAGGACATGCTCCACTTCGAATTCTTCATGATCATCAATCTCGATAGGTGGTGAAGGACTAGGTCTCTTCCCCCTCAATGGTGAAATTTGATATGGTTCCAACATGGACACATAGAAAACTGGATGTATTCTGATGGTCATTGGTAACTGGAGCTTGAAAGTGACTGGATTAATCTCGGCTAAGATGGTGAATGGACCAAATCTTTGATGGTCTAGCTTTGCACAAGGCCTTGAAGTCTACAAATTATTTCTAAGTAATCATACTTTATCCCCAATGTGGTAACTTGAGCTTGAAAGTGACTCGATTAATCTCGGGCAAGATGGTGAACATGCCAAATCTTTGATGGTCTAGCTTTGCACAAGGCCTTGAAGTCTATAAATTATTTCTAAGTAACCACACTTTATCCCCAATGTGGTAGGATGGATTTAGAAACACGATGCTCCTATGCATATACTTATATTATTCTTGAGCATTATGGATCATTGATGGGGAGACTTGAGTAAGCACACCTCCTTCGTTGAACATGAACTTCTCCTCATCGTTTACCTTCTTGTTATCTACATAATATGTATAGTCCATATCATTTGTAATGGCTTCTTGGGCTTCAAAGATTCTTGGTTCGGATTCTTGAGGAACAATGTCTTGATTATTCAACACTTCTAGCTCTTGGACTTCTCTTTCTTTGAACGATTGATTCTCACATTGAAATGCTTGATTAATAACATCATCCAAGGTATCTCCTTGAGGCATGGATAACAAGAGATACTTCGCTTCATCTTTGAGGCCACTTTGAAATTGATTAATTAGGTGTTCTTCTTTGTATGTAGATCCACGAAACAATATCTTCAAATATGAGGCGTAGTTTGAAATCAATCGATCACCTTGTCGCAATAATCTTTTCAGCTCTTGGATATGTCCTATCAAGTCCTTTATGGTAGATTGAATCTCCTTGCATAGGGAGTCCGTGGTTCTTGGTCTTGATGAAGGTAGTCTTGCTAAAATGTTAGGGGAGCACTAGATTGTGCCTTGTGGCTAGATTAGACAAGATTTCGGAATTATACTTTTGATTACAAGATCATCCACATAAGGAAATAATACAAGAATATGTGATTGATACAAGAAGTCCCACAACTTGGGACTGATAGGTATGGATAAGTGGACTAGAGATGATGCAAAAGATCCCACGAACAAGGACCATAGGTATGAAGCAAGATATCTGGATTAAAGGAACTCCCTTGATGGAGATGATCTAGATACAAGGAATAAGTGGAAAGGATCTCGCACTATGAGATTACAATAGGACAAGACAAGATGTCCAAGATACTAAACTAGACAAAACTAGAACAAAAGACAAGACTAGAAGTTGAGCTTGAACTTGGAAAATACTTGGAGATCACGATTCCTTGAGCTCCCAAGACTGGCATTGGCAAGACAGAGAATGTATGTGGCCAACCCCTCCTTATATAGGTTTTCAAGGGTGGTTCATCAATGGTAATTACGAATTGATGATATCATCAATTTGAAACAAGACCTTAAGGTGTCAGAATCGGGCAAATAGACAATTCATCTTATGGTTTTGCATATTGCGAATGCAACGGAAGCATTAGTTTCTCCAAACTCTAAACCAATCATGAGATATAAGAAGTTACATGGAATTTGAGTTTTAGGATGGTTTCTTTTTTGCCCATGATACCTAGTGGGCATCGACCAATGACAAGAGAAGGGATGAGAGAGACTTCATGGAGAGATCCAATAATATAATCGACTTCGTAGCCATCGACGCATCCCATTATAAATAATGAGGTGGTGGAGACCATTGAACTCAAGAAGTTATCTGGCATACCCAGTCGTATCTTGACGTGTATCAATTTGTAATTATCTTAAAAATTAGTCTCTAAATTTTATAAGTTTTTGTGTATAGGATCGACCCATAGTTCAAAGTGAGTTTTAAAAACGAGTTTTAAAAACGGGTTTTAAAACGTTTAGTACGTAGGGTACTAAAAAAATGGGAATAAAAAACGAGTATTATATTTTATCGCAACATTTAATTTTTATTTTTTTAAATAATCCATGAATAATGCATATCTAGCATTCATTTACATATCTAGTGCTAAAAAGACATAAGAAACTTAATCTACTAACTTATAGAAGATAATACATGCTCCGTGTCACGGCCTAAGACTCGCTCCATGGATCATGATTCACAAGGATGATATGTTAAATTTATTATTAAACACTAAATTATTTATATTCAATAATGAACCATGATTCTTTCTCTATGTGTCCCAAAGAGAGAGAAATCAAAGAGCTTAGAGGGCTGAAAGTTGAAACTATGTGCAAAGAGGGATTCGGGAAAGAGAGTCTAGAGGGCAAGAGTGTGTGCAAAGAAGAGAAGGCAAGAGAGGGAAAGAACTTAGAAGGTTTGCTACTCAAAATAAGCAATACTCAAGAGGCTTTCACCACTAAAAACAAAAGGGCTAAGCTAAAACGAAGCCTGAGGGTATATTCAAAAGAAGGCATGTTTTTTTCCCCCAAAAAATAAGTATTAAAAAAAACGTATTAGGACGTTCGGAACGTCCGAACGTCCTAAACGTTTTTTATTTTTAGTAAAAAACGCGTTTTTTTGAACTATGGATCGACCGAATTAAAGCTATATGGAGGGATCGATGGGATTGGTTTCATCGCTTGATCCATGGGATGGCACACTTATTACATCCTTATGGAGATCCCAGGAGTCCATCTGATGTAGAGTTGCAACTTTAGTTGGAGAGATAACTCTTGATATTCCAAAATGGTTGTGGTCATTTCGGAAAAGATACGGTTTGCTTGAGATATGCTCAATTGCTGCCGGTATCGTGGTGGGAGATGGACGGTGCTAGTGCTCCTCAGTTGGTAAGTACTAAGTCAAAAGTCTTCAGTGTGGCATGTGCTAAATATGTATTATAATCTATGTACTAGTTATTTTTTGAATTATGTTAAATGATATATAGAGAGAGTTAACTATTCGAATCCTTTCATAGGATTGCAGCGTAAGTCCTTGTGAAAGGAATTGGAGCACAAGGGCCCTCTTCCATACAAAGAAGAGGAACAATTTATCTACAATGCAGTTGCAGCGGCTAGTTTATTGCCACTGCAACTTGCATCTCTTGGAGAGCGGTGGCCATACAGGAGATGTGAGGGAGGTCAATGTGGATGCAGTAGATATAGAGAAAGTGAGAGATATTCTAGATATTCCTCTAGAGGATCTGGACTTATATACTATGCTTTACCATGAGTTGACCTTACTTCATTAGTATACTAGATCATCTTGCAGATGTAGAGGACCTAGCAATAGTGGAGGCAAATCACTAGTAGGAGACGAGAGACCATTGCTATTAGGGATGATGATGATGATGAGAGAGATGATTTGTCATCTGACATCTGAAGAGTTTGATTATTGACATTTGATATGTATTTACTATTGTGATGACAATGGATACTTGTCACTTTGACTTCATATTTATCGTTTGCCACTTATGATTTATGCCATGACATGATTTGTGAGTGATTATTTATGTTTTTATTTTGATATATCAATAATGATATGATTATGTATGATGTTACATTGTTAAATGCTATGTTATGAATCATGATATTTCAAGTTAAAAGTTAGAAACTTAGAAAGCTAGGTGTTAAATGTTATGATCGTTATGATGCTAGATGATGATTATCGATGTCAAATCTTGTGATGTAACATGTGAGATGTTATGTTACATGTAATATAATCATTGAATGATAATTGATGGATGTAACATGTCAAAACTTAAATGTTATGAATCATAAATGATGTTGTTAAACGTTATGAATCATGCTGTATCATGCAAGAAGTTATAAATTAGAAGGTAGAACTTTCAAATGATAATATATTATGATTTATTTAATCCACTACGAGAAAGACATGTAATGAGTCATGATCAGTTTAGATTTCATAATCTCTATATATATATATATATATATATATATATATATATATATATATATATATATATATATATATATATATATATATATATATATATATATGTGTGTGTATATATATATATATATATATATATATATATATATATATATATATATATATATATATATATATATATATACACATATATATATATATATATACACATATATATATATATATATATATATATATATATATATATATATATATATATATATATATATATATATATATATATATATATTTATAATATTTTATGGTATATATAATCATGTCCCACCTTATTATATATCATAAGACCCAAAATACCTAAAAAATACGTATATAAGTTTTGAAAAATAAATAACTTTATTACAATGCCTAGCTCCAAACTTTGCCCTCGTAGTTAATCCGTTGCCGTTGCTAAAATGTTGCTTTCCACTATACTCAAGCCCTGCTCACCTCCATGCTTTACCCATATGGGGCTCCTCGCCTTCCTCGTGGAGTAGGATGGGAGTTTTCATCCATAAAGGAAGCAAATGAAAGCGGAGGGTGCCATTTTTATAGCCCCTACCTCCATAGAAATTCACAATTAGTGTGAGGACTTGTGAATTCCACCATCGACTTGCATGTGCTTTTGTTGTCTTCTTCTCTTGCTAGAAGCATCCCATACCACCCCATAAAAGAGGGTGGAAGACATGTCAAGCTGAGCCATCATGGCTCCATGAGCTCTAATGATTTTGTGCACGTCATCTTGGCTTTTCCTCCGTACGAGCATAGAGTAGATCTAATACCAATGTTAGATCCTCCACGATCCTCCCTGTGTGACAAGTCAAGTCACATGCCAAATCCACAAACAAATAGAAGGGAGGACGTTAGAATCACCTCCCAGCCATAGAGCCAATACGGGCTCACCCCCGAGTGTGGGAGTTTACAAGACGTGTTAGACAACCACCTCTAGAGGACGTGTCCCATATCACCAATCCCCCATTGTAATGGGTGATGATGCTCTGCAATGCGATGTCAAGAGTCAAGTCCTTGCAAATGCCGAAAATGCCAAATGAGAGGACTTGAGTCCTATTTATAAGACTCAAGTGAAATGACCCACTTCACACTGAACTAGCCGGTCTCAATACACATTGGCCTGTCACCTTCTTTTTGGACAATAGATCTAAATCCGCATTCAAATATCCAAGAAGGGTGGAGACATAACACCCTCACCAAAGGTTTCCTCATATTGTCAAGGCCGTGCCCGAAATAATCTAAGACATCTATAATCAACTTAGTGGGTTTTCAGAGAGCCTCAAAATACACCTTTCGGCATCCCCACTCCATCTCAATAGCTATAGGATCTTATAAATCCTTGAGGATTTGGGTTAATGCCCATGATCCTCATGATCTTGTGAATATGCATCCAGGCTTTCACCCTACCACTTCTCATCCTATGGAGTATGAGGGTATTCGTGCCCCTTATCTCCAAGATATTGCAAGTATGCTTGAATGCGGGCAAATGATTCATCCTATGGAGTACTAAGCATTCTCATGGCCCTCATCTCTAGCATGCTGTAAATATGCTTGAATTCGGGCAAATACTTTTATCTGACCATGGGTAACCCCCCATAAACTATCTTGATGTTTGCTTCTAAATAAAGGTACTGTTGATTCTACGGAAATGTGAGGGGAGAAGAGTCCTTCCGAGACATAGCTCCTGCGTGTCATTAGTGTATGGAAGTCGCCATACCTTCCATTGGTTGAAATGGACTAGCCAAAGCTGATGGCTGCAAACTAATGGTATGTGGAATCTTCTCCATGATGGAGGAGAACGTGGAGTGGTGGAGTGCAAAGTTAGAGGCCGAGGTGTGCAAGGAGAGGTCGTATCTTTGTGTAAAATCTTGGCAAGTGAGTGCCATCTCGAGCTTGGAGGTAGAGAGGATGATGCTCTATTACCTCACATAGTTTCCTAAAATAGTATCCTTCCACCCATAGTACAAAATGAGAGGTTTAAATCGCGAATAAAAATGGCGATTTAAACGAATTAAACGTTTTAATCGCTAGGGTTTAAAATAAAAATCGCGATTTTTATTCTTTTGCAATTTTTATGATTTTTTTTTTTGGGAAATTTTTGTATATACACGTATAAAACACTCTAGTATATAGATATATATCATAAAGTTTATATAAGAAGCATGTCATATGGCTAAAATACATCATAATATCTCAAAATAGAGCAAAAAAAAAAAAAAAAAATCTAAAAAAAATAAAAATTGCGAATAAATCGTTTTAATCGTTCAGAGATTTAAACGATTTTTATTTTATGAAAAAATCGCGATTTTTTTGTAATCAATTCTCTTACACATCCACCCAAAAAGCCACACATTGAATTGTTTTGTGTGGAATCTGTGGAGGAGATTCGTGCGCCCAGAAAGTTGAGAGGTGGATTCATAATCTTTTTGTCAAGTGTCTAACACGACATCTTTTGATTAGACCCATTCAAAATGCCTTGCTGCCCAAGTAAGTCTTGCGTGATGAAGATATTTTTGCTTTTTTGATGTATTGCCCTAGCAAGCATCCACCTCTTTTGTATTTGCATTGCCCAAACAAGGGTGTTGTTGGATCTTCTAGATAGCTGAAATGGAAGATGCATGAGAGGCTTAGAGAAGCCCATGGGAGCTTTTTTGCAACCCTCACAGTGACCTTCAATTTTTTATATAAAAGTTTTAGATGGTTTAGGGTAGTCCCTTAAGAAATGGTCTCCACCATGCCTATGGATCTCTAGGAGGAGTATTTTTCATGCGTTGTAGTTGCAATATGGCTTCTTTCTCGACATAATATACTCTTGCACTAGCTCTATCAATCCAACTAGGGTTCTCACTAGATTTGCAAGGTAATAAGCTTCTTGTTGGTACCATCTTCTTTCACGTAGCTAGCTATTGGATACTCCATTCTATCCTCATGGTACTATTATGGATAACGAATAACCACATCGACCATGGAAGGATCCATTGGCAGAATGGTTCTTTCAAGGTTTTCTTCTACGTATTTGATTGGGGCAACGTGCGTGGAGGTGGTGGTTGGTGATTTAGGATAGGTCTTTGTGAATTTGGATTTTCTCGATTGTATCTCGACCTATTTTAATAGGGTTCTCTGTATGTCATGAATCTCTTTGTTCGTTCCTATATATTTACCTAGGAGGATACATGGGCTTTGATTGATATTAGGATCTTTGATCTCTATGGCTGCTTATAGTAATAATAACATTGCGCCATCGAATGATTTGCCATCTTCTGTTCAATTTCATAGCCACAAAATACAACTACAGAGTGATATGTAACACTTGGCAAATCAAGTCATTTTAGGGGGTCAAAATCCAAAACCTAATTTGTGCACATGCTTAGAATAAGTAAAAGCTCATCAGTAGCTTTATTAAAATAGTTTTGAAAATTTCATTAAAAAATACGATTAGGTGCTTTTTAAAAAAATCCAACATCTAGCTTCATTAGAGGCAAAAGTCAGCTTTTTATTTGATTATCATTGACAACCACTCTTAATAAAAAGACTACACACCTCGGCTCTATCCATCACTTAGTTGGAGAGCTATCCTTGAGCTTGGCTTGGGGAGTATATGCCCCTTCACTTGTAGAGGTGCAATTATGCCTTCTACATCTTCTTCAAGGTGAGTAACAACTTAAATGTTTAGCTATCTTTGAAGGTGGAGATTTCAACTATGGAGATTGTGGAGTTATGAAGAGTAGAAGCAGTGGTACTTCTTGCATATCTTATATGCTCCTTTGTAAGTTCATGTACTTCATATTTTGTAATGTATGAAATATATGTGGAGCTTGGCTCCCTCTTATCTTGTCTATTCTACATCTTCTCTCTATTTTTTCTCTGTCTCAATATTGATTGTGAGCCTAAACATGGATCTATGATTCTATTGCAATATGCTAAATATTTGCCTAATGTGTCATTTTCTCTTGCTCTAATGCTTAAACTTTGGGAATCTTTAAATAACATGGTAAAGGTATCCTTCTCATTTGGTGGGATTTGAGAGATATATTTTAACCAATGTCAATAGAGTTGACATTCATCTATACACAATGCAATCCAATGTGAGAAGTGAGGTTTGCAAACATTGAAGTTTAGAATGATTCACTTGTAGATTTGGATTCTAACTTCCTTTGATCTCTTATAACTTGAGATTGCACTTTGTATACCAACTATCAAGTTGCGGGCTTAATTTGCTTCTTTCTTTTGGTGTCAAATAGGGTCCATGTACCCCAATTCCTTTTAGCATGTCTAATATTATAATCTTGTATAAAATTCATAGCACCAGTTTCCTCTAAAATGAGAAATCTTTGACAAAAAAAAAGAATTACGTTTCTTTTACTCATGAATGATGATTCACACATCTTACATGATAGTGTGATATGTATGAAACATATTTATAAAAAGAATAAATGGATTTCTATGAAGCTTGAACTTCAATTTAGAAGGTATTTACCAAGGGTTGAGTGCCTACTCTATATTTCTCCCTCGAGTTCCCAAAGTAAGTTTGACTCTCTTGCAAGCATGTAGACAACTAACCAAAGTAACATTCTATGCATTGAGATTGCAACCTCTCACTATTGAACTATGATTGGAGTCCTAGATCATGTTGAGTCCAACACATCACATACTCAACTCAACTATCCTTTTTAAGTCTTCATCTTTGTTTTGCTTCTAAGATCTCTACGATGGTATACATGTGAGCAACAACATAGATTAGTCATGAAGCCAATCCTATTTCTCTGCACTATGTGAAATAGCCCAATTCTCTCAAAATTTCGAAATAAAAAAAAGCGTCCAAAGTTAAGTGATGATTGTTCATTAAATAATGATGTTTATAAAGAATCAAAGATTAACTTCCATTTAAGGGTTTAAAAATTCCAAAATAATACACTTTATCTCTGAGAGTCTAGTAACCTCCATGATGCATCCTTGTATACAACCCATATGCTTGTATACACATTATATATCTTATAATTTATTCTTGGTTCTAGTGTTGATAGTCCACCTTACAAAATTATTGTTGCTCAATAATACTAAATTGCACATGAGGTAAATGAGTGCAGGAGAAAGGCTTCATTTTTCGTTTCTTTGTATACAACCCATATGCTTGTATACACATTATATATCTTATTCTTGGTTCTAGTCTTGATAGTCCACCTTACAAAATTATTGTTGCTCAATAATACTAAATTGCACATGAGGTAAATGAGTCAAGGAGAAAGGCTTCATTTTTTGTTCCTTTGTTCACCTCTTTTACCAAGCAAAGGAACGACAGATGATGGCAAATGTGCACTACTTATTCCCGATTGAATGAAGAAAAAGAAACCACAAACCTGTTTTATTAGAGATATGGACAAATTCCAAGGATGTATGCCAGATAATTTTTAGGGTTACTTTTGGGGTTTATGAGTTTGTAGTGGTGCCATTTAGACATACAAAGTTACAAATGCCTTTGTGTTAGAAAGTTTATGTTTTGGGGCAACGTTCCACTAGGGGGACACCACATGTCAAAATCAATCAAATTTTGATGGTCAAATTTGGTCAAATGACTCTCCAAACTGGTCAAAATGGTCAAAAATTGAGTAATTTTTTTTATTACATATAATGAAAGTACTCATCAAGAGTTTTCCAATAATATGTAACAATACGGTATTAGACAACAAATTGAGGGTCAAAAGCCAAATCCTATCAGTTTGAATTGTGAAAAGCAATTTTTAGTATGAAAAAGCATGTTTTACTAATATTTTAAGAACTAATTGTTATTATTATATAAAAAAGCAATTAAGAAATTGTAAAATTACACAAAATAGGCCTCGTTGTAAATCACAATGGAAAACTAGCTTTCATGGAAGGCAGCTTTTTAGAAGATTTTTGGAAGAAAAGCATGTACATGCATGCCTATACGAAGACAAGGTAATTAGCGCTTGGTTTATCATTTTTGGAGCTGGAAAAGGAGGAGGTCCCTTCAACTTGTAGGAGCTGGAGTTGTGCTCTTCATCATCTTCAAGGTATGATCATGAAATGTATCGAACATATCTGGAGCTATGCTCCTCCTATCTTTCTCATGTGTTGTCAATTCTCCTTAAAAAAGGTGCGCAGCATTGATTACATTTGACTATTGTGTTGAATGAATTGTGCCACGAGTAAGTTGTTTATCGATAGCAAGGAGAGAAAACTTTCTTTGGAAAAAATTACTTTCTTCACCACTTTGTTTCTCAGCATGGAGGGAGAGTTGATCCTAGTAAGGATCATGCTAAAAGTACTTGGCCTGATTGAAAAAATGTGTGATGTCAGGAGCATATTTGGCAATATGCTCCATTGTGGGGGCATTTGAAGGCATTTTGCTGAGATCACGGCTCCTCTATACGCCCTATAGAAGAACAGGGTTCCATTTGTTCGATCATAAGGGAACTACAGAATTTTATTTTACTGAATAAAGAGTTTCATGTAGAATTTGTACAACTAACATTCTCCACTTGTGGACATTTTATTAATTGAATGCCATGAGGAGTGTCAGTCATTCTAACAAGGTCAATGAATCATGTTGAGCAGGTTGTAGTGTTTCATATGTTTTGCCGTTATACTGGATACAACCTGAAGTTATTGCTTTTCATGATACAACCTGAAGTTATTGTTTTTGCCATTATGCTCCATTGTTTTTCACGATCCTTAATGTGCACTTGATTTTACTTTTTTCCCACATATTAATAGACTGGTTCCAGAGGGAGAGAGAAGAATCTGGGGGATGTGGGTGAGGCAAAGGAGGAGGGTATCTAGGGGGATGGTATGTGGACAGTAGGTGTTAAGGGCAGGGTTGTAAAGAAATTCTAAGAGGGTAAGTGATTGATGGTTATTCTATGTTAAAAATAAGGGTACATCAATGTGTTTTTTCCCAGCTCATATGGTATTTAAATGCAGGTCCTTTCAAATGTATTCAAGGAAATTCAAGTGTCTCAGATGATGTTGGCAATGAGACCTACAATGTTATACATACAGGAGGTGGGAAAGTTAAGCAATCCCAGGAACCCTTGCGCGAATTGACTACTTGGCAGCTTAAAAGGAGGCGTAATAATAGGAGATGTTCTCACCATGTGGCCGCATATCATAAGCAAGACATAGGTTGTTCCCAACAGGATAAACCTGAGGATAAAGGCTGTAAGCCCCCAAGGAATGTAACTCAAAATTCATGGAAGAGACCTCTCAGGGAAAAGAAGTTGGATTTGCTTGGCAGTTCTGAGCAGACCAGATGCAGCATGAAAAGAGTTTCTGAATGTGAAATGGTTGAATGGAAAAACATTTCGTCTTCAACTAGCGCACTGCAATTCAATTCAATCTGTAGTAGAGAAAAGCAAGGTTTCAAATGGTTGAATGTGACATTAGGGCTTGGAATCGGACATGGAAAAGAGAGTGGTGATCTCGTCTCTCTTTTCAGTGATTTCATGAATAAAATGGTTTTGGGATATCCTGTTGCTGTTCAAGTCCTGGAAAGTAAGGCTATAGCATGGCCTGAAGACAAGCTAGGGACCACAGTGAAACAGCAGAAGGCTGCAAGACAAGTTTTGAGGTGTGCTAAATTTAAGTCTCTCAACCAAGGATCAAACAGGGCAACTGTATCTAAGTTGGGTTCGAAGCACAAAGTATACAAGTCTTCAAGGAGGCTCTGTTCAACCTTCCAGAAAACTCGTAGTCTTTCGTCATTAGGTTCTGTGGATTATCCAGTAAAGAAGGAGGAACCTGATGTACATACTGAAGCTCCAAAGGCTCCACTTGTGACTTGCATTCCTGTGCATCTGGTTTTTCAGAGGATACGAGAAGCCATCTATAAGGAGCCATGTACTCTATCAAAGAATGATAAAAAAGTTACAGCATAAGCAAGTAGAAACAGTCCTGCCAATTAGAAGCAAGGCATTAGCTTCATATAAGGTAGCATCTTTTGTAGGGCTGGAAAGCCATACACAACAGCTGATGCCCATCTTTGGTCCATTCATGATCAAGAGAATCATGAGATTCACAACCTGCACTGGTTGCTGTTCACTATATGCCCTGTACAGAGCATTACCATAATGTCAACAGTTCCTAACAAGTTGCCTGTGCTGGTATTGGTGTCCTTTCATATAGCAAGCATTTTCATTTGCATTTTTGTTAGTTCTGGCATTAATCTTCCCGATCCCTTCAATGAAGATACATTTTGTTTTTCCATTTCTTCTGTGGCTATTTGTACTCGCAAGCTCATGCTCACAATTAACATAACTCTCATAACATGCCTTCAAAAATGGCTTGTGAACAAGAGGAATGCAGTTCTGGCTTGTTTGTCTCTCTTTCTGGATTTCTTTCAGCTTTCCTGGTATGATCGTCACAAGATGTACAGAATTGTGACATGGACACATGTACACACATGATTCAGACTTTTTTTTTTGTTGAAAAAGGAAGTTCGATCAATGATTTATTCTTCCTGATAGCTTGAATTAATGGACAGTACACTGTACAACAATGAAGGGCATTGCACCCATGGGACCCTCGAATCCCTTACAAGCAGGGGTTGGAACACCTAGCACCTACTAGGAATGACAGAGCCTGGACGCCTGCTAAGGGTTGGAATTGGGTCAGATGAGAGACTGGTTTCAACGAAGTATCCGAAGGCTCACAAATTCCCCGAAAGGATTGGTTTACATCTCACAACATCAGTGGATGAGGGATGTCCTGTGAGTGCAGCCATCAAGGGTTATCAAATGGGTAGTCCAAATCTGCAATTACGCTGCATGTTATTGGAGTGAATATTATTTGATATAAATGCATGTGAATCAATAACCACCATAGGACTAACTTAGTGGAATCATGGATTCGTGACAAATTCTATTTCGTGTCTTAATCATACATTATTGTCTCATGATTCGAATGTCACCATTTAATGTATGGAACTTGCGTTATTATTGTCTCATGATTCGAAAGTCACCATTTAATGTATGGAACTTGCAACACCATAAGCACATTTGCAATAAATGAATATTGAGGCTTCCTAGTCTATATGTGAAATGGCACGTGACAAGAAAAATAACATTAACCTATCAGAAATATTTGGTCATCTGATTTCCGTTAGATGTCATATGATTACATAAGTATCAAATGGATATTCTAAATATTCAATTATGTTGCAGTTATTGCGGTGTGCAGAGGATTAAGAAAAACTTGTGTTTGGCTCACTTCATTAGATTGAAGTTATTCAAATGCACTTACAAGGTAAGTGGGCTTAACATCTATGGCACTTAATTGTATTCCACAAAGCAAGGGCATGCAATGGCTTGAGGGCCAACTAGTTTGGACGGATTGAAGGTCCATAACAAATCGACTTTTGAGGTCCATAGCAAAGTGATTGAAAGGCTTGTTGGAACTTGGCTTAAAAGTTTGATTATTGAATGTCTGGGAGGTTTTTGGCAGGAGTAGAGGAATGAAGTAAAGACATGAAATAAAGATGCGCAGTACTGAAGAGGCCCACCAATTTTTTTTCAACTTGGGCCATGAAGAGCATGCAAAATTCTTTGGAAAGAACCAATCAATAAAGGAACTTCAGAGGAAAGAGTTGGGACAAAGAGGCATCACATACCACGTATGCCTATCTTTATGATAATACTATGTATATTTTTACACATCTGATGAGGTTTATTATAATTACACCATTTTTGTAGAGACCAAGGAGTTCTTGAGTCTCAAGTGTGTTTTCCAATCCTGTGCATTTTTTTTTGGTTTTTTTACGATTCATTTTGGTGGTTAAATAAATCTTAGGACTATTTTTAAGAGACTCTTGTCCAAAAATCATGTGAAAAGGATCGTGTCCAACAGTATAAAAGACAAAAATCCTAAATTGTAAGGGGTTCTTTCAATCATTTGAATGAAATTTTCGTGCATCTTGCTTTTTGAGTCTCTATTTTTTATTTCTTTCTTCATTTAGAGCTTTAGTGTAGTTTTGGAAGTGTTTCAAACCCCTATCTACCTAAGGTGGTGTTTTTTCATGCTCTTTGCATTTGTTTTTTTGCCTTTTGGTGCATTTTTGTGGGTTGAACTTCTTCAAGAGTGGAAGTTTGAGTTTTATAGCTTCAAGGGATGCGTCATCATACACTTGTACTAGGTAAAAATACTTGGATTGATAATTTAGAGTTGATCTAGAACCACTAGATGGTGGTTATGCCTTGTGCTAAGACTTTGATGCCTTTATCGGGAATGTGTTTCTGTTCAAAGTCTCCATTGAAGGTTGGACATTGAGAGAGGTGGTAAGAAACTTTGTTGGAGATGTTCTACGTGCATATCATCATCTTGTCCACATTTAGGTTTAGAGGAGATGGTTGGAGTAGGTTGTAGATAACTTTAACAGACCATCTTTGTTCAAAAAACTAAAAGAAAAGGTGTGTTATTCTAAGCGAAAGTCAATCGACTTCTTGAGCTTAGTTGAAACATCATGTATAGCAATCAATGGGCTGCCTGTGAGTGGTTGAGAACTTTTGGAGAGTTAGGGCACTGTCTATTGAAGGCGATTTTGCGTTAGGGTAAGCCTCTCTATAGAGAATCTTTACTACATTGGAGAATTTTTACTATGTTGGATATTAGCAAAGCGGTGGCAACAATAGAAGAGGATTGAAAGGGGTCCATTTGATGCATTGAACAAAGTGGTGTATAGGACAATCGCATGTGAGCAGAGGGGGTAGATTCACGAAATGTTTGGTTGCTCTGTCACAATGGGAAAGCAACAAGTAGAATATAAGTGATTATATTGCATTGAAAAAATGGGTATCTTGATTTATGTATGTATGAAGATTTAGAGCAATTGTGCGAGCACAAAGAGAAGGCTTATTCGTAATTGTTAGGCATTTTCTTGGATTATTGCATGGTGATGATTATTAAGGGATTGTGAATGAAGGGTTTTTGTCGAAAAAATTGACTTTCTTTTTTATTCATTCATGTGTGTGGTCATAGGACATTCAATAAGGAAGAACATGCTATTTTGAGTTGATTTTTGGAGGGACTTGAGTGTAAATGAGCTCATGATGATGCCACACTTCATTTAAATTCAAATATCAAGAAATTTTAAGTTAGAAGATATCTCATTGCCCCATTTGGTAGGGCAATCATGAGCGGGAAAGAACGAGTATTCTCAAGTTTTTCATCCAATATTAGGATACCAAGTGGTTCACAAGACTAAATGTAATATAAATATAAAAGAAAGAACAACAAAAGAATTCACATTGCCTAGCCACGACTGCTTTGCCGAGCAAGTGTGCTATGCCATGTGAGGGGATTTGGGTGCCTTTGATGCTTGACCACCCTCTAGAGACTAAGGAAAATACTTAGGAATACTGTGGCATCACATCGAGTGCATAATTTGCAAATATCCATCCATCATTAGATTCAATGGGCAATTTTTTTATAAAGATCAAGAATTTGAAAGAGCAGTTGATTTTCATTAATGAAATATTGCCAGATAGTTCATTTGTGTAGACTTTTCTTAATGATCTTCCAAATTCTTATAAATTTTTGCTTCTACTATTTCGTTGATAATGAAAGGCAATCAAAATGGCTTAGCCATTGAGGAGTTAGTCTCTATTTTGCTGTAGGAAAATCAATCTAGGCATAATATTTCAATTATCCATGTTGCAAATCAAAATTTCTTAGCTAGTGAGAAGGGCAAATGTAAATGGAGATCATTTATTAGTATGCAAAAATCTCCTAATGCTTCACTGTCAAAAAGGGAAGACAAAGATGAAAAGAAAATAGAAACATGGAAACAATTTTGCATGTATTGTAAGGCAAATGATCATGTCATTAAGAGTTGTCCTAATTTTTTTGCAAGAGAGGTAAAGAAGAAAGAGGTTGTAATGGTTGTTGCAGAGGCCTCTACACCAAAAAGAGAGCTTGCCAAACTTGTTTATAATGAAGAACGAGTGTTTACTACTCATTGTATCTATGACCGATCTTCTCATGAGTAGTGCATGTCTATAGTAAACTCGGATGTTTAGTACTTTGATAATAATGCAACTAAACATATTACCTTGCAGTGTATTTTCTTCACTGCACTTTAGCTTTCTCCTACACAGAATACTATCACATATGACAACTTCTCCTCTTATCCTATCATCGGAGTTAAGATCATTCTTACTATTACTGATGATAGTTCTTTCACATTGTCAAATGCCGTAGATGTGCTAGGGATCAGGAGAAACATGTTACCAGTTTCAACACTAGCCAAGATTGGCTTGGTTCTTAAATTTGTTGATGATAGATGTACAATTCATGATCTCTTGAATGGTGATGTTATCATTGCTTCTCGAATTTATGACATGGGCTACATAAGTGCATAGATTATGCAAAATCTGAGAATGATTTAGAATGTGCACTTGATGATTCTCTAGCTATTTTAGATGCAAAACTTTGGCATGCACACTTTGTGTTGATATATTTAGGTAGTGATGTGTGTGAACACACTAGGACTGTCGGGGCACTTTTTTCCCTCTTTAGGAGGTTTTTTTCCCCCGGCTTGTATATACGCCTATTGCCCTAATGGGCTACTTATCTTTGTACATTCTCTAGTAATACATTCAGTATTGTGTGTTTGTGCTCCAAGCTTCTTCTTCTTCCTTGTGCTGTTCGCGTGCTCCTGCAGACGTCTAACTCCAACAATTGGTATCAGAGCAGGTCATCGCTTCATCTAGGGCACCGTCGACACTCCTCCGTTTGCAGTCTCAGAATTGCACGAATTTTGGTGAGCATACTCAGCGTGTTTCCAAGATCAAAACAGCTTTGTTCTGTGGTGCCGAAATCACGATCTGAGTTCGTTTTGGCCTCCGAATGCACTATCGCAGCGCTTATGCAGGCTATTTCGTCTTTTTGTGCCAAAGGTATATACCAGTTTTTGTTCGCCAGTTTAAGCGTCTCGAAGTCTGCTGGTCTAGTAGAACTCGTTTGGGCAGTTTTGTTCAACTTTTTGAGATAAAATCAATTTTCTGCATCAAGCTATTTTAGTCATCGGCCATGGCTGAAAGTAGTGATGTATTCCGTATGTTGGCTGTTGAGGATAAGTTGGATGGTACCAACTACCCATTATGGGCTTATATGATGCGACATGTTTTGGTTGCAAAAAGATTGTGGAACATTGTGCAGGGTGTTGAAAGACGTCATGTTACACCTGTAACGACAGGTACTACAAATACAGGTGCTAGAGCTGATGAAGATGGTGTCGAAGATGATATTCCGCAGATTCCTGTTCATGCTCCTGTTTCTGCTGCACCTACTGCAGAGCAAATTCGTTGGGATGGCAGAGATGCCCAAGCACATGCATTGATAGCTTTGTTTGTCAAACGTGCCATTATTCCCCATATTCGCTCTTGCAGAACAGCTAGGGATGCTTGGGATACACTTACCACATTGTACCAAGCTAGGAATGAGGCTTGTGTTGCTTACCTCCGAAAACAGTTGGAGAGTGAGCACATGAATGAAGGTGATTCTATGGACAGTTTCCTCACGAAGATCAAAGATTTGAAGGAACAGTTGATTTCTGCTGATGAGGTTATACCAGATAGCTCACTTGTGCAGACCGTTCTGAATGGTCTTCCTAATTCATATTAGAGTTTTGCTTCTACTCTTCGGTTGATGATGAAAGGCAATCCGAATGCCTTATCATTTGAGGAGTTAGTCTCTGTTCTGTTGCAGGAAGATCAGTCCAGGCAGAACAGGTCCATTATGCGTGTTGCAGATCAAGCTTTCCTGGCTAGTCAGAAGGGCAAAGGAAAATGGAGCTCTTCTATTAGTTAGCAGAAATCTGCAAATGCTGCACATTCGAAGAACCAGGATAAAGACGAGAAGAAATCAAAAAAGCGGAAATTGTTTTGCAAGTACTGTAAAGGGAATGATCATATCATAAAGAACTGTCCAAAACTGGCTGCAAAAGATGCAAAGAAAAAGGAGGCTGGAATGGTTGTTGCAGAAGCCTCTACACAAAAAATAGAGTCTGCTAATCTTGTGCAGGAAGAAGAATGGGCGTTTACTACTGTTTGCAGTTTTGACCCATCTTCTCATGAGCAGTGCATGTCTGCAGTGGACTCAGATGTTTGGTACTTTGACAGTGGGGCGACCAAACATATTACCCCGCAGCGTAGTTTCTTCTCTTCACTCGAGCCTGCCCCTACAGGGAATACTATCACATGCGCCAACAACTCCTCTTATCCTGTTATGGGAATTGGTAAGATCATTTTGACTACTGCTGATGGTAGTTCTTTCACCTTGTTAAATGCCTTATTTGTGACAGGGATCAAGAAGAATCTGTTA
The DNA here is from genome assembly GCA_020310875.1 of Ceratopteris richardii. Classification (NCBI taxonomy): domain Eukaryota; kingdom Viridiplantae; phylum Streptophyta; class Polypodiopsida; order Polypodiales; family Pteridaceae; genus Ceratopteris; species Ceratopteris richardii. The sequence goes on along the minus strand of CM035411.1, from coordinate 155,913,713 downwards.
TCAATTTCTACATTAGCCAAGATTGGCTTGGTTGTGAAATTCGTTGATGACAGGTGTACAGTTCATGATCTATCAAATGGCGACGTGATTATTGCTTCTAACATTTTATGTCGTGGGCTGTATAAGCTCATAGACTATGAAAGATCTGTGAATGATTGAGCATGTGCAGTTCATGATTCTCAGGCTATGTCAGATGCAAAGCTTTGGCATGCACGCTTTGGTCATCTGAATTTTGTTAGTTTGCTACGCCTGCAGAAATCTGATATGGTGTCTTCTTTGCCCAAGCTTGAGGCACCTGGAAAACATGTATGTGAAGGCTGTATTTTGGGCAAAATGCAGCGTTCCTCCTTTCCAAAAGATGGTTCAATTCGGGCTACGCAGAAATTCTAGCTTGTACATAGTGATGTGTGTGGTCCTATGCAGACACCCTCTTTTGGGAATTACCTTTACTTCGTGACTTTCATTGATGATTTTTCCAGGCATGCATGGGTATATCCACTCAAAGCAAAGTCTGAAGTGTTCATGTGCTTTAAACAGTTTTTGGTTTTGGTTGAAAATTTGTCAGCATGTAAAATGGGCACCCTCCGTTCTGATCGAGGGGGGGAATATATGTCTTCTGATTTTAATGCATTTCTGGATGAACGTGGGATAAAACACCAGTGTACAGTGCCGTATACACCTCAACAGAATGGAGTTGCTGAACGAAAGAACATGTCACTCATGGAGATGGAGAGGTGCATGGTCAAGGGTCAAGCTTTACCACATAGTTTCTGGCTTGAGGCTGTCATGTGTGCAGCATATGTACTGAACAGGTATCCCACTAAAGCGCTACAGTCTATCACTCCATATGAGGCTTGGCATGACCGCAAGCCATCTGTTGCTCATCTGCATGTTTTTGGTTGTTTGGCATATGCATTAGTGCCTGAACAACATCACAAAAAATTGGATGATAAAGTAGTAAAATGTATTTTTGTTGGGTACAGTTCTGAAAGTAAAGGCTATCGTCTGTATCATCCACAGACTAAACGCATTCTGGTTAGCCGTGATGTTGTCTTTGTGGAAGATGCTATTCAGCCATTGCTTTCATGTACTGAGGAGACATCTGTTAGCTCCAAAGACATGTATGATACGTTGATGCCTCTTTTTACAGGTGGATACTCTAGTGCTGGTCCTAATGAGGCAACCTCTCAGCCTTTGCAGGTTTCAATCATTCTATTTCTGATGCAAATTTACATGATGCACTTGTTGATGAGAGAGCTGATATTGACCAGGCAAAAACTATGCCAAAATGGCTGGTGCAAACTTTGCATGACAGCAAATTAGATGCACCTTTGTCATATCGTACTCGTTCAGGCTCTCATAGTGCCTCCTTTGCATCAGATTGCTATGCTATGGCTGCGTCTAGTCTCTGTGATGAGAATGAGCCTGTTTCTTTTGATGAAGCACAAAATTCAGAAAATTGGATGGCTGCCATGCAATCTGAATATGATGCTATAATGAAGAATGGTACATGATCTTTATGTGACTTGCCTCCTGGCAAGAAGGCCATTGGCACTAAGTGGGTATACAAGCTGAAGCGTAAACCTGATGGTACAGTTGACAGGTATAAGGCTAGGCTTGTTGCAAAGGGTTATGCGCAAGAAAGAGGCATTGATTTTGATGAGACCTTTGCACCTACATGCCGTATGACTACTGTTCGGAGCATTTGTGCACTTGCAGCCCATCATGGTTGGAATGTACATCAGTTGGACATTAAAACAACATTTCTGAATGGTGACTTGCATGAAGAAGTGTATGTTTTTCAGCCCCGTGGCTTTGTGCAGAAAGGGCATGAAAACCAAGTGTGCAGGTTAAAGAAGGCATTATATGGTTTAAAGCAAGCACCACGTGCTTGGTATGAGAAGATACATGCCTATCTGGTTGAACATGGTTTTGTGAACAGTCCAACTGAAAGCACCTTATATGTTAAGCGTGCTAATGATGTGCTTCTAATCATTGTTGTCTATGTTGATGACATGATGCCCACTGGTCCTATTGAGAAGCATATTGCTGATTTCAAGGCTGATTTGCATGCCTCATTTGAGATGTTTGATTTGGGGCATTTGCATCACTACTTGGGCATTTAGTTTATGCAAGTTGATGGTGGAATGGCTTTGTGTCAAACGAAATATATTGACACATTATTGCAGCGTTTTGGCCTTGAAGACTGTAAGCCTATTGCCACTCCTATGGAGACAAGTTTACGATTGAGTCTTCATGATGCTGGAGATGCATTTGATGCTGTTCTCTATCAGCAGGCTATTGGATGCTTGATTTACTTATGCATTACTCGGCTAGATATTCAGTTTGTTGTCTCACAGATGAGCAGGTTTATGCATTTCCCAGGAGTCACACATTGGAAGGCAGTTAAGCGCATCTTTCGCTACTTGAGTGGTACTGGGCTACTTGGGTTGTTTTATTCCAAGGGGGGATCACTATCGCCAGATTTGCATGCTTTTTCTGACTCATATTGGGCTGGTTGCTATGATACTCGTGTGTCCACTAGTGGTTTTTGCTTCATGCTTGGTAGCTCATGTATATCTTGGTTGAGCAAGAAGCAGCCTACTGTGGCCACTTCCAGTTATGAGGTTGAGTATAGGGCAGCTTTCACAGCGACTGTTGAGTGTGTGTGGCTCAGACGCCTTATGGCTGATTTGGGTGTTGGCCAGTCTTCTGCCACCACCATCTTCACTGACAGTCAGAGCGCATTGGCAGTTGCGAGGAACCCTGTGTTCCATGCTCGCACTAAGCACATTGAGGTGCATTATCACTATGTTAGGGAGAGGTTCTCTGCTGGGGAGATCAGCTTGGCATATGTGCCACGCAGGAGAACATTGCAGACCTTTTCACGAAGGCTCTGCCTAGCGAGAAGTTTGAAGCTTTCCGCAAAGCTTTGGGCTTACTTCCTTTTGTGGAGTGATTTCCACATAGCTTGGCACTTCCTTATACATGAGTGCTTGTTCATACTGATGTCTATGGTCCTATGTAGACACCTTCAATTGGGAATGACCTATACCTCATGAATTTCATTTATGAATTTTCTAGGCATGCATGGATTTATCTATTGAAAGCCTAGATGGCTCGTGTAGACTTTGAGAGATAGAAAATTAGATGCACCTTTATCATATCATACACATCTAGGCTTTCATAATGATTCTTTTGCATCAAATTGTTATGCAATAACTATCTCTAGTCTTTGTGCTGAGAATGTGCATGTTAGCTTTGTTGAAGCACAAAATTCAAGAAACTAGATGGATGCTATGCAATCAGATATGATGCTATTATGGTGAATGATACTTGGTCTTTATGTGATTTGAATCTAGGCAGAAAGGCCATTGGCAGAAAATGGGTATGCAAGTTGAAATGTAAACTTGATGGAGCAATTAATAAGTATAAGTCTAGGATTATCGCCAAAGTTTATGGTCAAGAGAAGGGCATTGATTTTGATGAGACCTTTGCTCTCATATGCGGAATAGCCATCGTTCACAACATTTGTGAATTGACAACTGATCACGGTTGGAATGTATATCAGTTGGACAGTAGAACTACATTCTTGAATGGTAATTTACATGAAGTAGTGTGTGTATTTCAACCCCATGGTTTTGTCTAGAAAGGGCATGAAAACAAATTGTATAGATTGAAAAGGACATTGTATGGATTGAAGCAAGCCCTACGTACTCCATGCAAAAAGATACATGCCTACTTGGTAGCATATAAATTTAAGAACAATCCAACTAAGAGCACCTTATATGCCAAGCGTGCAAATTTTGTGCTTCTAATCATTGTTGTATATGCTGATGATATGCTCCTCACTTGTCCTAATGGAAGCATACTGCTAAATTTAAGGATGATTGCATGCCTTGTTGGGTGTGTGTAGAAGTGCAAGAGACACACAAGAAGCACACACAAGGAGCACAAACGCAACAAGACATACGGAGAAGACGATGGCTGGAATAGCTCTCTCTATTGATCGATGAACTGAACTGAAGTAAGAGCTGAATAATATCCCTAAGTACAAAGTACCACCACATATGAGAGTATCAAGTATGTGGTAACATGGGGAAAAGACCTCTAGCCAGCACTAGAGTAAAAAGTGCCCATGTATAGGGAAAAGGTTCACATCAAAGCTACTCAAGGAACACATAAGTGTAACAAACCCCCTGGAGTGAATGATGTGAACACATACAAGGAGTGACAGATCAGCCCCCACAAGGTAATAAGCCTAAAGCTTTGCGAAAAACTTCAAACTTTTCCCGTGGAAGAGCTTTGGTGAATATGTCTGCCACATTATCTTGTGTAGGCACATATATCAAATCAATATCTCCTGCATGAAGGCGCTCTCTCACATAGTGATAATGCACCTCAATATGTTTAGTAAGTGCACGAAACACTGGGTTTCGTGGAACAACCAAAGCACTCTGACTATCTGTGAGAATATGCGTAGCAGCATCAATCTCCATGAAAAGATCCATCAATAGGCGTCTTAGCCATATACACTCAATTGTAGATGTGAAAACTGCCATGTACTCAGCTTCACAACTTGATGTCGCCATTGTAGGTTGCTTCTTACTCAACCAAGATATGCATGAGTCTCCAAGGAAAAAGCAATTACCACTAGTGGACACACGAGTATCATAACAACCAGCCCAATCACTATCTGTAAAAGCATGCAAGCATGGATGAACATCTCTGCCATAAAAGAGACCTAAGCTCAAAGTGCCTCGGAGATATCTAAACACACATTTCACCGCTTGCCAATGCTTAGTGCCAGGGCTATGCATGAATCAACTAAACTGGGAAACTGCATACTGTATATCCGACCTTGTGTTGCATGCATATATAAGACATCCCACAGCTTGCTGATAAAGAGAAGTGTCAAATGCATCACTGGAATCCTCAACTGAGAACCTGAATCCTGTCTCAACTCGTGTGGAAACTCGCTTACAATCCTCAAAGTCAAAACACTGAAGTAGTTTTTCAACATACTTTGCTTGATGCATAACAATTCCCCCCTCAACAGATACAAACTGGATGCCAAGATAGTAGCTCAAAAGACCAAGATAAGTGACATCAAAAGTATGCTGCAAATCAGCCATAAGAATGTCAAGTTTTGCATCACATGACCCAGTCAAGAGTATGTCATCGACATAAAGAACGAGCACTATAAGATGAGCCCCATTTTTGCGTACATAGAGTGTGCTTTCAATTGGACTACATGTGAAGCCAAGAGCAATCAAGTGCTTATGTATATTGTCATACCATGCACGTGGAGCTTGCTTGAGACCATACAAGGCTTTATGCAAGCGACAAACCATATGCTCTTTCCCTTTCATAGCAAATCAAGAGGTTGCTTCACATAAACCTCTTCTTGCAAATCACCATTCAAGAAGGCTGTTTTTATGTCCAACTGATGCACTTTCCAACCTCAATGGGCAGCCAATGCAACCACGGTATGAATGGTAGTCATGCATGAAGTAGGTGCAAAAGTTTCCTCATAGTCAATGCCATATTGTTGCACATATCCTTTGGCAACCAATCTAGCTTTGTAGCGATCAATGCTACCATCAGATTTTCTCTTAATCTTGTAAACCCACTTTGTACCAATGGCATTCTTTCCTTTTGGCAATTCACATAACTCCCAAGTACCATTCCTATGTATAGAATCCATTTCTGATTGCATAGCACTCATCCATTGTGGATCATCACATGCATCTTCAAAAGAAAGTGGCTCTTCATTACATGCTGTAGCAATAAGAGAATAATCCACAAAATTACTTGATGCATGGTGAGAGCTTGATCTCGTTCTACCAAGTAAAGGTGCACTCAATTTGCTGCCCTGCAAAGTTTGTTTCAGCAACTTTGGCATAGATTGTACACTCTTGATAGACATGTGTTCATTATGTAAAACATCTTCAATATGTACATCATGCGTGGGCTGAATTTCATGCTCAGTTTCAGCCATATTTTGACGCAAATGTTCAGCCATATGTGGTTGGAAATTTCCAAGAGTTTTGACAATTTTTGGCTAAAAATTTTCAGCCATGTTTGATGGCAAATTCTCTACATTTTCAGCCCCATTTGGCTGGAATTTTTCAGCCCTTTGAACCTCAATTGGCTGGTCTACATGGCCATAGTCAAGCGCACCATTTTGAAACAAAGGCATGAGTGTATTGAACACATCTTGTGAGCTAACTGTTGGCAGTTTTTTGCATTCAAGTAGAGGGAAAACTTAATTTTCAGCAAATGCCACATCTCGACTCACATTAATTGTGTTCATCAATGGATGGTACAACCGATATCCCTTACTTTCAGCACTATAACCAACAAATATACATTTCTTTGCCTTGTCATCAAGTTTGTGACGTTGTTGTGATGGCACAAGAGCATATGCCAAACAACCAAACACATGCATATGACTAACCATAGGCTTATGACCATTCCAAGCCTCATAAGGAGTGATGACTCTCAATGCTTTTGTAGGGCAGCGATTCAACACATAATTTGCACACATGACCGCTTCCATCCAAAACTTATGAGGAAGATGCTTTCCTTTGACCATACATCGTGCCATTTCAAGTAGAGTTCTATTTTTACGCTCAGCAACACCATTTTGTTGAGGTATATATGGCACCGTACATTGGTGTGAAATACCTCTTTCACGAAGAAAAGCATTAAACTCATGTGACATGTACTCACCACCACGATCCGTGCGTAGAGTCAAAAGCTTTTGTGAAGAAAAAATTTCAGCTATAGCTAAAAATGCTTTGAAGCAAGAAAATACCTCATTCTTTGCTTTCATAGGATACACCCATGTATGGCGAGTAGCATCATCAATGAAGTTAACAAAATATACATGCTTCCCAAAAGATGGAGTCTTGACGGGACCACATACATCACTATGAACAAGCTGTAGTATTCTTGTAGTGTGTGTATGACTATCTTTTGGAAAAGAAGCATGATGCATTTTTCCAAGAATGCAACCTTCACATGCATGCTTTTCAATGGACTCAAGTGTAGGCAAGCCAATAACCATGTCCTTGTTTTGCAAGTAGAGCAAACTATTGAAGTTTAAATGACCAAAATGAGCATGCCAAAGCTCCATTTCAGCCATGGAAGAAGTATGAGCAACTAAGGCATTCGAGGCAGCCCTCTTGTATGTATCCATGCGATACAAACCATTACATAATGTACCGGACATCACAATAACATCGCCATTGTTGAAATCATGAAGCATACACTTATCATCAACAAAGTGTACATGAAGTCCAGCTTTGGCAATCAACAAAACTGAAATTAAGTTAATAAGTTCTTCTTGATACTGGGCACATACAATGCATTTTTCAAGAGAATCACACCTCCATTTGCAGCTGTAAGCTCAATTTCTCCTACTCCAATGATAGGATAAGAGGCATTGTTTGCACACACCACATGTCCTCCTTTAGGTGCATCTTTCAAAGAGGCAAAAAATCTTTTGCATGATGTTATGTGCTTTGAAGCACCACTATCAAAGAACCAATCCGAATCAGTCTCACTCACAACCATACATTTAGAATGTAAAGAAGCATCATAATGACATGTAACAACACATGCCCAAAAATCTTGAGCCATGTTAGCTTCATCATTCTTTGCATTTGCTGAATTTTCAGCAATAGACATGCGAGATTCCTTCTTCTTTTCATTGCATTTAGCAAGCTTTCTACACTCATCAATAGTATGACCAAACTTCCGACAATATTTGCATCTCTTCTTCTTTTGCAAATCACCATCATTAGAGGAATGAGTGGAAGAGGAAGCTTGAGGCTTTGGTTTTGATGAACTCAAAGCTGAACCATACTTGCTTTTCCCCTTTTGTGAGATAGCAAGTGCTTGCGTTCCCTCAATCAAACCACTCCTATTCACTCTAGATTGCTCTTCTTGCAAAAGAAGAGACACAACCTCATCAAATGCATACATATTAGGATTTCCTTTTGCAACCAAACGGAGTGTAGTAGCAAAGCTTTGAAAAGATTCCGGTAATCATTTCAACAATGTAGAAATGAGTGATGCATCCGGAATGATCTCATCTATGTTTGCCAATCGCTCTTTCAAGTCCTTGATGCGTGTCACATACACATCCACCGACTCATTTTCAGCCATACATACATCCTCAAGTTGCTTCCTCAAGTATGCAACACGTGCTTCATTACGCACGGCGTACAAAGAAGCAAGAGTGTCCCATGCCTGTCTCGATGTAGAACATGACCAAATGTGTGGAACTATATGACGCTTCATTGAAAGCGCAATCAAAGCATGAGCTTGAGCATCTTTTCCATCCCATCTAAGCTGCTCCTGTGTAGGTGGAGAAGGAGAAACCATTGTACTTGAAGAAGAAGCTCCATCTGTGACAGTAGACTGTGAAGTAGAAGCACTTGGCAGTCTTCGATCTACATTTGCCACTATGTTCCAAAGTTGTTTTGCAACAAGAACATGCTTCATCATGTAAGAACACATCGGATAGTTGGTCCCATCAAGCTTATCTTCAGCTTGAAGCATGCCAAACAAGTCATTGCTGCCCGCCATTTCACTGAGGAACAAGAATATGACAAAATCTTCACTTCGATGAAAGCTGAAATGAGTGCTGAAATTTCAGCTCACAAACCGTCACTCTGATGGCGATTCTGATTGCACGAATGGCTTTGAAATGGGGGTAAAACCCCAGCGCACCTGGTGGAAATGTTTCCGAAGAGACACACAAGAAGCACACACAAGGAGCACAAACGCAACAAGACACACGGAGAAGACGATGGCTGGAATAGCTCTCTCTATTGATCGATGAACTGAACTAAAGTAAGAGCTGAATAATATCCCTAAGTACAAAGTACCACCACATATGAGAGTATCAAGTATGTGGTAACATGGGGAAAAAACCTCTAGCCAACACTAGAGTTAAAAAGTGCCCATGTATAGGGAAAAGGTATACATCAAAGCTACTCGAGGAACACATAAGTGTAACATGCCTATTATGAGATGTCAAATTTGGGGCATTTCCACCATTATTTGGCATTGAGCTTATGCAAGTTGATTGGGGAATAGCTTTGTTTTAAACAAAATATATTGAAACATTATTATAGCATTTTGGCCTTGAAGATTGCAAACCAATTGACACTCCCATGGAAACAAGTTTATGGTTTAGTCTTCATGATGATGGGGGCACATTTGATGTTGTTCTCTATTAGTAAGCTATTAGATGCTTCATTTACTTATGCATAACCAAGCCCAATATTTGGTTTGTTGTCTCCTAGATGAACAAGTTTATGAATTGCCCAAGTATCAAGAATTGGAAGGTGGTTAATCATAATTTTCACTACATGAGTGGTACTTGACTACTTGGATTGTTTTATCCCAAGGGTTACCACTAGATTTACAAGATTTTTTTAACTCCAATTGGGATGGTTGTTATGATACTCATGTGTCCACCAATGGCTTTTGCTTTATGCTTGGAAGCTCATGCATATCTTGGTTAAGCAAGAAGTAGTCTAATATAGCCTACTAAAGGAAATATTTCTTGTTAAATATCTCTCTCGATGAATACATGCAAAAAAGAGTGCTTGGTGCATTGTGCATAAACTACGAAGAAGTATAATCTTGAATAATAACATAGGAGCTTGCTAGAAGTGGAATAATCCTATATTCTTGAAAAAATAATAAGAGATATTTTTTTATAAATATTAACATCTTTTTAGATTCTTAATTTTTTATCAAGCAAAGAAATAGAAGGATTGTTTGTTCATAAAGTGTGTTTTCGACCATAGTGTTTTTATATTTGAAATTCTTGTGGATCATGCAATTCTCTATGTACTGAAAGCTTCATTGTTATGATTTTAAGATCAAGAACAACATTATGAAGAAAGCAGACAACTATTGCACAAAGTAGCAATTGTGAAGCACAAGATAGGAACATCAATAGTAAGGTTTTTGTTAGGGAGAGTGTTAGTTCTTTTTTATACCTTGAGAGTCAGATAGTGAGTTAGAAGAGATTTAATGCTCAATAAATATGGAAGATTTCTAGAAAGCTCTAACTTTCTTAACCAAGGTAAAGGGTGAATATGACACAACCCTAACCTATGAGAAGGACAAGGGGCATGGTGCTCACTTTTTCAATGATACATGGGGTTACACCTTGGACAAACCACAAGTACAAGAGATCCCCATGGAAATGTGTGAGTTTGAGGACTTGCCTTGGGAAATAGTTCTAATTCACTCTCTAAGATTCTCATAGACATAGGAGCAATGTGTAATGTGACTCTTCTATCTCTGGCATACAAGTTGCATGTTGTCATCAAACCTATAAGCACAATAGTGATTGACATTGGAAATACATGAGCACCATATATTGGAGAAGTTATTGCACCAATTCATATTCTAGGGCATATGAGTAGAGCCAACTTCAGTGTGTAGTGATTTTTTTCCCACCAATGGTGTATCCTTAGGGAAAGATTGGATTCTAGATAATTTGCTAGGTCTCAACTTAGCGACAAACTATCTCATGAAAAGAACAGAAGATGAGTGGATCATAATTCAATTTGCTTGACTAATGAGTAACTCACAAAAGAATTCCCCACAAAAGGAACTTAAGCACATGAACAAGAAAAATTCAGACCACTGTGAATCCTAAAAGACTAATAATACATCCTGTTGCATGAACAAATGAAGTTTGTCATGAATTATGTACCTCAATCTCCAAGATAGATATTGTTGGTGTAAATCACAAGCCTACACATTTGGCTTGGAAGACATCATGAAGACTCCACATGTATGAAGAACCATAAGAACATATGCTAGTGGTTTATTACCACTTTACCTCATTGTAAAAGTCTAATTTGACTTAGAATCTTTTGTAATCACCTAACTAAGTGATTCGTGGAAAAGTAGATCACTTAATTGAGAGAATATCTCCAAACTTTTAGATGCTTGATCATAGGAAGCCAAAGATTTGAATTTGAATTCAAATCCTAAGTCATTTCCTATAAAATTGGATGTGAAAAAGTCGCGGGCGGATCACTCCATTCCCGAGGCTCATTCTGTTGAGCTCAAGTGTGTGTAAGGACTATACCATAGCCTACACCTCTCTACACCATTAGGCAATGCTAGTCATGCCAATGGGATTGTACACAATTGTTAATCAATAGATACATTTACATCATTCATCTTTGTGTTCACTGCTAGTCTACTCCAAAGTCTGTTAAGTTGTCAAGGGCATATCTCAGTCAATACGCACCAAATTCAGTGATTCAAATCTTGTTGGATTCAGCTCAAAGTCATCTACATGCTGACAAAGTTTTAAGTGATTTCATTCAGCCAATTCAGAGAAATCGTCGTCGAGGTACTCACTAGTCTATCTCTGCTACAGTCCTAAAAAGTCGGGGGTATACCAAATCTTGCTAAATTAATTTCTCTTAGCATAGTTCATTATTTTACATCATTCCACTTGCAAATGGTAGCTTACTAAGTTAGTTGAATACCCCTAGAAGGAATTTTATCAATTGCTACAGTGCTGGTCACACTGAACAAAACATTGAGCAGGTGTCAAGACCAAAATAGAAGGTTTTCTTGACTTTGTGACTTCCAAAGTTACCTGTTTCGATTCAATCATTACACACTTCATTTCCAAAGGACATAGGCCATTTCTTAGTGTCATTGGAAAGCTAAGGGAGTCTACTAATCAAGTCTGAAGCTAAAGAGGGCTGGTACAAAGCAGGTTTTAGCAGTACCTACTCAATCTCTTGGATCATCCATCCATCTTTCCAAACAGATATGGGTTGTGAAAGGAAGCACATCTCAATCACGAAGACCTTAGGAGCATATGTAAAAAATGTTTTCCAATAATTCTTGCTCCATAAGGGAAATTTAGATACCAAAGTGTTTGACAGAAGCTCAAAAGGGTAAAACTCAGGTCTGGGTACATGAGTCAAGTGTTGTTTGACTCAAGCCCATCAATCAAGACCATCAAAATATCCATCAATCAAGACCATGATAGGAACAGAAACATAATCATGTTACCCCACATACGAGGCAATTCAAGAAGGGGATGTCTCAACAAGTTCCACCATCATGACGTACAAAGTTAATTAGGAGAAAGAAAACTCCACAAAAGCTATCTTATACATATGCAAGGAAAACCACACATTGTGGAAAGTTACCCCACAAAAAGGCAATTCAAGAAGGGGATGTCTCAACAAGTTCCACCATCATGACTTACAAAGTTAATTAGGAGAAATAAAACTCCACAAAAGCTATCTTATACATATGCAAGGAAAACCACACATTGTGGAAGCACCACCTAAAGTTTCATCTACAACTCGCAAGTGGAAATCCTCAAGTTTCCAACTAAGTGTAGTATCATTAAATACACCACTTTAGCTATCTTGAAACGGATTCGTAAATGGATACAAGTCCATCTCGTGATTTATGATTAATATTGCAACATGCTTCATTGATAAATTGAAATATGGATGCATGGTGTGGAAACATTTCTTGAACTTATTGGACCCTTGTATAATAATGCTAAATCTTTCATGGAACAAATAAGTTAAATGGAAGGCAGAAAATTGAGCTTGGAACATAAATCATTATGACATAAAACAAGTTATTGCTTATTACTCAAAGAAAACGATATCAATTAGATTAAATTGCTCAAGCAATTTTGTCTTTTGTTACTCCAGGCTAAGGTGATGGGTATGGTCTGATCATCTAGTCAAGTGGTGTTTCTGCCATCCCCATTACCTAAGATTTCAATGATGCCAACTACTACTCATTAGTTTCAACACCATGCAACTGATTTATGAAAAAGTAGTGAATTCATCTTTTTCTCCATTGTGGGAAGAATAAATAGGAAATTCTTCTTTCTAGCTTAGGAGTTTGAAGCAATTCATAATAGTGACAAAGCCATCCTCAAGATTTGAGATCATCTTGGGTGTGGAAAATTTCTCAGACTTCCTCTAGTGACATGTGAGAAATTCATCAATAGCCTAAATTTTAAGAATCAAAGAGCTTATTCCAAAGTTGACTTAGAAGGAGACTTAATTAAGTTTGAAGTCACTACTAAAATTATCAAGAAAGAACTATATTTTGAGTCGATTATCTTCACACACAATGCCTTATCAACATGGCAAGTAAAAGTAAGTAAAACTTCAGCCATATGGAAGGATTAAAAAGGGATTTAAGAATCAATGTCATGATGAGAACCACCCTGGCATTATGGGAGCAATATTTCAATTTCCAAAGGCTAGAATGTCACACCATACCACACAAGAGGATGCTTCACAACATGTAGTAGAATCTAGAATGAGAAACCAATGAACATGGCATTCTATGTATGGGAAAGCCTCAAAAGTTACTCTACCATAGAGGATTGGAAGCATCACAAAACATTACAAGGGACCCAAGTACTCACATGGATCGTATTTCATGAATTAAGAGATGTTCTTTTTACTCCATCATATTCGATCAATGAACTATAAGCATTCAAGTACTATCCTCGCAAGGCCACCCCATGGAGATTGCACCAAAGTCATCCATAAGTAGAGAATCACAAGATTCTCATTGCATGCACGGATCTAGGGTTGCTTGAAAAATTCCATAACCAAAATGTTTTGTGCAATCCAAGCATAGGACGAAGAGGAGAATTGAACCCCACATCGCTACATCATTAGAAGAAGAATAGTGAGAGCTTAGGTAGAAGCCTCAACAAGAAACAACATAATCCATTAAAGGAAATTTTCCATCATAAGAATCTTGATATGTTTTAGTACTGATGTGTGTTCACACACTTAGGATTGCCGAGGCACTTTTTGCCCTCTTTAGGAGGTTTCCCCCCCTTACTTGTACATATGCCTATAACCTAATGGGAGATCTTCTTTTTGTACATTCGTTTGGTAATTCATCCATTATTGTGTTGTGCTCCAAGCTTCATCTTCTTCTTCCTTGTCCTATTCATGTGCTTTTGTAGACCTCAAAATCAAACAATTGGTACTAGAGCAAGTCACGGCTTCATCTAGGGCATTGTCGATACCCTGCGAGTCACAATCTTAGAATCACATGAAAATAGTGAGCGTACTCAAGTTGATTAGGAGTTTGAAACCATTTCTCTCTATAGCATCAAAATTTTGATATGAGCTAGTTTTGACCTCCAAATGCACTATCACAATGATTGTCCAAGCAATTTCTTCCTTTTTTGCCAAACATGTATATACATGTTTTGGTTCACTGTAAAAGTGCCTCAAAGGCTGCTATAAGTTTAGCAGAGCTCAATAGGGTGTTTTTGTTCAAATTTTGAGATAGAATCATTTTCCTACATCAGGGTATTTAGTCATTGGCCATGGCTAAAAGTAATGATGTATTCCATATGTTGGATGTTGAGGATAAATTGGATGGTAACAATTACCCTTTGTGGGCATATATGATGTTGAGGTATCAAGCTCAACATGTGATGATCCAGGATGACACATATCACTTTTTCATTTCTCTAGCATGTATAATGGTCACGCCGGTATATGTCATGGATACTTCATTGAGCTTAACTAGATTTATCTACAGAGAGTGATGGCACATTTGTTTCTTGCTAGCTCACTCATTCGTGGACATTAGGATTTTCCTTATGTACTATTCTTTATATATTGCACTTGTTGTTTTGTTGTTTTTTAGGTCATTCTTTTACATTCCTTTTATGTAATAGAAGAACAAGATCATTCTTCCTTGCCTCAATTTGTGTGTGTGTGTGTGTGTGTTTCTCTTTGATTGTGAGAGTGTCTGTGCGAGATCTCTTCCTTATGTCCTTCCTCGTGACATGGTATCAGAGCCAGGATGGTTGTAGAGAGCTCGTGGAGAAGGCCAATGGTGAAGAGTATGCGATAAGGCATGGAGAAAGCGCGATTGACAAATGACTTCAAACTGCTACAAAAATTGTCATGAAGGTAGACGACCTCAAAATATTTTCGAGATTTATCTCTTTAGGGTCTCTTGTTTTTGTCAGATTTCTGTTTTAAAGCCATCTTGACCTCTGTTTCAAGTTCAAAAGGTGTGGCCCATAGAAAAATCAGGTTAGTTTGCAAAACTGTAACTTGCTTCCGATTAAAAAACACTCATATATTCTAGACCCAAAATTGAAAGCGATTCCATGTACTGTTGCTACCCGAAAACTTTGTTTTTTTTGAGATCGAACTGTCACGTCATAGTGCAACAATGTTCAAGCAGAAGTGTTTCTTGTAGTGTTTTGTAGTGTTGTGAATTGCTGCAGAGATGACAAACATAGATGGAATAAGTCAACTTATGAGCGATAAGCTGGACAAGAACAACTTCCATGCTTGCAAATTCAAGTTGACGAATTTCTTGATGGGAAAAGGCTATTGGAAGTACATCGAAGGAGAGAACGCACTCCATTGTTCCTCTCTTTGTTCTTGCCTTGTGTGCACGTGTGTGCATGTGTGTGTGCATGTGTGTGCATGCTTGTGTGCTTCTCACTCACGCACTTATGAATTCACTTGCTCATGGTCATCATACCAATTCTCATGTCTCCATGGATGTACATTTATGAGATGGATCTCCTTACATTGGTACTTGCCATTGTGCTAGAGTGATATCAAATTTGGCACTGTTGTTGGGGAGCATGGGGGATGAGCATGTGATGGTAAGACGTAGAGTAGTGACATTGGAGTCATGGGTAATTTCCTTAATTTTCATTCTTTTTTCTTACTTCCTCACCATCACCATCATCATCATCCTCACCATCTCGCACCTCCATCTCCTTTTTGCTGATTTTTTTCAGTTTATGGTCATATCCCCTTCCCTACCTCATTCCCCTCATTCCATTTTTGAGAGAGAGTGAGAGCGAGCTTGTGTGGATTCAGTTTCTTGTTGTTTGTGAGCTTTTGATGCAGGTTTCAATTCTATCATCATCTCTAGCAGTGTCTACAAGTACCACAAACCTCTGCATAGTTTTCGAGATGACAAACTCTATCTATCATGATAGATAGAGAAAGTTGGCATTTCTTATTTTCATGCATGGCATGATAAACCGCTCCACTAGGGCATCTCGAATTACTAAAAAATTGCATTTTTTTAGTCTATCATGATAGATTGAAACTGCGATAGACGACATACACTATTTTACAACGATAGACACCTGTCTATCGTGATAGACTGAGCCCATGATAGACATCCCTCTATCGTGATAGATTGAACCCATGATAGATACCCGTCTATCACAACAGACAGGACCCCACGACAGACACCTATCTATCATGACAGACACCCATCTATCACAATGGACTAAAACCACGATAGACACCTATCTATCACGATACACACTCGTTTATCGTGACAGACTGAAACCATGATAGACACCCGTCTATTGTGATAGACACTTGTCTATCGTGACCAAACACCTGACATAACTTTTTCATACGAAATCCATTTTTTGAGCTCTAGAGAAATTTTTATCAATACAAAAATAAAAAAAGAAAAAAGGGGTCTTTAAACACTACCTAAATCAAAATTTTATGTCAATTAAAGTTAAAGTGTGATCTAAAGTTGGGACTTTTATAGGTCCATCAAGAGTCAATCAAGGGTGTCTAGAGCAAGGTGCCAACGTGTGCAAGCTTGGGAACATGCATCCTGAGCATACAAGTGCAAACAAAGAGAAGTGACTTGAGGTTGGAAGATCTCTCGAGCTCCTCAGCCAATTTTTAGCATAGGCTAAGTGCGATTAGTAGTTTTGATTGATTAGAGGTACGATAGGAACACTCAAGTTCTAAGAGCCTTTAGATTATCAAGTCTAAGAATAGGTTAATTGTAGCCAAGGGATAACTTAAGGGCAAAGAATTTAAAATGGTTGGACGAAGAACATCAAGTATGACAAACCTAAGTGCTCCTTATGATGCATGTTTTAAAACAAGGAAATACATACTAAAGAAATTAAAAGGAACAAGTGATTGATATCAAGGAATCAGCAACGTAGTTGTACAAGGGTCGTTAGGCTAATTAGTAGGGCATATGAATATTAGATCAGGTAGATACCTAGGAAAAGACTGAGGAAGTATTAGATCATCTGAGGTGAGTGTCAACTATACAGCTAGTTCGCGGGCCCAACAACTTAGTGACAATCCCTACATACTCAATTAAAAAACGAGTGAATTAGAGAGTGTCCTTTAACATGGAATGACCGGTAGGTAGTGCAAGCACATACTATTTACAGACACCGAAAGGCCCCTATAAGACGAAGTTGGAATATATTAGGACCAATCAATTAGGTGTATGCATCTATGAGGATGGTCTGAGGTGATCAGTTGTCCAACTCAAAAAATTTGATCAACCCTTCGCACTTGAAAACCTAGTGGTTAAATTCGAAGAGGTTTCATATATTAAATAAACAATGAACCATGTATCTAGTTAACAACTTACTAGATAGGACAGATGAGTTTGGAAATTTCATTTTTGAGAAGGAGATAGGAGAGACCATATTGCATTCAATGTTCTGCGTTCCTTTTGCCATGGCTACTCATGGAACATAATTCGACCCCAAACACACAGAAGATGATTATGTCATTCCACCCAATCGTCGAGCTCCTTGCGTGTTTCTTCATGAGAGTTAGTCCCTTGACTACTCACTCTACTAGTGAGTCTTCTTTAAATGAGTGACTCCTCTCTCTTCTACCTTAGTTGGTAAATAATACCCATGTGATGCCATGTGGCATCCTTCTCCAAAAGGTGATCCACACCCAATGAATATCATATGACATTTCCTTCCCCTTGAAAGCATTTTCGTCCTCGAAATGTAAATGAAGTGTCCGTAATGGTAGAAGAAAGTGCTTGGTCTCCCCTGAATCCCATGTACTCCATGTACATGGTCATCTCTGTGTGTTGTTTCCCCATATCCTTCCCCTTAAGAAGTCTCATATGAGATCATCTCAAAGATGGGAAACCGTCTGAGTGGTGCCTACTATCTCCCATATACACTCAAGTTTGAGACTATCACTCCCATAACATATAATATCTTCAGAATGACCTAAATCCATATGATGTTTACTCTATGGAGTAATAGTAAGAAAAGCAAATGTAAGGTGCCAAGCTTATAGGCTTGACCATATCATAATGGAGATAGTAAACCATAAAATCCTCTACGATATAGAACAAAGTTTCGTAACAAGTGATTCCAAACCCATCTAAGACTAAATGATAGATTGCCCTCATATCACTCTAGGTCTTCCTAACCTTGAGTGTACTCACAAGTAATAGTTTAACTTAACTACCTTGTGAACTATGCAAATCCATCATCTAGCTCATACATAAGAATTTCTTGGTATTAAAATGCAATGTCCACATTTAACCAACCAAGAAGTTTGTGGTTTGTTATCATTTACCCTTGGACTAAGTTCTATTGGAAAAGCATCTATTGGCACTCGTGCAAACTTTAAAATATTCTCTTCCCCATAGTTTGCCATATGAATGCAAAAAACCTTCACTTTGAGATTCAAATAATCCTTAAGTATCCATCCTCCTAACTGATGTTTACACATCATGCTCATGATGTAACACCAACTAAGAGTTTGGTACCCCAATAGGTTAGATATATCCCTATCTCTTAGAAACCCTAAAGAGAAGAGTCATACTCAACTCCCAGTCTCACCAATGTCAATAACTAGATCATCTCATCTAGTCAAGGACCATCACTGGAAGATCATAACTGCTTCTCTCTAGAGTCTCCATGTGAGACTCAATCTAACCATCATGATTAATTGATCTCCCTCTTGTCTTTGATAGAAGAGTTCCACTTCTAACTAGACAATCTAATCCAGAGAAAGTGAAACTCTCTCTCTAATTTCATCTAAGGAGAAGAGCTCTAGTAGTGGAATCTATTCCACTTTCGCTTTCCCTTTGGAAGAGACTCCTTTGAATCCATTTGCTCTACTCATCCATAACTAAGAACACATATATAAGCTCTCCATACTCTTTTCCTCCCAAAACAGTGGAGAATCATACTCCCATGTGAAGGAAAATTACATTGAAAAGTAGATTAAATGAAATCCTTCTGAAATATAAATTAAGAGATGTTTTCAAAACACCTCTTCTATCTAAAGGAAAATATGGTCTATTCTTCTCCTATGAAGAAATCGTATTTTCCTTTCTTTTTTTTTCTTTCAAAGAATAGGAGCTAAAGTGAGATCTTTGAGCTAAAGCGAGATCTCTCATCGATCTCTGAGCTTATTCCCACTTTCTCCTTTCCTTAAAAGAGAAACTCATGAATTTATTTAGTCCTCTCTTCCATAATTAATGCATAATCCTTCATTACACATATTCCTATGAAGATGGAGAATAGATCCCCCCTAACTAATGAAGGTGTATGTAGTGAAGAGTGGAGAAAATAAATTCCTAACAAGGGTCAAAGTCCTCTGCTAAAATGGTCAGCAATGATATGACATGATACCATAAACACATGTGTACTAAAGAGATATCTCTGCCAACCATCCTCTATGCATGGATCTATACGATCCAATCAAACTCATGGAATTATCCTTCCTAAAAACCTAAAAATGAGCATGTGATACCAATGGTGATAAAATCACCCATCACATTCTCTACTGGAAGAATAGGTCTTCCCTAGTCTATGAAGGATAATTCCTAATCCTAGCGAGATGTCTACTAAGAGCTCTCCTCTGATCTAGTGAGACATGCTGCCATGAATGATGAGTCCTTTTCTTCCTGGCCATAGAAGAAGAGTGCTCAAAGAAAAGTAATTTCCACCATCCCATACCAATGAAAACTTCTTCCAATTCACGGTACCATACCTACACTAAACCGAATATATATTCCATATATATATAATGGAATATACAAGTGGATTCTAATGAATCCCATGTCCTAAAATCATGTGGATGGACTCAAATGAGTCCCATATCCTTGAACTAGTATAGTTTGGTTCTAGTCAACAAGTGACAATGGATATCCCCTTCTGTTCCAAACCAACTTGTTCCTAGGTACCAAGACTAGGTCTAAGTACCTCTCTATAGATCCCAACATACATATATGTATTGGGTACCCCAAATATTATTACTAAGGGATCTATGCTCTAATTCATAGAGCTAGTGCCATACTTGTGGCCTTCCTAACCATCACTCGAATCATATAAGCACCCGTCGATGCTGTTTCATGAAACCCATCTCTGCGATCCCATCTAATTGGTTTCCTTAGTAGTGTAGCATAAATGCTTCACTACTTGGTCAAGCGATGTGCATGAGTGAAAATAGTCACTTATTGGGTATTCCTAATAATACCCCCATAGTCTCCTAATCATATTGTGAGACTCTTGTGAAGATAAGTAAATCTTCACTTGTTTGGAGAGTATCATATATGTATCTCCCGTACCTATATGAAACTTTTTAAAACCTATAGGATTGCTTGTGCACATTACTAATGGTGAAGGTGTAGCTCCTTCCCTTAGCAATGTTATGGTCTAAATTCATAAGGATTATATATAGGGATCCTGTTGCTACTGAAGTTTCCTTATTTATAATACTCTGATGGTACTAAGTCCATCAAATACATGCTTATAAGCATGCTAATACCTTACAGATGTTTGCAGAAAAGGCATGCTACCATGCAATAACATTCTTACCTAAAGGCAAGTGCGTATATAACGCCATGTGGTAGGAAAAATTTTGACAGCATTTCCCCAAGAAATGGAATCCCAAAAAAATTTAACCATAAGCTCAGTGGCACACATGCCACCCAACAACATAGGGCTTGACAGGCCCATGGCATGCATGCCATAAACTCATATATGGACTCCATAACCTGCAAAACATAAAAACAATTGCTAACAATTCTCTGTGTTGCATAGCCATGTAATTTCTGCAATCCTCTTTCCTGCAAAAAATCCAAAAGTGTACTTCTCGTCTATTGATCCATACTTTTAGAATTTAAACAATGATCAATATTTGATGTATGCAATCCAATCTATGCATGTACATACAGAACATACCATAATATAAAGTAAAATGCCTGAAGCATAAAGCATACGTCCCTGAATGATTTGGTATTGGAGTTGCATGCATCCAGTTCTTTTTGATGAGCTCCGAGACCTCTGCACCTTCCTCCTCAGATCCTAATATAAGTTTTGTAAGTGTCCGAAAACATCGGATCACTCCCAAAACATAAAGCATGATCAAGTGATTACCAAAATAATGCAAATTTAGTCAAAAAATGCATTAGTACTCCTTCTTTAGACCTGCAAAGACGAGTTTGGGACCTGTAAATGATCATAAACTGAAATATATAGCATGTGCAAAGAGCTCAAAGTGAAATTACTTCAATTGCCTTCCCGGTTTGTAAGATATGGCTCTCGGAAGGTAGTCACAAAAAACTATCCAGACTTTGCAGATCTGTTTAGACCGGAAAAAATAATTATTTTCCAATTTTTTTTTCATAAACTGAAAGTAGATCTTGTGCTCTTCGAAACGAGCCATAGCACGTCCAATTTGGAGTTCTCTAGCCCAAGATATGGCCATTCCAAGTGGGACATGCTAAACTAGTGGACTGTTGGAGGGGCTGGAAAAAGTGTGAAAATGTGATTTTTGGGGTGCCCCAAAGCATTCTTCCATCAAGCAAATCCTAAAATTATCTCTATAACCTCAGAGAGTGGTATATGAAAATGCTTGGTTCTATTTTCACCTTTCCAAATCCTCCCTTGTTGCATACTAATTTGCTCCCCAAAAAGGCCTAAATCAAGATTTTTACTTTCATGTAAAAATTTAGAAGGCAGCTTTTGGCAAGCTTCTAATCCACTCCAAATGTGGATTTTCTTGGATTTTCTTGTTTTCCATTGTAATACATACACCATACTTCATGTATGTATGCACAATCCATGGTATGCCTCTTAGATGGTCTCTTTTCTTACTCCCAAAAGCAAATTCCTAGATTTGCCCCAGTAAAGAGGTGTTATACTTGCGGCGGTGACCATATGGCGAACGTATGTCCCATCATGGCTCAACCCCAAGTGAACCCTAGCAGCCAATATTGCACCATAGAACGGAGATACACAAATCACACAGGACAAGATTGCCCATACAATAAGCAAGCAATTAGACAAACCTACCCTCAGCCCTATCCACAACAGGGAAGATACCAGAACCAGTACCCTCCACAACAATATGGTAGACCGCAACAACCCTATCAAAAACCCTACCAAAACCAACAAAGGCCACAACCTGTGTTAGCTCAACAACCCCCAACCCCAGCTACTGTGATTCCTGTAAAGTATGCAGCAACTGAGGAAAATTTGAATAGAGCTATAGTGCCAGTAACACCATTGCTTTCAGAAAGTGATCCTAGTGACCATAGCTTTGATTCTACCCATATAGATAGTCCCTAGGCTTACTACATGCAATCTCCTGAACATGGTGAGTTCTACTACAGTGAAGAACCAAGTGAACCTAGTTGGGAGCCAGAGTACACAAATGTAATGTACACAAACCCTAACTCTAGACCCCAACCTAGGCAGGTAAGACCCCCCTTCCCTAGAGGACCATGCTACAGATGTCAGGGAGATCACCTCATTCCTGATTGCCCTTTACCTCCACCTACACAACCCCAGTCAGTGACAATACAAGGCTTTTGTTAAGACTACGGGAAGGAGCATCTCTTACGAGATTTCCCTAAGAATCCCAATAATATGCCAAAAATAACTCCAATTAACGTTATTGGGTTAGTTGTAGACTCAACAGGAAGTGTCACTTCCACTACACCAGTGCAAGTGGTCATTAGGGCCCAGGCTTTGCAACAGAACCCAGGAATAGGTCAAGAGAAGAGTGCAGAGGTTAGTGAAACCGAGAGCATAGCCAAGAAACGGTCGAGAGCCTGGAGGGATAGCCGAGAGAGAATGAAAAGACAATGGTCTAAAAAGATGAGTGACTTAGAAGAAAGCATAAGAGAAACAAAAGCCAAAATTGTTGAACTCACCTCTCAAACAAACTCTCACATACCACCACCACCCTCATTTCCATCACCATCTAACCCACCATCTATCCCCCTACCTCAGACCATCCCACCAACACCTAGAGTAGGATCAGTATTAGCTGACCCCACTCCTGAAGACATAGACATGATGCTTAAGGCATATCAGGCCAGAATCCAAGAAGGGACAAATGTGACGGAGCATAACAAGTGCTACCCCAGAGCTGACCTAGAGATAGAAAGAACCAAGCTTTGCGCAAAAATGGTCGCATTGGCTCAGACCATGTTTGAAGCCAGTCGTCTCTTCAACTACTCTGGCTCAGCTAAGACACAATTGCACTTGGATGGACTCCTAGAGAAGTTAGAGAGCATAATTGCAAGATCTGCCAAGGAAGAAAAAAATCAAGGAAGAGATGAGGCAAGCAAAAGAATAAGCCTTCCCCCACAGGAAGCTTTTGTGCCCAATTCCACTGAACCAGACACCTCCTCTTCTATGAATAGGTACACACCAAAATTCCTACGAGAGATTCAAGAAGACAAATGGGCTAAAGAAAGTGAAGTCTCTCCTCCCATTGAACTTGTGGATGACACGCATGATCAATTCCCACAAGATATTCCCTCCATTTATGGAGAGCAGGAGAGCACCCAATCTCAAGAGAGATTAGACTTTGAGTCTAATTCTTTACATGAATTACCCCACTTCACAGGCCCATGGGAAGCCAAGTTGACCTGTATGAGAGCACCCACAGTCATGGTAAGAAACGAAGACTCAGTCATACCTAGGAATATGGAGGTAGTGAAAAACACAAGTGCAGTGCAACCTCACTTTAGAAGAGCTACTCAAAGTTAGGCCAGAGTTATGGAAACATGTAGCCAAACAAGTACCAGAGATAGCAAAACCTAGTTCCTAGGTAGGTTCTCATAGGACAGTGCCAGAAATTCCTCTAGACAAGATAGGAGATATGAGTGAAGGTGAAGAAGGAAACACCTATCTTCCCATTACCTATCAGGGGTACACAACTAAGGCAATTCTAGACTCAAGTGCAGGAGTTGCTATTACTACCACTTCCCTATGGAAGCGGTGGGGCAAGCCAGCACTCAGGCCCACGAGGATGAAATTGCAAATGGCTGATGGTCACATAGAGAGGCCTTTAGGACTACTTGAAGGAATAACTCTCACTACATGTGGTGTAGAGTTTGAGCACACGTTCGCCATATGTGATTTCAGCAAGAACCATGCCTATGAGATGATTTTGGGAAGACCATTTATGCGACAGTTGCAAGTGGTCCAGGATTGGGGAACCAATTCCTTGTATTTGCAACACTTAGGTGTTACGATCAAAGTCAATCTCAAAGATTACTCTCATAGAGATGTCCCTCCTATCCAATGGAACTTCCATAGAGCTAAAGATGATACAAAGTCAATGCACTCCATAGGATCAGGATCCTCATGGATGCATGAAGACACTCATTTATGGATGTGTAAAGTGGCAGTTGAAGAGGAGAAGAGAGAAAAAGCCAGAGAGATAGGTGCAAAAGAAACACATAGATCCATTCAAGACCCAGCCTATGCACCTGTAGTATTTCCTGATGAAGAATTTGAACCCCACAGCTGGGCAAAATTCCTAGCAACCATGGATGTAGCCATCAATGAAGAACAATGGACACCACACTGTGATGAGGATGGCTATGACATTTCAGTTTTCTCCATGAAGCCAATCATGGGAGATGCAGTTTTAGAAGAGTGTGAACCTAGCCCTGGTGCATTTGAGGATGCGAGCGACTCCGATCTAGAGTCAATCATTATGGACCCACCTTTTGCATCAGATGAAGAATACTTCTATGAAGTAGAATTTCAACCCCAGAGACACGGAGAGAGAACAAATGATGTAAGGTTAGCCACACAAGTGACCCATAAGGATGAAGGAAAGAAAAGAAAGAAGAGAGAAGTCACACCAGCAGAGGAAGAATCTTTGTTTGAGGTCCCGGAAAACTTTAAAAAGTATGAGATAGACGATAGGAGAGTCATGATAAGGATGCCTAAACGAGAGGCACAATCAGGAGAGGCCTATGACAACAAAGAAACCACCAAAAAAATAGTGGTAGCCCTAGAAGAAGGAGAGGAGAGATGCACTTACATAGGACATGACCTAACAGAGGAAGAAGAGCATGCATTAATAGCCTTGCTAAGAGAATACAGAGATGTATTCGCTTGGAGTTATAAGAATTGAAGGGTGTTGATCCAGACATATGCTCACACACAATTCCCATGACCTCAGACGCGAAACCCTCTAAGCAAAAGCCATACACATATAATGCTAACTATGCTGCTAAGATCAAAGAGGAGATAGATAGACTGGTAGAAGCTGGATTCATCTATGAAACTGAGCACACCGAGTGGGTATCCCCCATTGTAGTTGTGCCCAAGAAGAATGGAAAGCTACGCGTATGCATTAACTTGAAAAAGGTCAATGCAGCCACAATTCGAGACAACTATCCGCTTCCTATCACAGAACATCTCTTAGAAAGAGTAGCAGGCAAGGAAGTGTACAGCTTCCTTGATGGATTTTCGGGCTACAATCAAGTAGCCATAGCTCCAGAAGATCAGCATAAGACAGCTTTTGCCATAGAGTGGGGTATATTTGCCTTTCGAGTAATGCCATTTGGGCTTACCAATGCTCCTGCAACCTTTTAGAGATTGATGTGCCACGTCTTTAAAGAGTTCTTGAGGAAGAATTTGGAAGTCTATGTTGATGACCTCTGTGCTCATTCCAACATTAGACAGACAGATATACCAGAACTCAGACAAATCTTTGACAAATGTAGAGAGTATCAAGTCTGCTTGAACCCAGAAAAGTGTGTTTTCATGGTCAGGCAAGGCAAGATTCTAGGACACATAGTGTCAAAGAATGGCATATCCATCGATGAAGAGAAAGTACGAGCCATAGCCGAGTTACCTAGGCCAAAGAATGTCAAGGAAGTACAAGCTTTCATGGGGCATTGTGGTTATTACCGACGGTTTATACACATGTATGCCATCATAGCAAGGCCTCTGTATGGACTTTTGACTAACTTCGAGTGGACTGATGAATGTGAAAACTCCTTCAATGAGCTCAAAAGAAGATTGTGTTCAGCACCAATCTTGACCATGCCGGATTGGAATAAGCCCTTCCATGTTCATGTGGATGCATCCAATTATGCTATTGGATGTGTACTTGCACAACCTACGGGCGAAGGCAATATGGATCTTCCAATTGTCTATGCTAGTAGACAGTTGAATGAGGCTGAACGAAACTATACAACCACTGAACGAGAGGGATTAGGCATGGTATATGCAGTTAAAAAGTTTAGACACTATTTGCTTGCAAATAAGTTTAATTTTTTTATTGATCATCAAGCACTGTTGTACTTGGTAAACAAGCCATGCAATACAGGTAGATTAGTAAGATGGTTTCTCTTACTAATGGAATACGACTTTGAGGTTGTGGTGAGGAAAGGGAAGACCCACTTGAGAGCAGACCATCTCTCTAGGCTCACATCGGGAGAAGCCGCACAAGGAGTATCAGATGACCTTCCTGATGCTTACTTGTTTAATTTGGAAGTTGTACCTCAGTGGGCTAAGCCATTAGTGCCAGTATTGACATACGAGCCTTATCACCCAGTCATAAACACTCAAGATAGAGAGGTAGTAAAAGCCCAGAAGTACCATGTCATGGTAGGAAGCATGTACAAACGGACAGATCAAGGGATATTGGCTTGTTGTGTGGAAGAGGACGAGTACGCTAAATGGTTGCAATTGGCACATGTAGATGCATTAGAGCAACACTACTCAAAACAACGAACCCTACAGACACTAAGGAGACTTGGAGTGCATTGGCCTACTATGGAAGCTGATGTACATAAGATGTGTAAAGAATGCCCAATCTGTTGCACTAAACCACCTGTGGAACATGCCACTCTTTATCAAGTGTCCATAGTGCCAGATTGGAGTGAACCATTAGTAGCCTTCTTGAGGACGAAAACATTCCCTCAAGATATGACCCTGACGAGACAAAGAAGTCTAGAACAAGAAGCCCTAGATTACTCACTCATTGGTGATAATCTATACAAGCGTGGTAAAGATGGTTACCTGAGACTATGTGTCCATGAGAGCGAATATCTCAAGATCTTGGAAGCAGCTCACCAAGGTGTAGCAAGAGGACACTTTGGACCAGATCGGGTGATCAAGGCAATACTATTTGCGGGCTTCTGGTGGCCGACCCTTCACATGGATGCACATACCTATGTGAAACGGTGTGATGTCTGTCAGAGAACTCAGTACCCTATACGCAAGGATGAGATGCCACTGAAACCCATGATGGGTGGACGTGCATTCTCTAAGTGGGGAATAGACTTTGTAGGTCCTATTAATCCCCCAGCCAAGGGTTCACATGCTGAATATATCATTGTGGCCACAGACTATTTAACCAAGTGGGTAGAAGTGAAAGCTACCACAAAGAACGATGCTCAAACGACAGCTAAGTTCTTATTTGAGAATGTATTCACGAGATACGGGCTACCTATAGAGCTAGTTAGTGATAGGGGGACTCACTTCTTGAATGAAGTTATTGAAAATCTTCTCCAAGAATTCTTGGTGGTACATAAGAAGTCTGCCCCCTACCACCCACAAGCTAATGGCCAGGCTGAGAGCACAAATAAGATCCTATGCAATGTGTTGACTAAATTAGTAAATTATAAATGCTCTGATTGGGACAAACAGCTACACCATGCTGTTTGGGCATACCGAGTGGCCTATAAAATGGTACTCCAAGCCACACCCTTTCAGATGGTATTTGGCCAAAATGCGGTGCTACCTCTGGACTTCTTGATTCCCACATTGAGAATAGCACAGGAGCATGAGTGAACGGGCCATGAACTCTCTTCAAGAGTTTTTGACCTCCAACGATTAGGTGAAACAAGACTAAGAGCTGCAACAGGAATATATGCAGCTAAGAAAAGGCAGAAGGCGTATTTTGATGCTCATGTAAAGGATAAAGGATTGAAAGCAGGGGACCTAGTTTTAGTCTACACTTTGAAGCAACGTGCAAGAAAATTAGAGAAACGTGGCTATGGACCTATGATCATAAATAGGATCTCAACGAGTGGAGCAATACAACTAGCCACCTTAGAAGGTGATATTCTTCCGAGCTACATCAGCAGGTGCAGAGTCAAGTTGTATCAGGAACCTCTCACAAAAGAAATGCTAAGTCGACTCAACACTGCTAAGAAACGCAAAGAAGAAGAAAAACGAGTTCGAGAAGAAGCTCAAGCAGAAGCTTTAGAACGCATCAGAAGGATGAAGTTGAGACGGTAGGGTAGGGATCAACCTAGGACAGGTGCCTATGAGGATCCAGGATATCATGTGGCAATGTGTGAAGTCTCAGGAATAAGTCCCCAAAGAATAATAGATCGACGTCCTTTTGTGACCTTAGAGATAGGACAAGGAGTTATTGCAAAAATTGGGCGAGCATTGATTGACTCAGGTGCAGCCACTAGTGCGGTGAGACTTTCTTACTCTCGAGAATTGAAATTAAAAGTCAATCCTATAGAAGCATATCTCATAGGATTGGGAGGTGTGGAAACCCCTTGCATGGGCGAGGTTGAACTTCCCCTCTCCATTCAAGATGTTCCAATGACAGTTAAGGTACTAGTGTGTCAAGATGAGGATCTCACTGAGCCTCTGGTCTTGGGTCAAGACTGGATCTATGACCATGCAATCAACTTAAACCTAAGAAGTGAACTTCTTCAGGTATGGGTAAATCAGAGTCGAATTACAGTTGAGTTAGATAATGGAGCACTCAAGGAAGTAGGAAGGCACAGACTCCTGGTCCTTCCAGGGGTACACATGAATTTGACCATGCTGTCCTTGTGCAAAGCTATGTGATGCAAAGGAATGGTGATCTCAATAAAGAAGTCAAGGACTCAACGGAACTCCCTTCTTTTCCAAAGGCCAGAGGGAGGTAGCAACCACAGGCAGATCAATTATAGAAGACTACCTATGCTGGAGGCCAAAAGAACGTGCGAAGCAAAATGACTCAGCCATTGAAACAATTGTGGATGCGAAAAGGCGAGCGGCCTGTTACAGTCAAGCGACAATAATCATCTCAACTTCCTATTAGTAATCAACGACATGATACTAATAAGAAGACTTCCAAAACTTCTTTTGAGAAAGTGAAATCTATCTGGGTGCCCAAGAAGTCGATGAAGGCTGGCCCACAATCAAGACAAATTTGGGTGCCTAAGGCTTGCTTGCAGGCTCAACTAGTCCCGCACGAATCACATCATACACGACAGGGTTCACTCACTCAAGGAGTCGTTACCCACTCTTGTTTAATACGCACGAACAAGCAATCGCCCAGAAGCATGCACAGACTCACTTGTAAATGGGTCCCAAAAACGCCTCATTCCCAAGCAGACATACTCATAAAGCCCTCCAGAGTCTCCACTAAACCAAAATCGAAAGCCATCCATTGTGTTTGGCAGCCTAAAACTTGTAATAAAACCCCCGAACCCCATGTGTAAATTCATTCTCACTTGCTAACTACATCACTTATACACTGCATCTTTCCATCTAGCTCGTAGAACTATCCATTCATTAACTACACACACAATCATCGAGCACTCACTGACCCACTAACCCATTACTCACCTCATGATAATGTTATAACGGGGACAAAAAGTGTTCTATCTTGTCCATTACAATATTAACGCATGATTCTATATTCTCACAGAACCAGCAAGCAAGCAATAACAATGGCAGAAGCAGGAGGCACCAGTTCCTAGGCATGGTCTAGCGCACAAATTGTAGACATTGAAACCCTCCTCCTTGAACCACCACTCACCGAGAGGCCTCAAGAACTTCAAGCGGTGCATGTTCTCCCTATTCAGGACGCTCCTCAGGGACACACTTCTCAAGTGGGGAAACACGCTCATTGGTTAAGTGATGTCGCAGGGCCATTGGGTGATGGCACCTACTTCTGGGAAGCAGAAATAGAGTTCAATGGCAAATGGGGACGCTACCATTTCTTCACTCACGAATTTGAGAACTATCAGAATGCAGAAGTGATGCGATTGGTATGGACCAAAGCGGGCTTGGATAGCTATTTCAGGGCACATTTGCCTAAGCCAGATTTCCTACGCTGCTCCTATTTCATCAGTACCATCACTCCTAGCAGGGCCAAGGGAGGCGATAGTACTTTTGTGCTACCCTCACTATTGCCAAGCCACGAACTCAAGAGATTCAAACTGACCCTCAATTTGGTACGGGCAGCATTGAACATGCAAGGCATGCATATTCCCACTGAGAAAGAAACAATGGTTCCAGGCAGGATGAAGCATAAGGATCTCAACAAATTGAAGGACATGGTAGCAATGACACCTACCATTGCTCTCCACCTACGAACGATTATGCAGCATTTTGCTTTTCCCGCCCAAGAACGATTCACTATGCCACCAAAAAAGATATGGTTCAGCTTGTACTTGGCGGAGATAGAGAATCTCACCATCAACATACCACACTGGATCATCGATCAAATACACCTAGCCCATCAACCGTGGAATAAGAAATAGAAAAATGTACTTCCTGGATGCTGTGCTCTCACAAGAATAATTTACAGGTGCTTAGCATACGACGTGCCCATTCAAAGAGCACTAGTATGGTCCAGGGCCCAAGAGTTCCAAAGACGACTATCAACGGCGGGTCCTCCATCGAAGAAGATGAGAGGGGGAGTTCAATTACCATGCGCTCAACCAAGGGGAGCCACCACCACACCAGAGGTGACCCCTCCACAAACGAGGCGTGTCCGACCATTTACCATTCGCCTACCCAGACCAAGTGCAGAAGGACCCAACCTGGTGTTCCCTCCGATTCCATCGGACTTGGAGTTCCCACAGGGTTACACTCTTGCTGATTTGACAGATGAAGAAATTGCCCGTTTGATCAATGAGTCTAATCTGGAGACAGAAGCAGAGCAGACCCAAGGACAACAACCCACCACCACAACTTCAGCCCCGACCCATCCGGGAGTAGTAGAAGTAGAAGAGGATGAAGAAGAGACAGAAGAACAAGAAGCAAACGAGGAGTATGATCAAGAATATGAAGAACTTTCAGAACTAGCAAGTGCCCCGGCATACTCGGCCCAAATAAAAAGATTATACGAAACCATGAAGCGGGTCCAAGAGCAGCACAAGCTGTCGCTCGAGACAGGAAAGATGATCATGAGCCAAATGTTAGCCGAGGAAGGTGTGGATGACATGTTTATCGAATCAATGAACCTGCACGCTGACGCAGTAGGCTTAGATGAGGCTGTTCATGCAGCCATGGCTTATATTCATCGATTTGAGAAACGAGTGCCTAACCGTCCCATGCGATCTGACAAACAAATCCACATCAATGTATCAGAACCAAGAGGTAACACACAAACAGAAGAACATCAGGCGGAACCACTCTCACCACCCACCTCACCTCTCACTACACAAGTCACCTCACCACCTGGCACTACCACGCCTATTTCTGCCATTACCACAGTCGTCATGGGAATTCCCCTCTCCCCCGGCATCCAATTCGGAGGAGTTACCATGCCCACCTTCACAACACTCTTCACAAATATCACATCCACCCCACCCACTGTTCCCATCTACACAATCACACACACGTTCGACACAATGGAAACATCACCAGCCACAGCACCACTCTCACCCCCCACGCAACCTCAATCTCCCATACCCCCTCCACCTACCTCACCACTTGACTCCACAGCATTCACAACTCCCTTCCCCTTCCCCATTCCCCCTGCATCTTCATCTTTCCCTGCATCGTTTAATGTAAATAGTATATTCATGGCATTACATCAATGCGTGTATCAACTTCAGAGTGAGTATCAGGCTCTCGAAGACCGTCATCATCAACTGACTACGAATCATCAACAACTACAGAGATGGCTTACAATTATAGAAGAAGAAAATGCAGACCTCAATCAACGTTACACCACTCTCGAGCAAGCTCATCAAACCCTCCTGGAGACACCCCAACCATCACAAGAGTCAGGTGTCAAACAACTCGAAGCCTTACTGGAGGTTTACCAAACAGATAATCTGAGAGTCCGACGAAATTTGACTCTACTCAGAAAACACATGGCTACAGCCCTTGAAGAAAACAAGCGTCTGCAGAAGCAAAACGAAGAAAACCTGGAAGCTGCCATGGAAGGCTCTCCCCATGAAATCGACCCAGAACAATTCAAAGTAGTTCCCTCAGAAACAATGAAAACAATCTTGGAAAGCTATGCTGATTTATTAGAAGCACATGACGATTTGGAAAGGGAATGGGATGAGCTACGTCGCCAGCTCAGGGAACAGGAGGCACAACCCAAAGTCATAGAAACGACCTCGACTTCAGGGGAAGTAAAGGCATTAACAGAGCAGGTGGCGGAACTACAGTAGAAGTTACTGGAACATGAAAGGCAGCCCTCTCCAGTTGTAGAACCAGAGCCAGATGAATTGGTACCCATTGAGGTGGACGAGACGTATGAGGAACCATATGTTCCTATGCTGATGCCAGGTGGTCAGCAAACCTCAGAAGGAATGGACACCTTGGAAGTCGAAGTACCCGAATGGCTCCAGACATTAGAAAAAACGGCTACAACCCATGAAGATCGAGTGGCAATCCAAATCCAATCAATGGCCAAATTAGAAGACACCATCATAAAGTCAAAATATTTCCGCAGTATGTCTCATCATAGATGGATCGGCACCAACGACAATCAGTATGTGCCATACTGTGTACTCCTGGCAGATTACAACGCGGAGATCCAACGCCGATGTGGCAAACCTCCAACTTTCTCCACACAATTTGGGCCCGATGATATCCCAGAGAGTGCTAAAAAAGGATCCATTCATCAACCCACCTGGAGGATCCGTCTTCTTGAGACCTACCTAGAGATGGTTCGTACTTGGACTAACATGCCACTCTTTATTAAATACAATCCCTATTATGTTCCAGTCTTCCGCAGACGCACCTGGCCCGAGTTTACCATTGCTGTCAAGAACATCAAAGGCTGTGCAAAGTGGTTAAATTATGTTTATCTAGCACCTCCACAAGGACCTCCCACTGTGAATTATATGATTTCTACCATCCGTCACTGGAGCATTCGACTATGGAATACCCCCGATGTGATGGCCCAAATGTGCATGAAAATCTTTGAATTAATGATGATCACATTCAAGACATTCAAGAATATTAAAGACCCCCACTTCTCAGGAGTTGGCTTTCTTACAGGCAACCAAGATCTGGTATACGACATGAGCACCACCCCATCAATAGAGGTAATATATGCTTGGCACGCCAGAATCAAGTACCTCCCAGCTTGCTTTAAACAGACATTCGAGGAGATGTGAGGGCCTGGGTACAAATATTTCTGAGTGATATATATATATATATATATATATATATATATATATATATATATATATATATATATATATACATACATACATACATATATATATATATATATATATATATATATATATATATATATATATATATATATATATATATATATATATATATATATATATATATGTATATATATATATGTGGAAAGAACCATCCATTCATAACAATTGCGGGTGCCACATCCGGACGTCCCAGGATCTGTGAATTGGGATGCATTGTTAACAGACCTAGCACGGGGGCTACGATTAGAAGAACACCACCTCGCTGCCGATGTTGTTCAATATTATGTCCAACGCACAGCTAGACAAGGGTCTGTCAGAGACGACAGACGTGAGAGAGGGGGGGGTGTTGGCAGTAGTCAAGGAAATGAAGGAGTCACAAGACAAGGAAGCCTACGTAGGGAGTCGGAGCGAAGAGAAAGCACAAGCAGACGCAGTAGTCAAAGAAGATCTGGCAAGTAGGCCATTTAAATTTTTCAGGCATCAAAGAGTTGGGCACACAAGAAGAAGGAGCAAGTAGGGAGCTCCAAGAAATGTATGTCAAAATGTTAGAAGAAATCCCTACAAAAATAGTGATTTTCATCACTAAAAACCATTGTAAATACCATTTCATATTTTTGTAAGCTCCATTTTGTGCAAGCCAAGGAGTCCTTGAGCTTGAGGAGCTTTAGAAGTACCTACTTATCAGTTTTCACATTTTTTAGACTCCGTTTGGACCTCCAAATAGGGTAGAGAACCTAATTTTTAACTAGGCCGGACACTAGGTCTGGACAAGACCAAAACCTAGTCAAAAACTATAAATAGAGCTAGAGAGCTCATTTTTGAGGTTAGCTTGTAATTGATTTGAACTTGTATGAGCTTTTTGAAAGTAATCTAAGAACTCCATTGGTGCTCTCTCTTTGTCTTGCCGTGTGTGCGCGTGTGTGTATGTGTGTGCATGTTAGTGTGCTTCTCACTCACTCACTTGTGCCTTCACTTGCTTGAGGTCATCATACCATCCTCACGTCTTCCCGGATTGATATTAAAGAAGGTGCTACTCATCACTGAGCTACAGGTTGTAAGGGCCATGTGACCCATCTCCTATCGTATTCCTGGACACACACACACACACACACACACACACACACACACACACACATATATATATATATATATATATATATATATATATATATATATATATATATATATATATAAATCACATTAGCGAGAAGAGTACATTTACAAAATGCAATCGCTCTTCATGAGTTTAAGTTATAAGTATCCTTATAAAAATCTTTTATAAAGAGGATACATCAATAAAAATCTTTATAGAAAGGAACACCTATGCTCACCCTTTTTTTGGGAAAAAGGAAAAACATTCTTTTTTTTTCAAAATGAAAAAAGACCTTATGATGTGGATAGATCACAATACTCCTATGCAATAAGGCATGATATATGAACAAAGACACATGTATAAAAAGTTCCGACAAAGTGCTCACATAAAAAAAATGCCCACAAAGTGCTTACATGCATAAACAAATGTATGTATATGCATGCATATGTGTATTTATCGATAAATGATAAAAGAATTAAATCTTAAACAATAAAATATATTATAATGAAAAATGAAAAATAGTATAGATATTTAGCATTATATATATATATATATATATAATGTGTGCACACATACATATGTAAATTAAGAACTTTAAAAAAAGATTGTAATAAAATTATAAAGCATGATTAAAAATAAATGAAATGAAACAAACTTAAATATTGTACATATATGTGGATATTAATATAGAATTAAACATGCACATGTTGGTTGTTTTCTCTAGGGAAAGCTTGGAAGAGGATGAAGCTTCATTGTCACCTTAGTTTCGAGTGCAAGTGCATGCATAACGCATAATCACTTGATTTGGTTCCCCATAATGGGAATCGGCCTTATAAAATAAATGGAAATCCCAAGAGTCAAGAGCCTTTGGTCCAAGGTATTCCAAAACTAAAAACATCTTTGGAACTACAACAAGAATGCTTGGATTAGACATGAGGAGGTTGACCTGAGTCTCATGTTAGATTTGATGATGACTTCCCATTGAGCATACACCTCTTAGATTAGGGAAGAGAATAAGTAAGATTGTTTTATCGTGAACCACTCTTTTGCTTGCTCATCTGCTCACACACAACCATCAAACACACAAAAAGATGTTACTACATTCGCCTGCCAGCCACGCTTGAGCCTTACAACTTCTTGTGAGAGTTTTCTTGAGAGATACCCCTCTTCTTTTTATCTACCTAATGTGGAGTAATACCAAAAAGATGCCATGTGTCATGCTCTTCAAACGGTGGTTCACCCCCAAATAAATATCATGTAACATTTCCTTCCCCTTGACAACATTTTAATCCTTGAAAATGTGCATGAAATGTTTGTATTGGTAGAAGAAAGTGCTCAAACTTCCGTGAACCCCATATACTCTATGTACATGGTCATCTCTGTGTGTTGTTTCCCCATATCCTTTCCCTTAAGAAGTCTCATATGAGATCATCTCAAAGGTGTGAAACCATCTGAATGGTGCCTACTATCTCCCATATACACACAACTTCCAAACTATCACTCCCATGACATATAACATCATCAAAATGACTTAAGTCCATATGATGTATCCCCTATGGAGCAATAGTATGCAAAGCAAGTGTAAGATGCCAAACCTATAAGCTTGACCATATCGTAATGGAGATAATAAACCATAGAATCCTTTAAAGTATAGAACAAAGTCCCATAAAAAGTGACTCCAAACCCATCTAGGACTAAATGATAGATTTGCCCTCATGCCCCTCTAGGTCTTTCTAACCTTGAGTGTAATCACAAGTGATACTTTAATCTAAAATACCCTGTGAACTATGCAAATCAATCATGCTAGCTCACATACAAAATGAAATCTCTGCATTCCATTAACCAAGAAGTCTTTTGTTTTTCATCCATTACCTTTGGACTCAGTTCTATTGAAAGAGCATCTATTGACACTAGTGCAAACTATAATATTTTCTCTTCCCTTTAGTTTGCCATATGAATGCAAAAGCATCCCCTTTGAGATTTAGATAATCCCTAAGTACCCAATCTTCCAATTGATGCTGAATCATCATCCTCATGATGACCAATTAAGAGTTTGGTAACCCAATAGGTTAGAGATATCCACATCTCCTCGAAACCCTATAGACATGAGCCGTTACTCTACTTTTAGTCTCACTAATATCAATAATTAGATAATCTCATCTAGTCAAGGACCATCACTGGAAATAAACATAACCACTTCTTTCTAGAGCCTCCATGTGAAACTCAATCTAACCACCATGATTAAATGATCTCCCTATTGTCTTTGATAGAAGAGTGCCACTCCAATCTAGACAATCTAAACATGAGAAAGTGAAACTCTCTCTCTCTCTCACTCTCTCTAATCTTTTCTAAGGAAAAGAGCTCTAGTAGTGGAATCTATTCCACTTTCACTTTCCCTTTGAAAGAGATTCCTTTGAATCCAATAATTCGGCTCATCTATAGTTGTTCACTTCCATGTGCTTTTAAACATCCAAATGTGTCGATTGCATTTATGTTTCAGAGTTCCCCTCTTATTCCTCCCATCAACAGAGAAGATCTTTGCACCATATTTTTTGTTTGAATTCCCAAAGAGTCGAGAGAAGGCCATGATTCTAACTCCCATTTCCTAGTTCCTCCTTCATGGATAGCTTCAACTGATTGCACTTTAATTTTGATTGTTGCTTTCTATGTCATCAAAGGAACTTCAGTGCCTTGAATAGACCATATGCCTCTCAAGCAGGAGACCTGGTTCAAATCCCATGCAACACATGCACCTGGACCTATGCTCTGATAACATTGTTGTACCACAAACCACCTTTGCTTGCCCTTCTACTCACGTGCAACCATCAAACACACAAAGGGATGTTACTACGTTCACCTCCCAACCACACTCGAGCCTTACAACTTCTTGTGAGAGTTTTCTTGAGAGAGACCCCTCTTCTTTTTATCTACCTAATGTGGAGTAATACCAAAAAGATGCCATGTGTCATCCTCTTCAAGAGGTGGTTCACCCCCATATAGATATCATGTGACAAAGATTGATTTAGTATATAAGTGATCCTTGCTCAAGAGGACTAAGGTGGTGCAATGGTAATAAAATAGAGGAAATACCCAAAATTAACTAAAGAGTGGATCTGCTTAAATTAGATGGGAGATGAAGCTCTAGGGTTTGTGTAACCTTTTAATAGAGAGAAAGAAAGTTGTGCTTGTCTAACGAATTCCCCACCATAGCGACCAATGCCAAAGCCCACAAGTTGTGCAAGGTCCTGCAATGGTATAATCAGTGCTTCAATACTAATAAAGACATCAAATACCTCTTTTAATCGATGGGAGTTGACTCCTATGCAACCCTCTCAAACACTATTAAGAAGGAGGTTCTATGAAAAATCTAGAGAAAAAAATGTGCTAAAACTTTTGCGAAATCCCCAAAAAAGTTACAACATAAAAGTCCTTAGAATCCCTAGGAAGAAGGATACAAAGAAAACAACCATTCAATAACAAGATGATCTTTATAAGCCAATGCAACAAAGTAAAAAAAAAAACATCTCATTTATTCATCTCCTACTGTCAGATTCGTTATCATTGCCCTTCCTCTTCCTAAAAAAAAAAAGTGAATCGCCATGTGAAAGACGAGAGGCTCATAGACTAAGTTCAACTCCTCCTTAACTCTCTTGTGGTTTCTCTCTATTAATACAATTTAATTTTTTTCTATTGAAAAAAAATTGAATCTTAACGTGAGTCTCTTATGTTTTCTTTTTTTTTTTTTTACAAAGAAATTCGGTCGAATTTTAATTTTTCTTTGATTGAATTGATTGAAAGAACAATTATACAAATGAACATAGTATTCATGAGACTTTTCATATCTCACAAAACAGGGTTAAACTACCCAAAAGTAACATATCGAAAAGACTACTAAAAAATAACTGATTTAACTAGTTTAAATCTACCCGAAGTAATACATTGAGCTAAGACCTACAACTCTCTTGCTACTCTTGCTATAAGAGGAGTTGAACCCTCACCCCTCCTCAAAAGACCTCAAAAGACAAAAGACCCAAGCAACCAACCAACATAAACAGCACATACTAGTCCTTGATGTTTCTGATCAACAGGAGTACAACTTCCATATTCGATTTTAAATTCGGTTTCTCAGCAATGCGAATATGCCACAGCAATGAGCATCATGAAAAGGTCGGTGGTCGCATGAAAAGATCGGCCGTCTAATCCCTGGAGGCTTGGATGGTCCAGACTCGACCTTGTCCCAATCAGTTCCCTTGATATTTGATTTCAAGCTCTGATGTTGAGCTGGTCTTTGGACCCACTTCGCTTTGCCTTACGGAGGCAAACAAATTTATACAACTCATACGTAATGCACCTATGCCCAATTAGTTTTTGAGCAACATGGCCATTGCCTGTCCTGTCAGCTCGATGCTTAGCAGTAGTGAAGATAGCTTACTCTCTTGTAGTAGCACCGGCCGGATCAATCTTGGGACATGTAATTTTACAGCATTTCGCAAACCTAATCGAGGTATGTGTGTGTGTGTGAGAGAGAGAGAGAGAGAGAGAGAGAGAGAGAGAGAGGTGTTTAATTCGCACATGCGTTCGTCCAGTGTTTGTGGTATGGCGAATTCAGGCCTCATCCGGTATGAACTCTACACTTGATCACCATTCTCCATCATCATTCTCCAGCGTGCTCGATGTACGGCAGAAAGCGAGCTCTATATTTGATCAGGAGACACATTTCTTTGTGACTGCTGACACGATTAAACTTCCCGAATGGACCAGAATGTCGGGTTTGTTACTCAAGGCAGAAGAGGACTGCTACGAAGGTGTCATAATTGATCCTGCATGCCTTCCTAGAGACTCTGAGCAATTCATTAAGAGTCTGAGGGCATCTATTTGCCATTGGAAAACACAGGTGCTTGTTCTTAAATGGGCTCATGTGTACTGAACTAGAAGTAATCCATTTAAATTGGCTCAAGTCTCTTCTGCTATCATTGCAGCGGAAGCGTGGTGTTTGGCTGCAGTTGTCACCTGAGCTTGCAGATTTTGTGCCGCTTGCCATCAAGGTGCTGATAGTACATGCGTACATGTTTGACAATGTCTTGTTGCCTATGCTGGGCTTTTGTATCTGTGATTCTGTGTCTACAACTACAAATAAACAGTCCTGCAGATGATGGCTTCCTGAAAAATCATCGATATAATGTGATTGCGTCAATCCAAAAAATTATGTCTCTGTGTGTATGTAGTGAGATATATGACTCGACGTTAGAGTCTTTCCGTTGATTGCCAATGTATGATACGGACATGGGACATTATTTCATTATATAATCTATTTCCTTTTATCAGGAAGGTTTCCAGTATCATCATGCAGAACAAACCCATGTCATGTTGACATATTGGATACCGGAGACTCCCTGCACACTCCCACCTAATGCATCACATCAAGTTGGTATCGGGGCATTTGTGATGAATCAAAATAGGGAGGTAAGCAATAAGGTCTATAAGTGTTTTGGATCAGTCTCTTAGAGTAGTATTCAATGCATTTTCCTTCCGGCATGCTAGGTTCTTGCTGTCCAAGAGAAAGATGGCCCCTTGAGGGGATTAGGTGTTTGGAAGATGCCTACTGGTTTGATTGATCAGGTTAGGTCATTGTATGGAGTGCGAATATTTGTGAAAGCTTCGTTTTCTTAGAGAGTGATAAGTTGTTGTGCAAAGTTATGAATTGGTCTTTCTGAGTGCTCAAGACCTTGGGTTTTCATTCATTCGCAGGGTGAAGATCTTTGTGTTGGAGCCGTGAGAGAAGTTAAGGAGGAGACGGGGGTAGGAAAGCAAAATCTCTTATGTGTTTTTTAGTAGCAGATCTTATGTAGCACTTCCTTTCTTTTATAGCTATAGAATTATATCAGACAATTTTATGCAGGTGGACACTGAGTTCTTACAAGTTGTGGGATTTAGGTATGTTCATGCATTTATCTGACGTATCCAAGGTTAATGCAAGATGACGATGTAGTAAAAGTACAGAATGATTGCTATGCAGCATCCTTCAAAAACTTCTTTCTGTGCTCTATGTAGGCATGGTCATTTTGTCTCCTTCAGCAAATCGGATCTTTACTTTTTGTGCACACTTCGCCCGTTGTCTTTTGATGTGGTCACACAGAGAGGCGAAATTGAGGCTGCAAGGGTATGATAAGAAGACCTAATTAGCTGATCTCTTTGTCGCTTTCTTGTATCTCATGGGAGATTGGACACTATGAATGGTAGAGACATGCTCTTTGTTTTGGTGTGACATATGTTCTTTTGCATGTGCACATACATTCCAGCTAAATTCAACAAGTTCACACTGCAAGAAAGTAACCTCTGTATGATAATCTGTGCAAAGATGAGCCAATGGCAGGCATACACCATGTGTCATTTGTTCCTTGCAAAGCACATGGAAAAGATGGTTGAGGATATGTGTCATTTGTTCCTTGCAAAGCACATGGAAAAGATGGTTGATGATTAAGCTTTTATATAGCATACAAATGTTTCTCACAATTACAGCTGGAGCTCCTGATTTCTGAGGAAAGAGTATTTTTAGCACATTGTATTCAGCATCTCTCTCTCCATCCATCTATGTGCTTACTGTCATGAATATTCTTGTTCCTTTTTCTGGAGTTTCATTTACGTCTACCCTGAATGCATGCAAATGGCTGTTATTCTGCATTTTTTGTGTCCGCTGTGAATGATTGCATATTAAAACTTGAATGCATGCACACTTCTGCAAATGTTTAAGTTGCATCCCTGTTGTTCACAATCACAGTTGCACCCCTGTTCTTCACAATCACAAGGAATATTCTGTTTCTTGTCTTTGGGGTTTCACCTTGGTCTTAACTGTCCAAGTTTCATGTCTGTTCTGAATGTTCACAATCTATCTGCATTTAATTTTAATGCATGTGCATATCTGTAGTTGTGCATGTCTCATTTCTGTCTTGATTACACCTGTTCAAGGAACAGAATTCTTGCCCGTTTTGGGTTACATTCATATGTAATCTGAATGTGTGCATAGATCTTCGTTTTTGCAAGTTCGACATGTTCTTTGAATGCAGACATCTGGATTCTGAATACGTTGATAGCTCATTAACTCGATTTTCATGCCTAATATAAATGCATGGGTCCATCCAAGATTACACAAATGTAC
Organism: Ceratopteris richardii; assembly: GCA_020310875.1. Classification (NCBI taxonomy): domain Eukaryota; kingdom Viridiplantae; phylum Streptophyta; class Polypodiopsida; order Polypodiales; family Pteridaceae; genus Ceratopteris; species Ceratopteris richardii. Next base: position 155,871,948 of record CM035411.1, on the reverse strand, counting down.
ATGTACCCATTCACCTGTCATGACATATATTTTAACACTCTAACATGCTTCATTTTGTTCAGTGGATGTCTTTGGAGGAGTTCAAGAGTCAGCCATTTTACAGTGCACATAAGACTAGAAGGAATATGCTGGACTTGTGCGTGGCTAGTTGGGATGGTCACTACAATGGTTTCACGGCACAGCAGTTGCAGAGCAGCTCATTAGCAAGGCCTACACAATATTTTTTCCACCTTCAAAGGGACTGAAATTCTACAAGCAGAATCCCTATTGTTTTGCAATATTAATTTGATTGACTGATCTAATGGATGGCAGATGCACCTCCCTGATTATGGTACATTAGTTGTGCATATATATACTGAAAATTGTACACATGTAAATATATATATAACTGATTGTAATCAAGGCAATGTCACATTATCCTTGAAACCCTTTGGAAGATTGTCTGCACTTCATTCAGAACTAGCTCAAAGTAGTTCAATCTCTTTCTCAGTGTGAGAGTATTCGGGTTTGTTAATTTACAGTGCAAGGGTCCAATTAGATAACCTAGTAATAACAGAGCATTAGAAAAAGGTTTTCTTCTTATCTTGCATCTTTGTTAATGTGAGGTTGAATGACTACTTGGGTACCTAAGCATGAACAGAGCTGTTGGTAATGACATTTCATCCAATCCTTGCTTTTGTCATTACAGGGCTTCAAAATGCAGGTTCCCACCAACACCAGGCTCTGAGGCCATTTATTGTTGAAATCGAACACGTACTTAGATTCTTCTTAAGATTAATGTGAAGGTTGAAGCAAGAGGGCCTTGAAGTTGAAATAACATCCAGAAGGGTGTGCCTCAGCAGATAATTTTGTTTTTCTCTTGGCCATTCTTTGAAATAGTCAAATCAAATGAAATATTAACCTATCACCTTAGCATAATGATTTATTACTTGAATGAGCAGAGAATGATGATTGTACGAATAAAGAAGTCAATGGTTGAAACTTAAAGAAATTAGAAGGAAAATGGAGGAGCAATCGGCCTCAGCAAATTTGTTATTTGAGAAAATAATTTATATGTTAAGCTTTTTTAATATATGCATGTGGCCACTCAAATGTTGAAGTATTAATGCCATTGCAGTAGGTAAATAAACAGTAAGTGGCCAATCAGTCATGTCATAAGGTATAGGTCGGACATCCCCTGTATCTTTAGCACCTTGGCAACACTGTTCTCTTGGGGGTTCACGTTTTTTATGATCTAGGAGAATATTTGTCAATCCTTGAGAGCTGCATATTGATCCTTATTTTTGGCATTATGGTTTAGCCCGTTGTTATCAGACTGAAGAGACTGGTTGTTTGAGGGGGGCACATTCATTCTTAAACAGCTTGAGTTACTACTGCAAGGGTGTCAACAAGCTATTATAATAATTGTCTTTGACTTCTTTCTTTGAAAACATGTACTGATCAAGGCTGAAAAAGAAAGCACGAGTAATGATAGATTGCTTGTAGGAGTAGAAATGTGAAGACCATGCAAATGTTCAAACATGTCCAATGAGTGGCTCTAGACAAAGTTGTCTAGTCAATATGAAAGTGCACAGTTCCATAATCTATTGATTTAGAAGCTAATATAGAGAATTCTACCAAGCTTCTTTATCATGAGAACCAATATCTTTCATTATGTAAGTTCCGTGAAATATGTTCCTGTCATTTATGAACATGAAAGGCTGGATGCATGTCATGATATTAGGATGTGGTTGTGGCAACTTAGGGCAGCATTTTTTGCAAGCAAAAAATAAGGCTTTCCTAGTGTTTGAAGGGAAGTGTCATCCCCTAGAAATATTGCAAGATGTCTTTCTTATTTTCATGATGTTTCGCTGCATCAAATGCAGTTTGTATCTTTAGTAGAAATACTGAAGGTCAAGAAGTCCCTTCAATTTGATGATTGGACAGGGAGAATGAAACAAATGGTGGAAACAGAAATACAAAACTTAGCTGCATTGAACACAACTTTGCAAGTGGATAATGAATTATTGAAATCTAAAATCAAACCTTTACTGGTGTTGGAGAAGCAGATGCTAGAGAACGAGGAAGCGGAAATGGATGCAGTGTTAATGTCGGAAATGGATATGATCATCAAGCAGCAAATGCATAAGTTTATGCAGGACCTATGGACAAGATTGAAAGAGAGATTACAAGCACTTATCAGTTATCCACATGAGCAGATGAAAGATCGCTTTATATCGGTATACGAGTGTCAGCTAATGCAAGTGGTTGAACAGCATGAAACTGAGAAGCAATGTCAAAATTTTATTGGAATCTAGCTAAGAATTTTATAACTCAATACTTTTTTAGCATTGAGATGTAAAAATCACCTCATGAAATGTATCGCTCTATGATAATAGGTATAAAAGTCACTATAGTTTGAAGATATGTTAGACCTTGACATGTCATCTAGAACTTACCGCTTTTGTTTGACAATGTGACTGGAGATGGTCTACACTAGTTACATCAGGTAACATTCTAGATGATCAAAAGTGTTTTTCCATTATCTTCCTATAAACCTAACATCCGCATTTGATAATATGGACGTGGTTGAGTTACAAAATTTGAAGACCTGTAGAATGAATGAATTTGCTACATGTGGAGGTTTGCAATGTTTTCCATGCAAATCAAGTGAGGCGAGACATTCTATAATGCTATTTATGAAAGTAAGGATAACACATTTATTGTTTATAATTGTGGGTAGTTCAACAAAGAAATTCATGGAATAACTTTCCCATTATGTATTGAAACTTGAAAATGTCACAAGAGACGATGATTAATTTTCTCTTGATTTATTTATCCGAGACTAAAAGCATTCTAATCATGCTAGCAGGTTTCTTTGGCCAAATAAGGCCAATAAAAAATGTGTAGTGTGCTTTATTCATAGAAATTTATGATTTTCATCTAAAATTCTTTCTCATTCATTGGGTATTGCATATATGAGCCTTTTCTTTTCTGCTCGACCATTCTGTTTTCATCGAGACTTTACGATAGCTAGAGTTTTTTTCAATCAATGGAAAAAAAACATGACATTGACTCATTTTCTTTCATATTCAGTTTGATAGGTATGTTTAATATGTATGAGTGTACATTTATTGCTATCACAGCCTTGAACTCTTAAATAAGGAGATATTTAGAACTTTGAAATTGATATGACACTGCATGTGAGCACATCAACAATTACAATGTTCTTCACTCTTCTTTAAAAGATTTCTGTCTGGAATTCTTGCACCAGATCAACCTATCGAGGTTGATTCCTCAAGGATTTTTCTCAGCTGAAAAAGTACTTTTCTATATGGTGTTTTTTGGACATGTTAAACACTATGCAAGTTTAATAGGATCTACATGGTTATCGCATAGAAGCCTTTTTCTCACAGAAGGCACCGAGCTTATGCAAGTCATAGGTTACTGCTTTTAAAAGCCTCTTCCACAAGAAATGCACATGACTCAGTATATAATTAAATGGCATTTCTCGGCTAACAAAGTTGGGATTCAAGACATTTGAAAAAACTTGTTTCTTAATACACATTATAGGTGTTATGTATGAATATAGACGATGATGGTGGAATCTCGAAAACACTATGAATGAGCACAAGCCTCATATTAATGTGTTGGATATCCATGCATAATGAAAGAAACGTCCTCTTTTTTCACAAAAAGAAGAATCTTCATTGAAGGATGAAAATGCATGGTTATATTAAGCATTTTTCATCAATAATCACAAAGGGATGAAAATGCATGGTTATAATAAGCAATTTTCATCAATAAACATATCGAATTTTTTTGAGATCCATTCTCTTGCAAGCTCATGTGGAAACATGGTTGAGCTATTGAGCTTGCTCATGGAATGAGTTCTATCTTGTACAAAAGTCTTGGAATGACAAATATCTTAAAGAAAAGCCCTTTTACAGGTTTAACGTAAACTTCACAAGCATTGTGCCTCAAAATCAAGACATCGATGGCCATTTTTTTGAACTAGGTTGAGCTAAGCTTATCTTGATCATGTGAAAATTCATAATTTTCTCGTAAACCGGATATCAATCTATCAATAATCATATGTCCCTCTTCTCTTCTTAGCAAGCAGTTCTATTTTTCAATCTTATATTATGACTTTCTTTTGACAGATTCTAGAGTTATGAAGAGTCACTCATCATGTAGAGGTTGTGTCGAATATGGTAATGATAGGATGTATTTATATCCATTGTCATATAAAATTAAACTATATGCTTGTAGATTTTTATCTTTTGGTTCATAAGCATGAAAATTGTGTTTTTCACATTTAATACCACCATTATTTTCATTATGATAATTCACTTTGATGCAAGTGATGAGAAAACAAGTAGGCTTCCTCTATTATTGTCTTCCTCTATTATTGTCTTCACCGTCATATTAGTGTGTGTTATCGTTAGTGTCCATGTGAAACATAAAATGGCAATTGGACATTTTTGTATATGTTTTGTAATAAAACATATAGTGGTTTGCTCAGCCACAAACTCAAAGTTTGACCACATTTAGGAAATTTGTGTTTGTGCTTTGTGTGTATTGCGTGGTTTTTACATATTTTGCAGATCTCGTGTGAAGTACTATGTGCGATATCCGGAGCTCAGTTTTGTAGTGCGAGGGTATCATTGTGAAGCTCGCCTAAAGCAGAATCCACCTTGATACATCACGATCGCACCACTTCATAGGTATCAGAGCACCTTGAATCTTTTGTTGTTGTGTGAGCAAAGCTAGCAACCACCAACCTGCCAATTGCTTTCTCCAAGGCTTATGTCTAAGGCAGCGACCAAGGCATAGATCTTGGCATACCTTGTCATCTGAGTCATCGAAGTCATCATTGGTGCCATTGGTTGCATGTGAGGGAGGACCTCAACGATCAAGGAAGACGGATGTTCTTGATACTTCTCGAGAGGTCACCCATCTTAGTAGCATTCTCCTCAGAACTCGCTTAATTGGCAATCTCTTGCCACTAAGCTACACTCTTGTGGTGTTTGAGGAGGGGAAAAGACTAAGGTTCACATTGCCTTGAACACATTTTGGACCCTCAAAGCTTGATTCATTGCTTTCGAATTTTGTTTTGAAGCATTTGGGGTGATTCTTGGAGCCATCTTGGAGTACTTTCACGAATAGTTCTCTTTACATAGGTTCAAGACCATCAAGAAGAGTGTTCTTTGTACTTCTCTGACAACAAATATTTAGCTTTGGGGCTGTGTTTTCAGCCACAGTAGTAAAGATTTATGAGTTTTTTGACATTGGTCATATGCTCATTTTCCAAAGGAGACTTTGGAAAAATTTTACCATACTTTTGTTGTTTAACTATACAGTGGTCGATTTTACTCCTTGACACACTTATTGGCATGAGCACATACATTCTCACATAATCCTTTTGGTTGGTCATTGTTGTCCATTAATCCATTTTTTGGAGGTGTCAAATCCACCTTGAATCTAACACATGGTCATTGTAGTCTAGCAGAAGGTCATACTGACATGAGTTCTTGAAGTGTTTCCTTGAGGCATTAAATCTTTCCTAATCCCCCCCCCCCTCCCCCCCCATCCTCTTCCCCTAATTGCCCCCTCTAACCCCCTCTTGACTTTATTCGCCTTCTCACCCATCCCCTAAATTGCCCCCTCTAACCCCTTCCTCACCTTATTGGCCCCCTCCCCCCTTTTCCCCTAAAATTGCCCCCTCTAACCAACTCCTTGCCTTATTTGGCCCTCCCCTTGCTGTAAATCACCCCCTCTAACCTCCTTCTCACCTATTTTCCTCTCGTCCCCCCTTGTCCCCTATATTTCCCCCTCTAACATCCTCCCCATCTTATTTGCCACTCCCCTCTTTGCCTAAATTGCCCCCTCTAACCCTCTCTTTATCTTATTTGCCTCTCCCCCCCCCTCGTCCCCTAAATCGCCCCCTCCTTGCCTTATTCGCCCCCTCCTCATCTTACGTCTCTCTCTCTCTCTCTCTCCCTTGTTCTCTTCCCCTGAGTCACCCCCTCTAAGCCCCTCTTCACCTATTTGCCTCTCTCTCCCCTCTTCCCCTAAATCGTCCCCTCTAACCCCCTCCTTGCCTTATCCCCCTCTCCCCCCCTTTACCTCTAAATTGTCCCTCAAACCCCCTCCTTGCCTTATCCCCCTCTCCCCCCCTTTACCCCTAAATTGTCCCTCAAACCCCCTCCTTGTCTTATTTGTCCGCCCCGCTCTTCCCCTAAATCATCCCTTGACCCCACCCCCTCTCCTTGCCTTATTCACCCCCCCCCCCCCCCCCCCCCCCCCCTCTTCCCCTAAATTGGCCCCTCTAACTAGCTCATCAACTTGTTCACCTCTCTCCACCCTCTTCCCCTAAATATCTACCTCTAACCCCCTCTTCACCTATTTGCCTCTCTGCCCCCTCTAACCCCCTCCTTGCCTTATTCACCCTCCCCCCCTTCCCCTAAATCGTCCCTCAAATGCCTCTTCTCACCTATTCGTCTCTGTCCCCCCTCTAATCCCATCTTCACCTATTCGCCTCTCCCCCCTCTTCCTTTAAATCACCCCCTCTAATCCCCTCCTCACTTATTCGCCTCTCTCCCTACTTTTCCCCTAAATCTCCCTCTCTAACTCCCTCCTCATCTTATTTGCTTCTCTCCCATCTCTTCCCCAAAATCGGCCCACTTCTTCAATGGCCACTTGATCCTTCAAATCAGCCTTCTTACCCTCTTCTTTTTCCTTGACTCCCTATTGATCTTCTATAGGGGTTGCCACCACTTGTCTAGCTTTAGTCATCATAGGTTCTGTGGATGATGAAACAACATAGGATTGTGGAGTCATACCTTCTTTTCTTGGAGAGGTCGCAATCATATGGATTGGAGCGGACGATTGTGAGGACAATCTCTTGTGTAATGATCCTTGGCATTGAGACAATGTTGACATGGAGGTGTGCCCTCAGGCAGAGAGCATCTGTTTTTCATGTGATTGTATTCTCCACAAGGATAGGTATAGTATATCTAGGTGGATTTGAACGGTTCTCCTCTCTGTCAAGCATACTTGAAGTACTAGTGCAAAATCTGGCAGGAACTTGGGTGTTGCCTCTCTGCTTGGCTCCCTTGAGGTAGTAGTAGTCACGTGCCTCATGGCCACATTCGCCGTAAAATTTGCAGCTTACTTAATTAGGGCAGATCATGTTGGAGTGAGCACTAGTGTTGCATGTGGTACACCAAATATGCATGTGGATGTCTTGAGTAGTCTGCAACTCCTCCACTTCATGACAAAGTTGCACCACTAAATCATCATTGTATCACACAGGTGGGGAAACCACCTTCTCCTCTTGTTGACTTTTTTTCCTCCTTAGCGCTTCTAATTTCCTCCTAAGTTGCTAGATCAATACTGGCCTTGCAGTGTAGTTTGCTTAAATCCCACCTTCGAAAATGCTTTAGCCTCCTCTGTGCAAGAAGAAGCCGCCCTAAAATCATTCAATGTGGAATCTAGTCTTAGTGATTCCCTAAGCTTCTCTTGAGAAGACCTTGGGAGAGGGTTTTCTATCCATTTTTTGACTAGAAAGTCTCTTGGAGCATGCAGTGACTGAGAAATGAGTGCTTTAGCATGTGTATGAAGTTCATGAAAAGATTCATTTCACTGTAACTTCAAGTTCTCCAATTGATATAAGGCTTGCTCAGAAGAGTTGCTTGGCCAAAAATTTTGAGAGAAGGAAGTTTTCAAGGCTTCCCAGGTGCCACAAGTGCCCATCCACATATTGGTCATACCATTTACCCATAAGTGCCTATAAGATAGAAGGGAATAGTACTAGCATAACATCCTCCCGATGTTGAAACCCATGTCTGTGGCATAAGGAGATGAACCTCCTTATGTGATCATCTAGATCTTCATGTACTAAACCTTTAAAAGTAGGGAGCTTAATATTTAACCTAGATAGAAGATTTGAGAGGTCCTCCATTGGTGTCTGAGCTTCTTCTAAGGTGTTCGAAGTGAAATCAAGTGTCCTTCTAGGTTTCTCTTTTGAAAGTGGCATAGAGGCTAAATCAAAGGAGAGGTTTAATGGTAAAGGGGTGTTAAGTTGACTTGATGAAGGTTGAGTTGACCTTTTGGGGCTCTTATGCACGTGAAGAGACTCCTTGCCTGCTTGAGTATGGGTCATGTACCCACTCACAAGACTCAAAAAATCAAGAAAAATACAACAAGAGAAAATCGCTTACTGCAATAGATACCTCACAAAAAACATGCAAGTGTCCCATCAAGCATGCCAAAATCTAGAGGAAACCAGGACCACAAATCCAATATTCCTACTTCAAGGTGGGTTCTTCATAAGGAAAGTATACCCTGTGAAATGTCTATGTGTAGCAATACTACTTGACAATAAAGACACAATGATGGAAAAATTTGTAAATATAAACAATGATGGAAGAAATTGCAAATATACAGATGAAAAAATCCCAATTTCTTAATACTTAGAATGATTACAGTAAGTCAAAATAATCTAAGGAGCACTATAGTGGGCTATTAACCACTCAAGAGAATAGAACTCGACTACAAAAATTATCAATAAAGTACTCTACAAGTGAAATGCAATAGGCTCCAATTGAGATACAATAGACAAGGCTTACCCAATCATCCTATCAAGCTATCTACCACACATCAGAGAAGCCAACACCTTGTATAGTCACCACAGAGTGGCGTCAAGACATGGTGGGCAGAGTCACAACAGAGTGTAGAGGGTAGTCAAGAGATATCTAGATAGAGAGTACAACTAGAACATAGACAAATAATAATACAAGGTGCTCAGAAAAGGATGATAATCATCCCAAAATGAGTTCCAAGCCTCTTCTTATAGGCTCCAGAGACCAAGAGGAGAGGCCTTGTTGAATCCAAGCCTTTACTATCGTACACACCAAACTAATAAAAATTGCTAGAGGAGTGGGCTAATTTTGGCACTCGTATCCAACGAACTTTACGTCCTCCAATGCAACCTTCTGACATCACTAGAGCTTGCAACAACTTTCCTTGCATTTACGTTCCTTGGAGTAGTAACCATGCTCAGGTTGGAATAATGGTCATAGTCAAAGATGAGTGAGCTTCATGACCAAAATCTGACTTTGAATCTAACTATGAATCCGATCCTACTTTGAATCCGACCATAAGTCTCACTCCGAATTCAGATTTTGAGTGGGAAGAGGGATGAATTTGAGTGGGAGCAGAAGGCTTAGGACAATTTTAGGAGGGAGGTTCAAAGGACCATTTTCAGTGAGGAGGGGGTTAGAGGGGGCAATTTAGGGGAAGAGGGGGGAGAGAGGCGAATAAGACGAGGAGAGGGTGAGAGAGACAATTTAGGAGAAGAGGGAAGAGGAGGTGAATACATGGTGAGGACTTCACTGAAGGATCAACCCACCTGTCCCCAAGGAGATACATAAGAGGTGAATATTGAAGTAATTCTGAAAGGAATCCAACATAAGGTTAGTATATTTCAACTCATAAAAATGGACTCAAAGGTGAGAAATGATTTACTAAAGGCCATAGAGTGTGCCTACCTAAGCTCACCACCAAGTATATATGAGTTTACGGTGGATTTTCCCCTATGCCTCTGGCAGACTACTAGAGTTTAAGTTTATCTATTTCCATAAAAGATGAAAATTTGACAGGTGCCATTGTAGATGGTGGCTTTGGAATCAATTTGATGCTTCATTTTACTAAGAAGAAATTAAATTTGGACCTCTGAAAGGAAGCACCCTTTACTATGACTCTTGCATATCAGTGACTCTAGCAAATTAGCATCAAGTCACACCACTAGGCATCATTGAAAAGGTACTCATCACAATTCAAGATTGTCAATTTCTCTTGGATTTTATGGTTATTGCCTTGCCACAAGAGACCTCTTACCCTCTACTACTAGGAAGGCCTTGGCTGAGACAAGCCAAAGCATTACATGATTGGGGAAGGAATAGGCTATGGATTTCTAGAAAGGCTAATAATTTGTTGCAAATACACTTGGAGGAGGGATGTGACATGCAAAGGCAATTGGATATATAGTGGACACTTAGATAATGCCTTACCTCATGAAGATGATAATCTATTAAATTAGATGATGGGTAGTGCAAAATGCTACACAGTTGAAATAAGTGAAATAAATGAAGATTTTGTAGAGGAAGCACAAGGAGGCCAAAAAGAGGCAAAAAATGAATGTTTGCACTTGAACAGTAATGGAAGAGGTAACTCAAGGGAATGCAAGGAAATAGAAGTAGAATTCAAAACATGGTCTCATGTGGCCCAAATTGGGCACCTCTTCTAGAATGGACCGAGCAGGCAAGAATTCTCAGGTAGCAAAAGTGGTCAATTTAGGCACCTAATTTTGGTGATTTTCATGAAGGACCACCTCAAAATAGGCACCTAGCAGGTACTTGGCAACAAGTAGGCAAAGATCCCTTCTTAAGACAAAATGGGCCAATTTTCTCTCTAGAACTAACTCCTCTTCTGGAGCAAGGTGGACAAGCTCATATATTGCAGGCACCTCCCAAGAGGTAGGAACCTCCAATTGGGCCACTTGACCAAAGTGGTCAAATTTTGCCATATACACTTGTCTCAAAGTCAGTACATATCCAAAGTACTTCACAAGTTCAATATGCAAGGTGGCAAGGCATTGAGTACACCTTTACCTACATATATGAAATTGAGCAAGGATGATTGCCCCAAATCAGATGAGGAAAAGGAATTCATGACCAAAATTCTCTATCAATCTGCTATTGGTAGTCTCATGTATGCTATGGTAGCTACGAGACTAGACATTGCATTCGTAGTGGGAGTTATGAGGAAATATATGTCTAATCTTGGCAAGAAACATTGGGGAAGCGGCCAAGATGAATTTAAGATATCTGAGTGGCACTAAGGACAAGTGTCTATGCTTGGGTAGAGGAAAGGCATCCATTGTTGATTACACAAATTTTTATTATGCTAGTTGTGTAGACAATCGAAAGTCTACATTAGGGTACGTTTTTCATTTTTTTGCAGGTTCTATCTCTTGGGGATCTCATCTTCAAGATATGTATAAAAATTTCCACGATAGAAGTAGAGTCTGTTGTAGCAAGTGAGGCATGCAAGGAAGAATTGTGGCTTTCTGATTCTGCTTGTGATATGGGTCTACCTCAAAATGTAGCTTGTTTGCTTAGTGATATTCAGAGTGCCATTGCTTTGACTAAGAATCCTTTCTATCATGTGAAGGCCAAGCACATTGAGGTGAAATATCACTTCATTAGAGATCGCTTAGCCACTGAGCATATTATTCTTGAGAACGTTCATACTCGAGATAATGTTGTAGATGCTTTGAATAAAGCTCTACCATAGGATAGCTTTCGACACTATTTTCACTTGATGAGGTTACTTGATTCTTGATCTTGTATAGTTACTTTTGGACTATGTAACATATCCATCAGCTGGGAGGTATAGTTTGTATACTTACACTCAAGTATTCTTTATCATTCCTTATTTTTTCTCCCCTAGTCACTTTGGCCATATTAGACTTTCGTGGGAGATTGTTATTGTGTCAATGTGAAAGATCAAATGTCTGTCAGAAACTTTTTTATATGTTCTATTATAAACCATATAGTAGCCAAGTTAGCCATAGACTCGAAGTTTGATCACATTTGTAAAACCTAAGAAATCTATGTCCGTGCTCTATGTGTACTGTGTGGTTTTTGCATATTATACAAGTTTTGCAGAAAGTATTGTGTGTGACATCCGGAGCTCACTTTTGTAGTGCTAGGGTATCTTTGTGAAGCCCATCTAAAGGGGAATCAACCTTGATACATCATGATAACACCACTTCAGTGTGTTGTTGCCATTCCTTTTGTATTTATAAAATACAAGAATTTTCTTTACCACATAGATGTGGATAATCTCTTTGCATGATTCAATTTCCATTTTTTGCAATTGAAGATTAGTGGAAAAAGCTAAAAGAGAGTGATGTTTCTTTCTTTTGATTTCTTATCTACCAAGTAAAAAAGTAAAGAATGAGACACTAATATATATATTATATCTATGGGAGGGGATTGTGTCTCTTTATAAAGCTTCCTTTTATCAACATTGGGCACCTCCTCAAGTCTGCATCCCAAAGCCCACTCCACCTATACTAATTCACTTCCCAAGGGATAATCCTTCAATAATGATATTTGGATTTGCTTCTTGATATTGTATGCAGCCAATGGGGATATTCTGTTGCAGTTAGATATCTACGGAAGCACACGAACAACACAAGGAAGAAGAAGAAGCTTGGAGCACAACACACAATACTGAATGTATTACTAGAGAATGTACAAAGATAAGTAGCCCATTTGGGGCAATAGCCGTATATACAAGCCGGGAGGAAAAAACCTCCTAAAGAGGGAAAAAAGTGCCCCGACGGTCCTAGTGTGTTCACACACATCACTACCTAAATATATCAACAAATCCCCTCTGGGAGTGATGCGGTGAACAAGGAGCTGACACTCATGTATAAGGAAGTGCCAAGCTATGTGGAAATCACTCCACAAAAGGAAGTAAGCCCAAAGCTTTGCGGAAAGCTTCAAACTTCTCCCTAGGCAGAGCCTTCGTGAAAAGGTCTGCAATGTTCTCCTGCGTGGGCACATATGCCAAGCTGATCTCCCTAGCAGAGAACCTCTCCCTGACATAATGATAATGCACCTCAATGTGCTAAGTGCGAGCATGGAACACAAGGTTCCTCGCAACTGCCAATGCGCTCTGACTGTCAGTGAAGATGGTGATGGCAGAAGACTGTCCAACACCCAAATCAGCCATAAGGCGTCTGAGCCACACACACTCAACAGTCGAAGTGAAAGCTGCCCTATACTCAGCCTCACAATTGGAATTGGCCACAGTAGGCTGCTTCTTGCTCAACCAAGATATACATGAGCTACCAAGGATGAAGCAAAAGCCACTAGTGGACACACGAGTGTCATAGCAACCAGCCCAATCTGAGTCAGAAAAAGCATGCAAATCTGGCAGTAGTGATCCACCCTTAGGATAAAACAACCCAAGTAGCCAAGTAACACTCAAGTAGCGAAAGATACGCTTAACTGCCTGCCAATGCTTGACTCCTGGGCAATGCATAAACCTTCTGGACTGTTCTCAAAACTATGTGCAATCAGATAGGCATGTATCTTTTCATACCAAGCACGTGGTGCTTGTTTTAAACCATATAATGCCTTCTTTAACCTGCACACCTGGTTCTCATGCCCTTTCTGCACAAAGCCACGGGGCTGAAAAACATACACTTCTTCATGCAAGTCACCATTCAGAAATGCAGTTTTAATATCCAATTGATGTACATTCCAACCATGATGGGCTGCAAGTGCACAAATGCTTCGAACAGTAGTCATACGGCATGTAGGTGCAAAGGTATCATCAAAGTCAATGCCTCTTTCCTGTGCATAACCCTTTGCAACAAGCCTAGCCTTATACTTGTCAACTGTACCATCAGGTTTACGCTTCAACTTGTATACCCACTTAGTGCCAATGGCCTTCTTGCCAGGAGGCAAGTCACATAAAGACCAAGTACCATGCTTCATTATTGCATCATATTCAGATTGCATAGCAGCCATCCAATTTTTTGAATTTTGTGCTTCATCAAACGAAACAAGCTCAATCTCATCACAGAGACTAGATGCAGCCATAGCATAGCAATCTGATGCAAAAGAGGCACTATGAAAGCCTGATCGAGTACGATATGACAGAGGTGCATCTAATTTGCTGTCACGCAAGGTTTGCACCAACCATTTTGGCATAGTTCTTGCTTGCTCAATATCAACTCTCTCATCAATAAGTGCATCATGTAAATCTGCATCAGAAATGGAATGATCTGCATCATCACATGAAACTTGCAAGGGCTGAGAAGTTGCCTCATTAGGACCAGCACTAGACTATCCACCTGTAAAAAGAGGCAGCAAAGTATCATACATGTCTTTTGAGCTAACAGATGTCTCCTTAGTACATGAAAGCAATGGCTGAATAGAATCCTCCACAAAAAACAACATCACAGCTAACCAGAATGCGTTTAGTCTATGGATGCTACAGACGATAGCCTTTACTTTTAGAACTGTACCCAACAAAAATACATTTTACTACTTTATCATCCAATTTTTTGCGATGTTGTTCAGGCACTAATGCATATGCCAAACAACCAAAAACATGCAAATGAGCAACAGATGGCTTGCGGTCATGCCAAGCCTCATATGGAGTGATAGACTCCAGTGCTTTAGTGGGACACCTGTTCAGTACATATGCTGCACACATGACAGCCTCAAGCCAAAAAATATGTGGTAAAGCCTAACTCTTGACCATACACCTCGCCATCTCCATGAGTAACCTGTTCTTTTGTTCAGCAACTCCATTATGTTGAGGTGTATATGGCAGTGTACACTGGTGTTTTATCCCACGTTCAGCCAGAAATGCATTAAAATCAGAAGACATATATTCCCCCCCTCGATCAGAACAGAGGGTGCCCATTTTACATGCTGACAGATTTTTAGCTAAAACCAAAAACTGTTTGAAGCACATGAACACTTCGAACTTTGCCTTCAATGGATATACCCATGCATGCCTGGAAAAATCATCGATGAAAGTCACAAAGTAAAGATAATTCCCAAAAGAAGGTGACTGCATAGGACCACAGACATCACTATGTACAAGTTGCAATTTCTGAGTAGCCCGAACTGAACCATCTTTTGGAAAGGACGAACACTGCATTTTGCCCAAAATAAAGCCTTCACAAACATGTTTTCCAGGTGCCTCAAGTTTGGGCAAAGAGGACACCATTTCAGATTTCTGCAGGTGTAGCAAACTAGCAAAATTCACATGACCAAAGCACGCATGCCAAAGCTTTGCATCTGATATAGCCTGAGAATCATTTATTGCACATGCCAAATCATTTATAGATCTTTCATAGTCTATGAGCTTATACAACCCACGACATAAAATGCAAGAAGCAATAATCACATCGCCATTTGACAGATCATGAACTGTACACCTGTCATCAACAAATTTCACAACCACGCCAATCTTGGCTAATGCAGAAACTGATAACAGGTTCTTCTTGATCCCTGGCACAAATAAAGCATCTGACAAAGTGAAAGAAGTACCATCAGCAGTAGTCAAAATGATCTTACCAACTCCCATAACAGGATAAGAGGAGTTGTTGGCGCATGTAACAGTATTGCCTGTAGGGGCAGGCTCGAGTGAAGAGAAGAAACTACGGTGCGAGGTAATATGTTTGGTCACCCCACTATCAAAATACCAAACATCTGAGTCTACTGTAGACATGCACTGCTCATGAGAATGTTGGAGATAGATGTCTGCGGAAGCACGCGAACAGCACAAGGAAGAAGAAGAAGAAGCTTGGAGCCCAAACACACAAAATGAATGTATTACTAGAGAATGTACAAAGATAAGTAGCCCATTAGGGAAATACGCGTATATACAAGCCAGGGGAAAAAAACCTCCTAAACAAGGAAAAAAGTGCCCTGGCGGTCCTAGTGTGGTCACACACATCACTACCTAAATATATCAACAAATCCCCCCTGGGAGTGATGCGGTGAACAAGGAGCTGGCACTCATGTATAAGGAAGTGCCAAGCTATGTGGAAATCAATCCACAAAAGGAAGTAAGCCCAAAGCTTTGCGGAAAGCTTCAAACTTCTCCCTAGGCAGAGCCTTCGTGAAAAGGTCTGCAATGTTCTCCTGCGTGGGCACATATGCCAAGCTGATCTCCCCACCAGAGAACCTCTCTTTGACATAGTGATAATGCACCTCAATGTGCTTAGTGCGAGCATGGAACACAGGGTTCCTCGCAACTTCCAATGCGCTCTGACTGTCAGTGAAGATGGTGGTGGCAAAAGACTGGCCAACACCCAAATCAGCCATAAGGCGTTTGAGCCACACACACTCAACAGTCGTTGTGAAAGCTGCCCTATACTCAGCCTCACAACTAGAAGTGGCCACAGTAGGCTGCTTCTTGCTCAACCAAGATATACATGAGCTACCAAGCATGAAGCAAAAACCACTGGTGGACACACGAGTGTCATAGCAACCAGCCCAATCTGAGTCAGAAAAAGCATGCAAATCTGGCGGTAGTGATCCCCCCTTGGGATAAAACGACCCAAGTAGCCGAGTACCACTCAAGTAGCGAAAGATGCGCTTAACCGCCTTCCAATGCGCGACTCCTGGGCAATGCATAAACCTGTTCATCTGTGAGACAGCAAACTGAATATCTGGCCGAGTAATGCATAAGTAAATCAAGCATCCAACAGCCTGCTGATAAAGAACAACATCAAATGCATCTCCAGCATCATGAAGACTCAATCGTAAACCTGTCTCCATAGGAGTGGCAATAGGCTTACAGTCTTCAAGGCCAAAACGCTGCAATAATGTGTCAATATATTTCGTTTGACACAAAGCCATTCCACCATCAACTTGCATAAACTGAATGCCCAAATGGTGATGCAAATGCCCCAAATTAGACATCTCAAATGAGGCATGCAAATCAGCCTTAAAATCAGCAATATGCTTCTCAATAGGACCAGTGAGCAACATGTCATCAACATAGACAACAATGATTAGAAGCACATCATTAGCACGCTTAACATATAAGGTGCTTTTAGTTGGACTGTTCTCAAAACCATGTGCAATCAGATAGGCATGTATCTTCTCATACCAAGCACGTGGTGCTTGCTTTAAACCATATAACGCCTTCTTTAACCTGCACACCTGGTTTTCATGCCCTTTCTGCACAAAGCCACGGGGCTGAAAAACATACACTTCTTCATGCAAGTCACCATTCAAAAATGCTATTTTAATGTCCAACTGATGTACATTCCAACCATTATGGACTGCAAGTGCACAAATGCTCCGAACAGTAGTCATACGGCATGTAGGTGCAAAGGTCTCATCAAAATCAATGCCTCTTTCCTGCGCATAACCCTTTGCAACAAGCCTAGCCTTATACCTGTGAACTGTACCATCAGGTTTACGCTTCAGCTTGTATACCCACTTAGTGCCAATGGCCTTCTTGCCAGGAGGCAAGTCACATAAAGACCATGTACCATTCTTCATTATAGCATCATATTCAGATTGCATAACAACCATCCAATTTTCTGAATTCTGTGCTTCATCAAAAGAAACAGGCTCATTCTCATCATAGAGGCTAGACGCAGCCATAGCATAGCAATCTGATACAAAGGAGGCACTATGAGAGCCTGAACGAGTATGATATGACAAAGGTGCATCTAATTTGCTGTCACGCAAAGTCTGCACCAGCCATTTTGGCATAGTTTTTGCCTGCTCAATATCAGCTCTCTCATCAACAAGTGCGTCATGTAAATCTGCATTAGAAATGGAATGATCTGCATCATCATATGAAACCTGCAAAGGCTGAGAAGTTGGCTCATTAGGACCAGCACTAGACTGTCCACCTGTAAAAAGAGGCATCAAAGTATCATACATGTCTTTAGAGCTAACAGATGTCTCCTTAGTACATGAAAGCAGTGGCTGAATATCATCTTCCACAAAGACAACATCATGGCTAACCAGAATGCGTTTAGTCTGTGGATGATACAAACGATAGCCTTTACTTTCAGAACTGTACCCAACAAAAATACATTTTACTGCCTTATCATCCAATTTTTTGCGATGTTGTTCAAGCACTAGTGCATATGCCAAACAAACAAAAACCTGCAGATGAGCAACAGATGGCTTGTGATCGTGCCAAGCCTCATATGGAGTGATAGACTGTAGCGCTTTAGTGGGACACCTGTTAAGTACATATGCTGCACACATGACAGCCTCAAGCGAGAAACTATGTGGTAAAGCCTGACTCTTGACCATACAGCTCGCCATCTCCATGAGTGACATGTTCTTTCGTTCAGCAACTCCATTCTGTTGAGGTGTATACGGCACTGTACATTGGTGTTTTATCCCACGTTCAGCCAAAAATGCATTAAAATCAGAAGACATATATTCCCCCCCTCGATCAGAATGGAGGGTGCCCATTTTACATGCTGACAGATTTTCAGCCAAAACCAAAAACTGTTTGAAGCACAAAAACACTTCGAACTTTGCCTTCAATGGATATACCCATGCATGCCTGGAAAAATCATCAATGAAAGTCACGAAGTAAAGATAGTTTCCAAAAGAAGGTGTCTGCATAGGACCACAGACATCACTATGTACAAGCTGCAATTTCTACGTAGCCCGAACTGATCCATCTTTTGGAAAGGAGGAACGCTGCATTTTGCCCAAAATACAGCCTTCACATACATGTTTTCCAGGTGCCTCAAGCTTGGGCAAAGAAGACACCATATCAGATTTCTGCAGGCATAGCAAACTAGCAAAATTCAGATGACCAAAGCGTGCATGCCAAATCTTTGCATCTGAGATAGCCTGAGAATCATGAACTGCACATGCCGAATCATTCATAGATCTTTCATAGTCTATGAGCTTATAGAGCCCACGACATAAAATGCCAGAAGCAATAATAACATCGCCATTTGACAGATCATGAACTGTACATCTGTCATCAACGAATTTCACAACCAAGCCAATCTTGGCTAATGTAGAAACTGATAACAGATTCTTCTTGATCCCTGGCACAAATAAAGCATCTGACAAGGTGAAAGAACTACCATCAGCAGTAGTCAGAATGATCTTACCAACTCCCATAACAGGATAAGAGGAGTTGTTGGCGCATGTGACAGTATTCCCTGTAGGGGCACGCTCGAGTGAAGATAAGAAACTGCACTGCGAGGTAATATGTTTGGTCGCCCCACTGTCAAAGTACTGGCAAACATCTGAGTCCACAGGAGACATGCACTACTCATGAGAAGATGGGTTAAAACTGCAAACAGTAGTAAACGCCCATTCTTCTTCTTGCACAAGATTTGCAGACTCTGTTTTTGGTGTAGAGGCCTCTGCAACAACCATTCCAGCCTCTTTCTTCTTTGCCTCTTTTGCAGCCAGTTTTGGACAGTTCTTTATGATATGATCATTCCCTTTACAGTACTTGCAAAACAATTTCTGCTTTTCTGATTTCTTCTCATCTTTATCCTGGTTCTTCGAATGTGCAGCATTTGCAGATTTCTGCTTACTAGTAGAAGAGCTCCATTTTCCTTTGCCCTTCTGACTAGCGAGGAAAGCTTGATCTGCAACACGCATAATGGACCTGTTCTGCCTGGATTGATCTTCCTGCAACAGAACAGAGACTAACTCCTCAAATGATAAGGCATTCGGATTGCCTTTCATCATCAACCGAAGAGTAGAAGCAAAACTCTGATATGAATCAGGAAGACCATTCAGAACGGTCTGCACAAGTGAGCTATCTGGTATAACCTCATCAGCAGAAATCAACTGTTCCTTCAAATCTTTGATCTTTGTTAGGAAACTATCCATAGAATCACCTTCATTCATGTGCTCACTCTCCAACTGTTTTCGGAGGTAAGCAACATGAGCCTCATTCCTAGCTTGGTACAATGTGGTTAGTGTATCCCAAGCATCCCTAGCTGTTCTGCAAGAGCGAATATGAGGAATAATGGCACGTTTGATAGACAAGGCTATCAATGCATGTGCCTGGGCATCTCTGCCATCCCAACGAATTTGCTTTGCAGTAGGTGCAACAGAAACAGTAGCACGAACAAGAATCTACAGAATATCATCTTCGACACCATCTTCATTAGCTCCAGCACCTGTATTTGCAGTACCTGTAGTTGCAGGTGTAACAGGACGTCTTTCAACACCCTGCACAATGTTCCACAGTCCTTTTGCAACCAATACATGTCGCATCATATAAGCCCATAATGGGTAGTTGGTACCATCCAACTTATCCTCAACAGCCAACATACGGAATACATCACTGCTTTCAGCCATGGCCATTGACTATAATACCTTGATGCAGAAAATTGACTGTATCTCAAAAAGTTGAACAGAACTGCCCAAACGAGTTCTGCTAGACCTGTAGTAGACTCCGAGACGCTTAACTGGCGAGCAGAAACTGGTATATACCTTTGGCACAAAAAGACGAAATAGCCTGCACAAGCACTGTGATAGTGCATTCAGAGGCCGAAACGAGATCAGATCGCGATTTCGGCACCACAGAGTGTAGTTGTTTTGATCTCGGAAACACGCTGAGTATGCTCACCAAAATTCGTGCAATTCTGAGACTGTAAACGGAGGAGTGTCGACGGCGCCCTAGATGAAGCGACGACCTGCTCTGATACCAATTGTTGGAGATAGATGTCTGCGGAAGCACGTGAACAACACAAGGAAGAAGAAGAAGCTTGGAGCACAAACACACAAAATGAATGTATTACTAGAGAATGTACAAAGATAAGTAGCCCATTAGGGCAATAGGCATATATACAAGCCGGGAAAAAAAAACCTCCTAGAGGGAAAAAAGTGCCTGGGCGGTCCTAGTGTGTTCACACACATCACTACCTAAATATATCAACAGAGAAGATGGGTCAAAACTACAGATAGTAGTAAACACCCATTCTTCTTCCTGCACAAGATTAGCACTCTGTTTTTGGTGTAGAGGCCTCTGCAACAACCATTCCAGCCTCTTTCTTCTTTGCCTCTTTAGCAGTCAATTTTGGAGAGTTCTTTATGATATGATCATTCCCTTTACAATACTTACAAACAATTTCTGCTTTTCTGATTTCTTCTCATCTTTATCTTCCTTCGTCGAATATGCAGAATTAGCAGATTTCTGCTTGCTAGTTGAAGAGCTCCATTTTCCTTTGCCCTTCTGACTAGCCAAGAAAGCTTGATCTGCAAGTCGCATAATGGACCTGTTCTGCCTGGACTGATCTTCTTGCAACAGAACAGAGACTAACTCCTCAAATGATAAGGCATTAGGATTGCCTTTCATCATCAGCCGAAGAGTAGAAGCAAAACTCTGATATGAATCAGGAAGACCATTCATAACGGTCTGCACAAGTGAGCTATCTGGTATAACCTCATCAGCAGAAATCAACTGTTCCTTCACATCTTTGATCTTTGTTAGGAAACTGTCCATAGAATCACCTTCGTTTATGTGCTCACTCTCCAACTGTTTTCGGAGGTAAGCAACACGAGCCTCATTCCTAGCTTGGTACAATGTGGTAAGTGTATCCTAAGAATTCTTAGCTGTTCTGCAAGAGCGAATGTGAGGAATAATGCCACGTTTGACAGACAAAGCTCTCAATGCATGTGCCTGGGCATCTCTGCCATCCGAGCGAATCTGCTCTATAGTAGGTGTAGTAGAAATCGCAGCACGAACAGGAATATGCAGAATATCATCATCTTCGACACCTTCTGCATGAGCTTCAGTACCTACAGTTGTAACAGTTGCAGGTGTGATAGGACGTTTTTCCACACCCTGCACAATGTTCCACAATCCTTTTGCAACCAACACATGTCGCATCATATAAGCCCATAACGGGTAGTTGGTACCATCCAACTTATTCTCAACAACCAATATACGAAATACATCACTGCTTTCAGCCATGGCCGGTGACTAAAATACCTTGATGCAGAAAATTGACTGTATCTCAAAAAGTTGAACAGAACTACCCAGACGAATTCTGCTAGACCTGTAGCAGACTTCGAGACGCTTATACTGGCGAATAGAAACTGGTATATAACTTTGGCACAAAAAGATGAAATAGCCTGCACAAGCACTGCGATAGTGCGTTCAGAGGCCGAAACGAGCTCAGATCGCAATTTTGGCACCACAGACGAAGCTGATTTGATCTCGAAAACACGCTGAGTATGCTCACCAAAATTCCTACAATTTTGAGACTGCAAGCGGAGGAGTGTCGACGGCACCCTAGATGAAGTGACGACCTGCTCTGATACCAATTGTTGGAGTTAGACGTCTGCGGAAGCATGCGAACAACACAAGGAAGAAGAAGAAGCTTGGACCACAACACACAATGCTGAATGTATTACTAGAGAATGTACAAAGATAAGTAGCCCATTTAGGGCAATAGCCGTATATACAAGCCAGGGGAAAAAACCTCCTAAAGAGGGAAAAAAGTGCCCCAACGGTCCTAGTGTGTTCACACACATCACTACCTAAATATATCAACAAATCCCCACTGGGAGTGATGCGGTGAGCAAGGAGCTGGCACTCATGTATAAGGAAGTGCCAAGCTATGTGGAAATCACTCCACAAAAGGAAGTAAGCCCAAAGCTTTGCAGAAAGCTTCAAACTTCTCCCTAGGCAGAGCCTTCGTGAAAAGGTCTGCAGCCAATGGGGATATTCTTTGTAGAGTTCAAAAAAAGTTTAAAGGAGGGGGGGTCAATATGCCTAAAGAAGGCTCATATGCCCAGAATATAAAGTAAAAAAGAGTACAAAATTAGGCTCTACAATTGCCCCTAGGGTGTAGGATGGTGTTGTTGGTGGAGATAGAATGGATGATGGGGATTTCAGTGGAGTTGGAGTGAAATATGGAGCTAGCATGAAATTGGATGGGGTAGAAGACATGGTGAGGTAGGTGGTGAAGAAGACAAAACCATAGGAGGAACATGCGACTAAGTAGCTTGAGTACCTAAGGGAGGAGCTAGCATAGAAGCAAGAGTGAATGGAGGTGGATCCTTGGTAGAGAAGGATGAGATATGAAGCAGGGAATTTTAATAGGAGTCTCCCTACACATGCAACTATTGACAAGCCGAGAGAATAGGCTAAGGCCAAACTTCCTTTTATTGAAAAAAAAAACTATTGACAAGCCATATTGTGGCAAGTACCATATGTATCCCAAGCATATATTTCCTTTAAATCTTAAGATAGTCTCTCCAATATTTGAATGGAAGTGTCATGCTCGAACATAAGAGTCATCATGACATCATGCTTTTATTGCCCATTGTGCATCTTCCATCAATCAGATATTCACAATGATTTGCTTGTAGTGTTGATGACTACATCGGAGGTGTGGGGAGCAACCATCAATGCCTCATCCAAGAGCAGAAAGAAACCTAGAATAAATGAAGAGGTAGAGAGAACCAAAATGGGACAAGGAGGGGGATCCAAAAAGGGAGGAGTAAAAAATAGAGGGGAAAGGGGTGTGGGAGGAAACTTAGAAGAAGATGAATATCCCTCCATGGAATGGGAACGCCCATGCTCATGGGCAATGGATCAAGTGGGACAATGGAGAGTGGTGGTATGGCCAAGGATGGGGGAATAGGTACTCTAGATATGGGAGGGAATATCATCGAAGGAATTGAGGAAGGTGATACATGAGGGAAAAAGGGAATTCGGAAATGGAGTGCCAAGAGGAGGATGGATGCATCCACCAACAAGAGAAATAGTAATAATGAGGAGAGAAGATGTGGTGGAGAGGGCACAAAAAATATATGGTTGAAGAGGATATTGTAAGCTAAGGGTCACCAAGGGAGGAGGTGTCGAGAAATGGACATGAAGGTCAAGCGATGGAACTCCATTGGAAGGGGATGAGGTGTCATGGGAAGTGGTGGGGGTAGAAGAGGAAATGTGATGATGATGATGGTACATCAACGGAGCATATCCTTTTTGCTTAGGTGGAAGAGTAGCAAGATCAATAGGATTATCTTGAAGAAATTCTACACATGGAGGAAGAGAGAGTGGTTGAGAGGAAGCATGAGGAAGCTGTTGAGGAGGAGCCTGAGTGGTAGGAATTGTGGGCTCTTAGATTGATGATGAAGAAGAGACAAACTGATTGAGATCAATGTTATCCCATCCCAAATCCCACTTTAGTAGTCTACACAACTACATCAACACAAGGGCTAAATCCATATAGAAAGTAGTGGCATGGCATCTACATTGGGACTACTAGTGATAGATGGGATCATAAAAGGGACAGAATATGAACACTGTAGGAGATAATGGTGATGGCACAATAGAGATATCATTCACAAAGTGATGGCAACAAAGATATTCACTCCCTTCTTATGACACAAACAAAGATAGATTTTGAGAGAGGAATTCGATAAGGTAGAGAGAGAAATGAAAGTCTCCTACGTTACATATATTCACACGTATCACATAAAAATGGGCCTTACATTTCATTCACAAAATAGTGTTCTTATACAAGTGAGATAGCCTATTTGACCAATGAGAGCAAAGATAAGGCCATTATAAGATTGCTCCCTTGTTAAGGAGTGGTTCATACCAAGCTACATGAAGCTCATAGCCAACAATTCCCCCTTGAGCTTTATTCTACATAGCTTTTTGGGGACTATCCTTTCCTCACAAGTAAGCTAGGGTGGTACAAGTGTATATATTCCTACCCATGTACAAAGAGGGTGGTACTATATTTTGGATATCCCTTCCTTCCCTCAACAAACTCATGGGTGGTACAAATCCTTCCCTTTACATATGAGGATGATACAAAAGGTATTGAAGGGTGGTTCAATGTAAGACTATCAAGTGATGTTGTTGTTGATCTTGTGTTGTTGTCAATTTATCTTCACTCCTTCCCCTTCTTTTCTTTGTTGTAATTCATGTTGTTGTATTGTTGCAAGCACTTGAAACACTTGTAGATAGGAGAACAAGTAGAAGAAAATTTAGGGAAAGGTCCTTCCTTTTTATAAATAGGGTGTCTAATTCCCATTATTGCATGGTGAAAAACATCACACAAAAAAGGCATTTATATGTAGCAGGATCAAACCTACACTTGTAGGAATTATTATAGAGCACTAACGGCTTTTTCAAATGCAAATAGAAACATGGTATTAGTCAAATATGGTGTGATCAAAGAGTTGCTATAGTTGCAGCAGTAGCTTCTACATGTTTTATATCCATAAACAATCCAAAGATTGCTAGAAAGTATTCTATTGTTTGCCCATAGAAAATCTCTTAGAGCTTATTATAACACAAACACATATGGTCCATCTCCTTATTTCATCATCGCTTGCCATGGACCTCGATACATTACAAAAGAGATATCTAAAGCAAAAAATGATTGTCTTGAGATATTTTCATGTTCAGATATAGAGGACAAGAACAAACTCTGATAGAAAATGGTAGTGCAATTATTTGCTTTGTTGCAAAAGTATTCACATATCTGACAGCACTTATACAACAACTAACAAAGAAATGCAATGCAACAACAATGAATTTGGCATAGAGAACAAACTTGGCACCACACCATAGATCCATTTAAGTCGAACTTGAGAAGACAATCTTGTTGTTGGTAAGTACATAGTAGAATCACCATTGGCTTGGATCGATTTGTTCGTTGCTTGAATCTTTGGCTCTAACATCTAGGAGATGTCCTCTTGAGTCATTGCAAGAGAATCCTTGTGAAATAGAATGAACTCAGTAGTTGGGCCTCTGGTTATTTCCACTATGTCAACAACATCATCCAATGCCATTGCAATAATAAACCCCTTTTGAGTAGCCAATCCATCAACTTTGACTACCATAGGGGTACCTATCTCACATATGTAACTTTTTGCATCATCTGCATGTTGCAATGTTGACAGAGGTTGTTATGAACTTGCACTTTGCCATGCTTTAGAGTAGTGTTTCAATAGAATTACTACAATGAGAGAAAGCTACTCAGTAGAGTTCCTGGTAGGATGAGCCAGTTTTTCAAGATGGCATGGTTTGTCACTCAGTATCATCATAGCTTTGTAACATCATGGTGTAGGAGATGATGGCGATGGCGCAATAAAGATGTGCTATGGGGGATTATAGATTCGAATATTTGTAGGTAGGAAGGAATGGTCCATGGCAAATAATAGAAATAGTAATGCAAATAACTACAACAAATTCCAATACTTGATGGAGATGGATAGTCCACAAAACAATGCAAATTATGTGATGGTCTCCTCTTGTGTGAGTCCAGAGTAGGTATGTGTAGCCACCATGATGATGCTCAATGGAGATCTTATGGTGTGATCAATCATAGAAATATCAAGGGGTCCACTAGAGATCCATGGGAAGAATGATAAAGCTTCATGAAATGCATCTCCAGAAACAAGAGGCCAAGTGATCCTAGCCAACCTCCATAGGCCCACTCTTTGCAAGGCCTCCTTACAAAGGGACTTGAGGAGGGAAGGTGATGGAATGATTGTATATAGCCAAAGATTTAGGAGTCCCAAGGAAACTTGAAGCTTGTAAGTATCAAGATAAGGTGAAAAGAGAGAGAGAGAGAGAGATAGATAGATAGATAGATAGATAGATAGATAGATAGATAGATAGATAGATAGATAGATAGATAGATAGATAGATAGATAGATAGATAGATAGATAGATAGATAGATAGATAGATAGATAGATAGATAGATAGATAGATAGATAGATAGATAGATAGAGAGAGAGAGAGAGAGAGAGAGAGAGAGAGATCTCAAATAATAGGTATCATGATTTCTTCTTGAGGACCATGTAGAAGATACCAAAAATATTTTGTCTTGCAAATTGAGATGCTAGACCTTTGAGGTATGCTCTACAATTGCATGATATTAATTTTTGCAAAATGATACCATCTTGGGAGAAAAAATACCACCTCAATATCATGCGGCTCATAGGGGGAGTAATACACATTTATTGGGAATACAGGACCACAAGGGGGGAGTTTAATGAAACCTTCTAGGTAAGTTTCAGCCCAAAAAAGTGTGGTGAAGCCCAAGTATCATGATACTGAGTCGAGTTTGGTATCGTGATACCAGACTCCCGAGTATTATTGAGATCTGGCCAGTATTGTCGATACCACTTTGGTATCATGATATCCATTTAGTCTTGCTGATACCACTTTGATATCATGATATCATTTTGTATCACCGATACCTCTTTGGTATCATGATATTCATTTGATATCATTGATACCTCTTTGGTATCACGATATTCATTTAATATCATTGATACCTCCTTGGATTATGATATTTACTTTAGATCACGACATCAACTTGGTATCCCATTATTGATCTAATATCGTTGATATATCTTTGGTATCACAATACTCACTTGATATCGTGACATCAACATAATATCATGATATTGACTTGATATCAATAATATTGATTTGGTATTGTTAAATGCACTTGGTATCATGACACTTATCTGGTATTGTGACACCTAGTTGGCATCATTTGGGAAAATGATACTTATGTCTTGGAAAAATTAGGGGGTGAGATTTTTGGGCCGCAAAGTAGGATGGATTGAGTCTTCAATGAGGCTACAATCAAGAAGGGTCCTAGCTAGCAACCAAAGTGTAGTCTCATTAGTAGAGAGAACCACCAATGGAAGCGTATGATCAATTTGCTCATAATCATCTCATAATTATGAAAATGAGAGTATGATAGCCTCAAAAGACATGCAAAATCCCAACTTACATATGAACACTATTGATGGAGAATGCATGCCTCCTTGCAATATGTATCTACTAACAAATTAGGTGTACCAATATATATGGATGGGCTTAATAAATCAATTGTGAAGTTAAAAGACTCTAGACTGACTTAAACCATCCATAGGTTAGCTCTTGAGTTTGAAGCAGGTCTATACATTGACAATATGGGGAGTTTGTATATCGTCATGGATCAACCAGAGAGAACTAATGACATGGGAATCATCAATGATAACCATCAGTCAACGAACCCTAATGGTGGAGAGATAGTAATAACATCAAGTGGAAATTATGTGGTAATCAATATCTTGAGAGGAGATCACATACCTCAAGATTATGAATTGATTGAGATATGCGTGGTGGAGGGAATTGATAGGGTGATGTAGACAACCAATCCCATCTTTGGAACTGGTGCAAACCCAACTACCATATATGTGTTGATGTCAAGCTCAACATGTGAGATTGAGGATGATACATAACACTTTTCATTTCTCTCACATGTATACAATTACATCGATATATGTAAGGGATACTTTATTGCACTTTACTAGATCTATCTACCAAGAGTGATGGCACATTTGTTTCTTTCTAGCTCACTCATTCATAGAAATTAGGTTTTTCCTTATATACTCTTCATTATATATTGTATCGATTGTATTATTGTATCAGGTCATTCTCATATATTCTCGTTATGTAATAGAAGAAGAAGAAGAAGAAGATTATTCTTCCTTGCCTCAATCTATGTGTGCTCCTCTCTTTGTAAGTGAGAGTGTGTGAGAAATATCTTCCTCATCTCCTTTCTCTTGACATGATATCAGAGCCATTGTTACTGTAGAGAGCTCGTGGAAGGCTAACAGTGAAGAGTACATGACAAGGCATGGAGAATGCATGCTTCACAAATAATCTCAGATTGCTACAAAATTTGGTGTTAAAGTAGAAGGTGTCAAAATATTTTCCAGATTATCCCTTTAGGGTCATTTTTTTTGCTCAAATTTTAGTTTCAAAGCCATGTCTACCTCCACTTTGAGCCCGCAAGGTGGGTCCCATGGAAAATCCAAGTCATTTTAAAAGAATATAACTTGCGTTCTATTTGACATCTCTCAAATATTCTAGATCCAAAATTTCAACTAAATCCATGTATTGTTGGTACATGAAAACTATGATTTTTTGAGATCGAACTGTCAAGTCAGTGTGACAGGGTTGAGGTAGAACTGTTGCTTCTAGTGTTTTTGTGGTATTGTAAACTGTTGCAAAAATGGAAAATGCTGATGGAATGAGTCAAATTATGAGCATTGGACAAGAATAATATTCATACTTGGAGATTTAGAATGATGAATTTTGTGATGGGTAAAAGATAGTGTAAGTACATCAAAGGAGAGGATGAAAATGCTCCATAGTTATGAGAGAGGGATCAAACTTCGATCCGTTAAGATCATATGAAGATTGGAATCAAGGAGCACAGAAGGTAATGTATTGGTTGTCTGTTAGCATACAAGATAGCATGATTGGGCACATTCAAGATGCCAAAACTCCACAAGAGTCTTGGAATATTTTGGTCACATTATATGAGACCAATACAAAGGCACAGAAATTGCAACTTCAAGAATGAGGTGCATACACTAGAGAAAAAGAGCATGTGGATAAGTGACTACACCCTGAAAATCAAAAGCGTATGTGAATCACTTGCATCTATTGATGTCAATTTAGATGATGATGATAAGGTGGAACTATGCTTTAGGAATTGCATATATTCAGTTCAAAACTTCTATTTAGACCTAGAAAAATATGCCAAATTTTGCTGGTCTTATGCTCATGCTGATAATTGAAGAAAAGAACCTTGGTGAAGACTCAAAATCCCAAGGAAAAGTTGGTTTTGAGTAGGTATTCTACTGTAGTAGAGGAAGAGGTTGAGGAAGTGGAAGAGGATGCAAGACGTAGAGAAAATTTTTGATGCAAAGGGAACCAAAGAGGTCGTACAAATTTCTAAAGAAATGATCCAAGTAATGATAGTAATGGATGTTGGAATTCTAGTCAACCTGGTCACTTTGAACGTGATTGCACGTTGAAGAATCAAAATAGTAGAAAGCAACAAAACAACTATGCACTCCAAAGGTGCACATGATTCGAAGATGTTCATGGTCTAAGATCAGATGATGAATACATATGTTGATGTCTCAAAATCAAATAGTAATGTCTAGTATGTTGATTCAAGTGCCTCAAATTACATGAGTAGCCATGTAGAATGGTTTAGTAGCTTGTAGAAATTATCTATTCCTAGATTTGTTGAAACAGTCGATGACACTTCACATCCTATTGAGCATATAGAAAACATAGCACTATTTATGGAGGACAAGAAGGTAAAACATCTTGTTGATGTACTGCATGTTCTTAATATAACAAAGAATTTGGTTTGTATTAGACAAATGGTTGACCAAGGATTACAAGTCAGGTTCAATATTGATGGTTTATATGTAGAAGAGTACAAATAGAATGGAAGGTTGGTCACCAAGGGGAAAAAAGTTGGTAGGATGTTCACGTTGAATGTGAAAAATCCTAAAATGAATGTAGCCATGTTTGTAAAAGGTGTAGGTGTTATTGTAGATATAGATATTTGGCAAAAGCAAATTGGAGATGTAAATTTGTAGTGGCTGAAATTGATGCAGTCAAAGGAGTTTGTCAATGGACTACAAAATTTCAAGGTTGCAAAGATGCAGAAGGTATGTGAAGCATATCAAATTGGTAAACATTCAATGGTATCATTTTTGCATGACAAGCATGTTAATGAGAATGTGCTAGAAATAGTACATATAGATGTTCGAGGTCCTACAAAGACCACATCTATGGGAGGCTACAAGTTTTATGTCACTTTTATTGATGACCATACAAGAAAGATATGGGTATACTTCATGAAAGAGAAGAGTGAGGTATTTACTCACTTTCAAAATTTCAAGGCTACGGTGGAAAAGCAAACAAGGAAGTATGCTTAGACATTAAGATCTGATGGAGGAGATGAATACATGCCAAATGAGTTCAGTAGTTTTCTAAAAAGTCATGGAATTTGAAGGAAGTTTTCATGCAAGTACACACCACAACAAAATGTCATTGCTAAATGCAAAAATAGACATTGCAAAAATAGCAAGAGCCTTGATGGCTGAGAAAAATATGCCTCATTGTTATTGGCCAGAAGATGTGCATATTGCTATATACATTATGAATAGAACTTCGATTGTTGTTGTACATCAAGTGACACACAAAGAGAAGTTTACAGGTAGAAGTCCACACTTATCACATATGAAAGTATTTGGTTGTATTGTATATGTACATGTTCCAAATGAGTTGAGGATGCAACTTGATCCAAATGCAAAAAAAATGTGCCTTCAATGGGTATTCCCTTGAGCAAAATGGATATAAATGTTACAACCCACTCACATGACAAGTGAAGATGAGCAAAGATGTGATGTTTGATGAAATATCAAGCTTCTATGCAGATGTTAAAGAAGACTTGATCTTGACTCAAATAAAAAAGGAAATGTTGAAAATGCAAGTGCAAAATCTCAAGTTATGAGTGGACGTGATGTGTCTACAAGCAATAGTTCCAACTCAAACCCATGGAGTGGAAGATTGCATGGAAATCTCAGTCCATCAAATTCATCAACTACGTCCAAGAAAGGTAAAGAAAAGGTTTTTGTAAGTAATAAAACATCTATAATTTTTTAAGACGTCGATGGAGATTCAAGCAATTTAGAAAAGAGCCTTGATGAGGAACTTGGATTGCCTTTTATGAAGACTCCAGGAGTAAGAAAGACATATGTTGATGATACAACAAGAAGAAGTGAACCAAGACCAAGAGGATCTAGGGAGATGCATAATTCAATGGAACAATTGATGTATGATAGTTACATGGCTCATCATTGTGCCTACATGACCAAGGTAATACAAGATGTTGAACCTTCTTGTTTTGAAGATGCAATTGGAAATGTAGATTGGGAGAAAGTTATGGATGAGGAGATGGTTTCATGTTATGGAAGTGAAACATGGAAGTTGGTCCATTGCCACAAGAAAGAAACCCATAGGTTGCAAGTGGGTTTACAAGGTAAAGCATAATGTTGATGGTAGCATAAGCATGTATAAAGCATGATTGGTAGCAAAACGATATGCACAAACATATGGCATTGATTATGAGGAAACTTTCAGCCATGTAGCTAAAATGTCTACCATCATAAGACTTGTTGCATTAGCTATAGCAAAAGGATGGACTTGAATCAGATGAATGTGAAGAATGCCTTCTTACATGGTGAGTTGCAGGACATAGTATACATGGACTAGACACAAGGATATGAGGATTCAAAGCACCCAGAATATGCTTGCAAGTTGCAAAAGGCTTTGTATGGTCTCAAACAAGCCCCTCGTGCTTAGCATGCAAGGATTGCAGATTATTTAGCCACCATTGGATTTTCTATGTGTGATGTAGATGACTCATTATATGCAAGGAAGAGTGATGATGGAATCATGATTGTGGTTATATATGTTGATGAATTGATTGTAGGTGGTGATAATGAAGAAAGCATTAAATAGGTAAACAAACTCCTTATGCAAGAATTTGACATGAGAGATCTTGGTGTGATGCATTATTTTTTGGGAATTGAGTTTATACATACAGAAACAGGTATATGGATGTCACAAAGGCAATATGCCTTGAATATGCTACAGAAATATGGTATGGATGATTGCAAGACAATTTTTGTGCCATTAGATCATAATTTGAAGTTGGATACTACATCAGTTGAAGCATTGGAACCATGTATAGGAAAATTGTGGGAAGCTTGATATATCTCACAATTACAAGACCTGATCTAAGCTACACTATAGGAGTTCAAAGTCAATTTATGCAAGTTCCCAAGAAACCACATTTAGATGCTTTGAGACAGACTCTGTGTTATGTGAGTGCTATTTTGGAAAATGCATTGTTTTTGTGAACAATGCATAATCCAAAGTAAAGTTTTTGTGAACAATGCCATGGTTTATGTTGTCAAGAAATTCAAACATTACCTTCTAGCAAACAAGTCCAAGTTCTTTGTAGACCATCAAGCATTGCTCTACCTGGTAAATAAGCCATGCAACATTGAAAAGTAGTTAGATGGTTCCTACTACTTATGGAAATCGATTTCAAGGCAGTGGTAGATAAAGGTAATACTCATATACCGATAAACCATCTCTCTAGAATGACCCAGGGAGAGCCACCAACCAAAGTACTAGATGAACTTCTATTTAGTATGGAAGTGTATCCAACATGGGAAGAAACAATAGTGCATGTACTCACACACAAACAGACCCATAGGCAAAACTCCGAGGGAAGTATGGAAGTGAAGAAAGCCAAAAACTTTCAAATTGTAGGTAGACGATTGTGTTATAGAGATTCAAGTGGAGTATTGTTGCAATATGTGGAAGATGATGAAAGGAAGACGCTCATCCAAGAAGCTCA
Organism: Ceratopteris richardii; assembly: GCA_020310875.1. Lineage (NCBI taxonomy): Eukaryota > Viridiplantae > Streptophyta > Polypodiopsida > Polypodiales > Pteridaceae > Ceratopteris > Ceratopteris richardii. The sequence continues at coordinate 155,839,126 of CM035411.1, read as the reverse complement.
CACGAATGCTTAGAACCATCACAAAGAAATAACAAGAACCACTCAAGCATAAATCGTTTAGGAGTAAATTGGCCAAACATGCAAAAAGAAGTGCATGACCATGTAGTTAACTGTGGTGTTTGTCAAATAGTACCACCCAAAGAACACTCTTGAATGAGCTATACAACTATATCCCCAAGTTGAAGTAAATGCTTAGTTGATTTCTTAAAAACCCATGAGTATCCTATAGTTGCAAACACGAAGGGAGCCTTGGAAGAAGAAAGTAAGGACTACCTCATCATTGAGAATAAGTTCTTTACAAAAGAATGGGAAAATCCATTATGATTTTGTGTCCATGAAGGTTAATATTTGCAAGTTTTAGAGATGGCTCATATAAGGGCAGTTGTAGGTCATTTCTCGACAAAAAGAACTGTGAAAATGATCCTCTTTGTAGGATTGTCATGGCCTCCATTAACCCACCAGTAAGAGGTTCCCATGCAAAGTACACCATTGTAGCCACAAACTCTCTTACTAAATGGGTAGAAGCTAGAGCAACAAAAAAGAGTGATGCCCAAACTACAACCAAGTTCCTATTTGAAAAAATCTTCACAATATTTGGTCTTATTGAAATTTGAAGTGATAGGGGCACACACTTCATCAATGAAGTAATTGAATCACTCATGAATGGGTTCTTAGTGATCCATAAAAAATATGCTCCCTATCACCCTCAAGCTAATGGGTGGGCTGAAATCTCAAATAAGGTCCTCTATAATATTTTAACTAATTTGGTAAACACCAAAATATCTGATTGGGACAAATAGTTGCATCATAATATTTGGGTTTTCCAAGTAGCCTATATTATTGTTCTAGGGACCACACCATTCAATTCAATGTATAGTCAAAATGCAATTTTACAAATTGATTTCTTGGTACCCACCATTCATGTGGCCAAGAGCTATGAATGGAATTGCCATGAACTATCCCAATAATTAGATCAAATACAAAATCTCTAAGAAACTAGACCTCAAGTGGTAGCAAGCACCTATGCTATTAAATCGAGACAAAATGCATACTATGATGCTCACATAAAAGGCAAGGGGTTGCGAATTCGGGACTTCATGAAAGTATATACTCTTAAACAATATACCAAGAAACTTCATAAAAGAGGCCATGAACCTTGCATTATACATAAAATCTCATCTAGTGGTGCAGTTAACCTAGCACCGATAGATGAAGATAGTAGAGTCAAAAGATATATCGATCCCCTTACTAAACATATGCTAGCTAGGTTTTTACGAGTGCAGAATCCTAAACAAGAAGAAGAGCATAGGTGAGAAGAACCTATGCAAGAAGCACTAGAAAGGATACAAAAGCATAGAGAATGGATATAGTACGAAAGCACCTGGGAGTTATGAACACTCCATACCCATAGCAATCTATCAAACCACTATGATATCAAGAAAGTGTTTTGTGTATAGAAGACCATACATTAAATTGGGAGTCCGTGAGAAAGAATGGTTGATGATAAATTCTCTAGTAGATTCAGGTGCAACTTTAAGTAGTATCAGAGCCTCCTTAGTGCATAATTAAATTTGGATATCATACCAGTTGAAGCAATTGTGGAAGTAGCAAGGTCCATGTTGAAAGAGAAGAAGCTACCCAATTACTTGTGGGTAGAGGTAGTATCCATTGCCACATATTTGATAACAAGTTACCCTTAAATGCTTTGAATGGTATGACTCCTTATGAAGCTTGGAATGGAAGAAGACCAAGCTTGGTCCATTTCAAGATATTAGGTTGCATTGCATATGCACACATACCATCTCAAATCTGAGGTAAATTAGACCATAAGGAGGAGAAATGTATCTTTATAGGCTATAACTGTTGGTGCAAGTCAACCGTCAATTGATGTTTTGGATGAAGGATTGAAGTCAAAGATTGAAGAAAAGATTAGTTTATGAAGCTTGAAGATAGTACATATTTAAAGAATGAAGACTTGTATACATATGTACATTAAACTTATAGTTAACTCACTTATACCTTTTGTATGGTAATGAGCTTGTACATATATGCCTATATATACAAGTAAAAGGTCGGGGAAAATATAAGAGAGCAAGAAATTAGAAGAATTATAAGTCATTAGACACTTTAGAAGTGAGGAAGATCTCTCTCTCATCCAGATTTAAAGTTTTCTTAATAGAAGAAAAGTTGCACCCGATATTTTGTTGTGTTCTCATTCTGTGCTTTGATCATTTCAAGAATCCTTTTGTAGATGTCTAATTCCATAGTTAATGAGTCTATGGTTAAAGTTTGAGAGCCTAATTGTAAACAGGCTGAGAGAATTATATGTAGGAACATTTGTATGTGAAGAAGTGTTGAGTATCTTCTGAAACAAGTGCAATATCAATGGTCAAAGAATTGATCAGTTCTCAGTGCATAGTGTAAAGTTTTGCACAAATCAGAAGTCAAAATCTAAGTTGGAAGGTAAGGCATCTATGGCTAAAAGCATTTGCTTAAACGGCTTCTAATTTGGGAGAAGTATGTGTTAGAAGTTGCAGGTGTCAGAATCGACTATACAGAAGAACAGTTTTAGACATAGGTGAATTGTTTGATTCATTTCCCAAGATATATTTAATCTTTTGAGATGATTTAACTTGGAGAAGGTGCACAATCTTTTGTGCAAAGCTTTATCAAAAACTTTACACATTTGATCAGCCAATGAGTGAGTTATGTGCAGTAGACTTTCTGAGTAGTTACTCTCTTCACAGTTAGTTCAAGATTTTGATAATTTAGTATTGATCCTCCACATTGGTAAAGGTTTTGAGTTATTCTTGATATAGAGGTGCTCTAACATCAAGGATAGCTTGTTCTTTTGGAGATTAACACTCTCCATCAGTGGCATCAGAGCAAGAATCATCAAAATTGAAGAAAGGAGGACCCCGACTGCTGCAGTCATAAAGAAATCAACACTTGAAGGTTCAAAAGGTGAAAGCTTGAAGGGAAAGCTTGAGAAGGAGGCCAGAATTCATCAAGAATATCAAAAGGAACTTCATTTGAAGTAAAGGTATACTTATTCCTCATAAAGCTTGAAGAATTTAATACACAGGTGAAGAAAGGATGGGAGATTCTCTTCAGATAGAGAAATCAGATAGAGAAAACTATCCAGAATGGTCAATGAGGATGGAAGCTCATCTCATGAGAAAAGACTTGATAGGTTACATTGTAGGTGAAGAAGAAAAACCACAATTCAGAGATCCTCATGTTCCAACTAGGGATGAACTATCAGATTTGAAGACTTGGATGAAGAAGGATGCTCAAGCAAGGAGCATTATCTATATGGGAGTCAATGACTACTTGCTACCTCATATAAGAGGTCTTGAAAGTGCAAGTGATATATGGAATGCTTTGGAGGAGCATTTCCAAAACACTACAAAGTCAAGGAAAGCATCTTTCTGGGCAGATTTTACCACATTGAAGAAGAAGGCCTCTCAATCCATTTCTGATTAAATCCTCACAGTTTTGAGAGGAGATGAGAAATATAAGCCATTCATTTTGTCTACTAAATTGTCACTAGATCATTTCACTCCTGATTTAAATCAGTTGCTAGGACACATGCTACCTTTTGAGCAGGATGTCAAAGGTGATGATGATAAGAGTTTAAGTCAAGCAATGTATTAAAAGGATAAGAAGAAGAATAGCAAAGGCAAACAACAAGCAAATGAAGATGAAGGTACAACTAGCCAAGCTAACTTCCTAAGAGGAAGAGGAGGTGGCAAAGGTAGAGGAAGAGGCAGAAGCAATAAAGATGGAGCCAAAGCTTGCTAGATTTGTGGTAAGACAAATCACTTAGCTCATGATTGTTGGCATAATAATCAGAATAATGGAGGATATAATCAGAACTTTAATTCAAGAGAAAGAGGTGGTAGAAACCAAAGAGGTAATTTCAGAGATAGAGGTAGTAGAGGTTACTTTGGAAGAAATGCAGTTAGAGGATTCCAAAGTCAATCCTACAACAATGCCTACTACAATTATGCTTCAGATCAGAAGGAGGATTCAACCTTGATTATGAATGCAACTTTTGAAAGGCAAAGTGAAGACCAAAGAGTCTTCTACATTGACTCAGGGTGTAGCAATCACCTGAGTGGTAATATAGCCTTGATGATCGATTTGGAGAATAAGGTAACTAATCATGTAGTTCAAATAGATGATAATACAAAGCACAATCTGAAGTCAATTGGATCAGTGAAGGCCAAGGATGGAAGTAGTCTCTTGAGTAAGGTCTTGTATGTTTCTACAACTCCAAAGAATTTGACAAGTGTAGGGCAAATTGTTGAAAAAGGTTATGAAGTAAGGTTCACTAATGATGGAGCTTTTGTGGAAGACCCTAGCAATGGGTATAAACAAATTGTTTCAGGGAAGAAAGAAGGAAGACTCTTCACATTGAAGATTCAAGGTAATGTTGGTCATGCCTTGTTCACTTATGGAGGACATAAGATTTTTGAGTTAGATCTTTGTCACAAAGGCTTGGACATTTCAATGAAAGAGGTATTAAAGATATGATTAACAATGGTTTAGTGCTTGGATTGCTAATGTTGCAGGTCAACATATGACATACAGATGTGAGGCATGTCAATTAGGTAAAGCTCATAAACAATCATACAATAAGCATGGATTTATGTATTCAGAGAAGCTTGAATTGGTACACACAGATGTATGGGCACCATCAAAGGATTTCAGTATAAATGGTTCAAGATATTATGTGATTTATGTTGATGATGCTACCAGGTGGATCACTATCTATGTGAGCAAAGATAAATCAGAGGTATTCAATACATTTAAACATTATCATGTGTATGCAGAAAGAATCACAGGTTAAAAGTTGAAGAGACTAGGGTCAGATGGAGGGGGAGAGTATTTCTCTAATGATTTCAGTGATTACTTATGGAATGCAGGTATAAAAAGGGAAGTTACTTGCAGGTACTCTCCTCAACAAAATGGTGTAGCAAAAAGGAGAAATAGAACTCTTGTGGAGTTTGCAAGATCAATGATGAAGGAGAAAAATTGTCCAAATTATTTGCCGACTGACGTTGTAAATATAGCTACATATTTTTTCAATAGGTTACCATGTAAAGCTTTGCAGGGTATGACACCATATGAGGCATGGTGGGGTAAGAGACCTCCCTTAGATCATTGCAAAGTGTTTGGTTTTTTAGCCTATGCATATGTGCCATCTCAGTTGAGACATAAATTGGAACCTAAAGCTGAAAAGTATGTGTTCATTGGATATGATGATAAGCATATGGGATATAGGTTGTGGAGTCCATCCACAAAACAATTTCTTGTACCAAAGGATGTTACATTTGATGAGCAAGGTACTTGGTATGCAGGTACAATCAGTAATCATGTAGGTGATGAAGAATTTTTGAATCAAAAGAAAGATAAATCAAAGGTTGAGATATTTGATGAAGAAGAGAACAATGAAGAATAGGTTGAAATTGAAGAAGTGCCAAGGTTTGATCCAGAATGTGATGAACCAGAAACTTCAGTGGAGAACTCAGAAAGTCATCAAGACACAAATGACAACCTACAAGGTATAGCTATGACACTTCTTTTTTGACTACTAAAGACTATGCTTTTATGGTGAAAGTAGATGAAGACCCTTCTACATATGAAGAGGCAAAAGGTAAGGAAAATTGGGAGAAAGCTATGCAGGAAGAGTATGATGCATTGATGAAGAATGAGACATGGGATTTGGTTCCTAAACCAAATAGTCAGAAGATCATTGGATGCAAATGGGTCTATAAAACAAAGAGGTTTGCAGATGGAAGTGTGTCTAGGTATAAAGCTAGACTTGTTGTGAAAGGGTTTGCTCAGACATATGGGATAGACTCTGATGAGATTTATAGTCCTGTGGCAAAGATGACAACCATCAAGACACTCATAGCCATTGCTGCATGTAAAGGTTGGAAACTATGTCAATTAGATGTGAAGAATGCTTTTCTTAATGGTTATATCTCAGATGATGTTTTCATGGAGCAACCAGAAGGATTCAGAGATAAAAGGTATACATATCATGTATGTAAGCTCAAGAGAGCTTTGTATGGTTTGAATCAGGCCCCAAGGGCATGGAATTATAGACTTGTGAAGTTCTTGAAGGAACTTGGTTTCCAAGTATCCAATGCAGATAGTAGCTTGCTTGTCAAAGCAAGTGATGATGGGTTCATTCACATGTGCATATATGTTGATGATATAATCCTTACAGGTACAAATGAGAAGGGCATACAAAGCCTAAAGAAGAAAATTGAGAAAGAGTTCAAGATTAGTGACTTGGGAGACTTGTCATATTTCTTGGGCATGGAGATCTCATATACTCAACATGGAGTGTATGTTACTCAAGAAAGTTATTTGAAGAACTTGTTGATCAAGTTTGAAATGAAAGATTGCAGGGTAGCACCTTCTCCAATGGAGGTGAATCACAAATTGAGTAGATATGGAGGAGAAGAATTCAAGGACATGAAGCTATATCAAAGTTTGGTTGGTAGTCTAATCTATGCTACATTAACTAGGCCTGATTTGTCATATGCAGTTAGAGTATTGTCTCAGTTCATGCATTGTCCTAGGAAAGAACATTGGATTGCAAGACAAAGGGTGTTGAGGTACATTAAGGGTACAATCAAAGAAGGTTTGTATTATGGTTTTACACCAGATACAAACATCAAGATATATAGTGATACAAATTGGGCAGGTAATCTTGATGATAGGAGATGAGCACATGGATACTTTTGTTATGTGGGAGATAAGTTAATCTCTTGGTGTTCAAAGAAGCAACATAGAGTTGCTTTATCATCTACAAAGGTAGAGTATAAAGGTATGGTTGAAGCTGCAAAGGAAGTCATAAGGCTAAAGACTCTTATGAAGAGTTTTGACATCATTCAAAGTACACCCACTATTCATGGACATAACATGAGTTCATTGTATCTAGCCGCTAACCCTATGTTTCATGCTAGGACTAAACACATTGAGATTCAGTATCACTTCTTAAGAGAGAAGTGATTGATAAGGAGATTGAAGTCATACATACTTCAACAAAAGACCAGATTGCAGATATGTTAACCAAAAGCTTGGATGGACCAAAGCTACAAAGGTTTAAAGACATGGCAGGTATAAAGAAGATAGAGAAAACCTCAATGGATGATTGAGGGGGAGCTGTTGGTGCAAGTCAACTACCAATTGATGTTTTGGATGAAGGATTGAAGTCAAAGATTGAAGAAAAGATTAGTCTATGAAGCTTGAAGATAGTGCATATTCAAAGAATGAAGACTTGTATACATATGTACATTAAACTTATAGTTAGCTCACTTATACCTTTTGTATGGTCATGAGCTTGTACATATATGCCTATATATAAAGTAAAAAGTTGGGGCAAATATGAGAGAGAAAGAAATTAGAAGAATTAGAAGTCATTAGACACTTTAGAAGTGAGGAAGATCTCTCTCTCATCTACCAAAATCCCTTTAAGGATAGGCAAACATTTATGTTTTACCTTCCACAGACTTAAGTACTGTCTTCATGGTTGCAAACTACATTCTTGGAATTTCTTCACTTTGTTCAGACTTGGAACAACTTACTCTATTCACTTTTTTTCCATTGGATAAATGGAACTTGAGTGAATAAATCCCAAAAGGAATTTTATTGCCAATACTTGGGGAATCTACAAAGTAGTTCCAATCGCACATACTTGGACAATCATGGCCAAGCTTGATTAAGCCTGGTTGATCTTGCAACTAAAGTAAAGACTTAGTCTTTATTATTAAGATCTCTTAAACTAAGAAAAGCATCTTTTTTGCTTACCCATGGGCTTTTAGAGATCTTTCCGCTACTAAGTCCAAGCATACACTGATGCTTCTCAGATTCCAAAGCTAAGAATCTTTGATATACCTTTAAGTTATATCACTTATTTGGACTTAAGTACCAAGACTAGTGGTTTGGGAATTACTAGGAACTACTATTAAATTTTCTTGAAAAATTCTAGTCTCACATCTAGGGAGATATATTTCTTTCAAGAACTTTAGATTTCTACCAAAGATTCAAGTAATACTAAGCCAATGATTCATCTTGGAATCTTTTGCTTTCCAGTCCAATGATTCATCTTGGAATTCTTAGTTTTACTAGAATCATCTTTCTAAAAGAAATCTTGACTATTGAACAATAACAAGACTTAAGGCTTTATTTCTTATCCAAAAGATATTCCTTTTCTAATTAAGGAAATAGTTAACTAGGCTATTTCCTTTATTGGCTTAACTTTTAGGAAGTAGCTTAATTCCTAAAGATTACTTTGAAATATCTTTTAGAAAATATCTTGATTCCCAAAGATTAATTTGACTTGGGTTTCTTCTTTAAGCTCTAATTAGCTTAAACAAAACCAAGCATACTTTTCTTATCCTCAGAAAAATGCTTAATAAAGTTTCCATGCTTTTTGAAAGCTTTGCATCTTGACTAGAGATACAATCATGGAACCTAGCATCTAACTATTGAACACTAAAGTTCAAGTGACGCTAAAGTTCATTCATATCTTTGAAGTTTATCACTCATTAAGATGAAAAGAAAAAACTTCAATAGTTCCACTAAAGTTTCTAAATATCACCTATACTTAGAGTAATCATTATAAGCTTATCTTCATGACTCCCTAAGTACATCCGGGACTTAGACTCGTCATACATGCTTTGCAAGTAATTAAGTTTTCTTGGTCATCAAGAAAATTTGGTACTTAACTTTCTCCTAGTGCTTACTTATACCTAGTAAGACATCAAACATACTTAATTGTCATTAAGTATTTGTTTTTGATATCAGCTATCTCTCCAAGCTCTTATCCTATTCTTATTCTGGCTCTCAGTCTCGCTAACCTCCGCATTCTTTTCCTGGCCTAAGTCTTGGTTTCGCTTAAGTGCCTGAGCTCTCATGATGACTTGCACCGGGGTCGTGGATGTCACACTTCCTGTGGAGTCTACCACTAAGCCAATAACATTGATAGGAGAAATTTTTGGCATATTGGCAGGGTTCTTGGGACACTCTCGTAACAAATGCTCCTTTCCACAGTCTGGACAAAAGCCTTGAATTGTCACAGATTGGGTTTGTGTAGGTGCAGGTAGAGGGCAATCACGAATGAGGTGGTCTCCTTGACATCGGTAGCCTGGCCCTCTAGGAAATGGAGGTCTCATCGGCCTAGGCTGGGGTCTCGAATTGGGGTTTGCATACACGATATTCGCATATTCTGGCTCCCAACTAGATTCACTCGGTTCTTCATAATAGTCTGACTCACTGTGCTCCGGTGACTGCATGTAGTAAGCCTGTGGGCTCTCAATATGGGTAGAGTCAAAACTATGATCAATTGGGTCACTTTCTGAAAGCGATGGTGTCACTGGCACTAATGCTCTATTTAGATTTTCTTCTGCAGATACATACTTCACTAGAATCACATTTGGCGGGAGGAGGGGGTTGCTGCATTAGGACTGGTTGAGGTCTTTGCTGCCCTTGATAGGGTGGTTGGTAGGGTTGTTGGGGCCTACCATATTGCTGTGGTGGGTACTGATTCTGGAATCTACCCTGTTGTGGATATGGCTGAGGGTACGTTTTCCTGATAGTTTGCTTGTTATGAGGACAATCTTGTGCGGTGTGGTTGGTGTACCTTCGATCTATGGTGCAGTACCGGCTACTAGGATTCACTTGGGGTTGAGCCATAATGGGACATACACTCGCCATATGGTCACCTCCACAAGTATAGAATCGTTTTCCTGGCGCAAATCTTGGAATTTGCTTGCTATAGACTCCTAATTTCTGAGCTACCTTCTCTGCTAGATCCTCAATCAAAGTGGATTGTGAGGAAGTGAGGCTGGTAGAACTATCAGAGTCTTTACAGATCTTTGAGAGCTCTAATTCCTCCCCTAGATTATCCTCAATATCTATGCACATGCGTACACGTTCTTCTATGGATCTAGGGTCCTCCAAGTACACATATGATCTCACCTTAGTACTTAACAATCCATCTAGAAATAAGGCCACTTGTTTGGCTGGAGTGGGTAACTCTGGAACAGGGCATCTCTCTAGGTATTGCCTAAACCTTCTTCCTATGAGCCTTACTGTCTCTTGAGGTGTTTGTTTAAAGCTGTATATTAGGGAGGATGTGTTATGCCTAATCCCACTCTTGGAAAACTTAGTGATGAATGCTTCAAGCAGTTGATCTATACTTCTGCACTGATCTTGGTGAAGTGTTTGAAACCAAGTCAATGTAGTGTTCTTGAGTGTTAGGCCAAAAGCATTATATTGAGTGAACAAGTCTTCCACTTGTTCAGCTCTCAACACTTGCCTAAACTCAGCTACATGGTCATATGGGTCTCTTGTGCTATCGAAGCAATTCTTCATGGAATTAACCAATTGTGTAGGCCTTAAGGTTCTAGCATGTTCTCTAGGTCTTGGGAGAGGGAATTTGTCTGTATTTCTTGGATTTCGTGGGTCTCTGTGTCTCTCCCTGTCCATCCTATCAGTTTCAATCCTTGTTCTCTCCCTTCCAAGTGGATTAGCAAAGCTCACCTCGGGTCTATCTCTACTCCTCTCTCTTTGTGTTCCGTGAGCCTGAGATGTTCCAGCTCCTTGGTGATCATAAGATACAGTGGATCAAGGTTGGGGAAAAACAAATTCACCCTTCCAAGTGTATGCATGTCTTCCATGTTCTGAGACCACAAAGATCCTCTCTGAAGCATCATCTAAGTAGGTTACTTTGCCTAGGCTATCAAGATCTTTGAACTCATAGATGGTGAGGGCTCCCACTTCATTAGGCTTCTCAGGCTTATATCTCCAAAAAGCCTCATCCGTCTCTCGATTCACAAGCAGATCTATGCTCCTATTGTCCTAGGGAACCCACTCTGGTGTGAATTATTCTCATCAGAACTAACTTTCCACGAGGGTTTTTTGGCTCCTTTCCTAAGTTCCCTTGCTCTATGTCTCCTACCTCAACCTCTGGGATTATGTTGCCAAATTCATATGTTCTATCTGGTTGACTAGTGACCACATACATTGTTCCTTCTTTATTAATGTAAGAACCATTTTCGAACTTGACTACCGGGTGTTCTGGTCCAATGGGCTGATTAGGATTTTTAATTAGGAGAACAGATCTTCGCAGACCATCCTCATAGATGCGTGCACCTAAGCAGTTGGTCTGGATATATTCCAACTGAGTCTTGTAGGGACCTTTCGGCCTTTCTAGGTACGCAACTCCTGAGCTACCTACAAGTCTTTCCATGTTATAAGACATCTTAGAGTCACTAGTTTCTGAGTCTAGAGCGTAGGGGTAATCACTCAATTGCTGGGCCCAAGATCTGCTGTATGGTTGACACTAGCCTCGGATGATCTAATACTTTGACGGTCTCTCCCTAGGTGTCTTCCTGATCTAAGGTTCATATGCCCTTCCAATTAACCCAATGATCCTTGTACAACCACGTTGCTGATTCTTTGATACCAATCACTTGTTCCTTTTGAGTTCCTTTGTATGTGGGTTCTTGTCTTTAATTTAGCGTCGTCAAGAGCACTTGAGTGTGTCGTACTTGATGTTCTTTGTCCACTTACTTTAAGTTCTTTTCCTTTAAGTTGTCCCTTAACTGCAATTTAGCCTATTCTTGGACTTGAGAAATTAAAGGCTCTTCGAACTTGAGTATTCCTACCGTATTCCTAGTCAATTTAGACAACTACTCGCACTTAGCCTAAGCTAAGAATGGACTGAGGTGGTTAAGAGATGTTCCAACCTCATGTTGCTTCTCCTTGCTATGCTTGTCTGCCCAGGAAGCGCGTTCCCAAGCATGCACACAATGGCACTTGCTTTGCTTTCTCCAAAATCTCTCGATGATCCTATAAAAATCCCAAGTTTAGCTCCACTTTTTACCCTCAATTGACAGACAATTTATTTCAGACACTTTTAATGACCCCTTTTTTTTTTCCTTTTTCTATTGCCAAAAAATTTCCTCTAGAGCTCCCTTGGTGTATCTACCCCATAGAGGGTCAACTTCTAAATACCCTATCTAAAAATCAATGCATTATTCTTATAAAAAACAGTTGAGGGCATGTAGTATATGCCACGAGCTTTCTGACAAGCCCTAGAGCTCAAAAAACGAATTTCATATGAAAAAGTTCTGATAGTTCAGGGTTTAGGGGGTTAAACAGACAAACAGATCCTTTCAAGAGTTTAGTGTATTTTTCTAAGGCCTTTGTAAGTGTAGGAGTAATTGAGTATGCAAATATGCCCAAAATTTAGCCTAATTTTTCAAAAATTTACCCCTTTATTTTTTGCCGAGAATGTCTGTCTATCGCGATAGACGGTGTCTGTCGCGATAGACACTAGCTATCACGGGGGGCTGTCTATCGCGATAGACGGTGTCTGTCACGATAGATGGGGTCTATTGTGGGGTCCTGTCTATCGCGATAGATGATGTCTGTCACAATAGACGCTGCCTATCGCGATAGATGCTATCTGTCGTCTGTCGTTAGCCCTGTCTGTCATGATAGACTAAGTCTGTCATTTGTCGTGCTTTTTTGTCTATCGCAATAGACGGTGTCTGTTGCGATAGATGGGGTCTGTAGCTCAGTGATGAGTAGCACCTCCTTTAATGTCAATCCGGGAAGACGTGAGGATGGTATGAAGACCTCGAGCAAGTGAAGGCACAAGTGCGTGAGTGAGAAGCACACTAGCATGCACACACATACACACACACGCGCACACACAGTAAGACAAAGAGTGAGGAGCAATGGAGTTCTTAGATTACTTTCAAAAAGCTCATACAAGTTCAAAACTATTACAAGCTAACCTCAAAAATGAGCTCTCTAGCTCTATTTATAGTTTTTGACTAGGTTTTGGCCCTGTCTAGACCTAGTGTCCGGCCTAGTTAAAAATTAGGTTCCAGGGCCAATTTGAGGGCTTAAACGGAGTCTAAAAAATACGAAAATTGATATGTAGGTACTTCTAAGGCTCCTCAAGCTCAAGGACTCCTTGGCTTGCACAAAATGGAGCTACAAAAATATGAAATGGTATTTACAATGATTGTTAGGGATAAGAATCACTGTTATAAAGATGTTGATTTGGAAAAATTTGAAGGGCCTATCTGCCAGATTTGCGTCGACTGCTTTGTCTACTTAATCCTTCACCTCGCTCTGACTCTCTCCGCTGGCTTCCTTGTCTAGTCAGTCCTTGGGTGCCCATACTGCTCCTCAACACCCCCCCCTCTCTCGCGTCTGTCCTCCCTAACAGACCCTTGTTGTTGGGAGTGTTGGATGTAATATTCCACAACCTGAGTGGCAAGCTGATGTTCTTGTATGCGTAGTCCTCTGGCCAAGTCTGTCATCATACGATCCCAATCAATTGGTCCTGGAATGTCCGGATGTGGCAGACGTAACTGATCTGCATGGATCGCTTGTTCTACTGCGAATAGATGTAGCAAATGTGTGGGTCTGGGAATGAAAATTTCTGAATGATATTCCCAGAATCCCGTAGAGAACATTTCCTCAAATGTCTGCTTGAAGCATGCGGGTAAGTACTTTATTCGTGCATGCCAGGCAAAGATTATAGTGACCGAGGGAGTCTGGCTCATGTCGTAGACTAAATCCTTGTTACCTTGAGAGAATCCAGGGGCAAAGATGTATGGAGCTTGTACCTTCCGAAAGGTTTTGAAGACAATGGTCATGAGCTCGAATATTTTCATACACATTTTCGCTGCTATGTCGGGTACATTATTTAGACGTGTAGACCAGTGCCGAATTGTTGATATCATGTAGGCTACGGTTGGGGTCCCTCGAGGTGGAGCAAAATATGGATAGTTAACCCAAGCCGAGCATTCTTTATTATTGCGTACCTTGATCGCAAATGCTTGCCATGATCTGCGACGTACCATTGGGCAATAACATGGATTATACTTGATATACAGTGGCATGGTTGCCCAGGTGCTCATCATCTCAGGGTAATCGGTTAGTAGACGAGCACGCCAATTAGGCTAGAAGATCGAGCCAGCACGCGCATCTGTCGGCAAGTCCTCTGGCTCAAATTGAGTGGCAAATGTGGGCTCCTTCCCTGTATGTCTTTTAACTTCTGCATTATAATCATGTAGCAAGACAAAATAAGGCATGTATTGCGACTTTGATGTTGTGATTAACCGTTGGTGGGATAGGTTCTGAAAGTAAGAAGACCGAAGGATAGTTTCTTCTAGATTTGTGAGAGATTGCATTTGCACGGCAACGTGATCATCATGTGTCTTACCCACTTTCTCGACCTTTTTGACCCAATCTAGAACTTGAATTTCTAAAGTGTCCTGTCCTTCCTCTGTAGTCCGACCACCGGGTGTTGGCATTGGCTTGTACGGCTCTTCATAGTTGTCATCGATGGGGATTTCCACTACCGTTTCAGGTTCTGGTTCTTCAGTGGGCGAGGGTGGCCTTTCATATGGTAAGAGGTGTGCTTGGAGTTCTGCCACCTTTTTCCGGAGGGTCTCTACTTCTTCTGTAGAGTGTTACAAGATTATCGGCTCCTGTTGAGCTGTGGGGGCACCGGCTATCTGTTTCTTTAGGTCTGCACATTCAGTCTCTAAGTTTTCATATGACTCCAAGAAATTTGCATGCTCCTCGAGTAAGATGCGAATGTCTTCCGATGGGACTGCTCTATACTTGGTAGGGCTAATGGTTGCTCCTACAGTTCCTTCCATAGCCGCTTCAAAGTTGTCTTGGTTTTGTTGCTGAAGCCTCTTGTTCTCCTCTAGTGCTGCTGCCATATGCTTCCTTAATAGCCCAAGGTTGTGTCTGAGTGTAGCATTAGATATCATTTGCGCTTGGAGCACTGTTTCTAGTTCCTTGACTGCTTGATCATCTACTGTCGATGTCTTTGATTCCAATTCGGAGTGAGCCTGTTGTAAGGTGGTATGCTCGGTTAGGAGCGTTTGGTAATCAGCTTCAAGAGTGTTGACTCTAGCTTGCAGACGTTGAGATTCTGCCTGGAGGGCAGTAGTGCGTTCTTCCAATTGATGGTATTCTTGTTGTAGTTGATGTGCACACTGAAGTAATGTATTGAACGTGCTATTTACATTATGAGATGCAAGGGGAAAAGTTTGAAATGCAGGGGAGGTGGGATTGGGGAGGGAGGTAGTGAATGCTGTGTGTGCCAATGATGTGGTGAGTGGTGAGGTGGGGGGTAGTGGAGGGGAAGAGGGTGGAATTGTGGGGAGAGGTGCTGTGGTGGGTGAAATGTCCATTGGGTCAGACAGAGTGGTGTGTACAGGGGCTACCATGTAGGTGGGTATGGTAGGTGAAGTGAGTGTGGTGTTCGTGTAAATTGACATCGTTGCGAACATCAGGGAAATGTGCCTTTGAAACATTGGAGAGCGGATGAACTGCTCCACAAAGGATGGGTATTGGGGTGGTGCGGTTAGGTTGAAAGAGGTGTAGGGGCCAGATGGGAAGTGAGGGTCATGGAATGGAGGTACCCGTATTGGGGGATAGGCTGGGAAACACAGGGTGCCTTCTGTGGGTGCCGGGTTTCCAACCACACTTGGAATTATGGGATGGCCAGTTATGGGTTCGGAGGATAGAAGGGTTGAAGTGTACAAGGGATTGGTGACGAAAGAGAAGAGGGTGTCTTGTGAGGTGGGTTCTCAAAATGAGAATGATGTGAATGAGGATGGGTTATAAGTGAAGGTAGAGGTGATGACTGTCGTTTCTTCCATGGTGGGAGGTGGTGGTGGGGGTGGAGAAGGTGGTGATGGGGGATGCTGGGGTGACATAGGTGATGTCTGAACGAAGGTTTCAACAGAGAGGTCAATGGTGGTGGTGGGGGTAGCTGTGGTTTCAATGGGTACTTCTTGTTCTATGATGGGTATCTTGATAGTCTTACCTGCTTGTGGTAATGTGTCAACTCTGCATTTGTCATACCTCACGGACTGGCGGACTGCTGTGTGGACAGCCTCCGGAACTCCTAAAGATTCTGATACTAATTTGAGGGTGTCAATGAAATGTTGGTCCACCCCATCATCTGATAGCATTTCTTGCATCAAAGCTTGACCTGATACAAGAGAGAGTTGATGCCTTTCTTGTACTGCTTTGATTGTGTCGTATAACCTTTGTAGTTGAGCTGTATATGCAGGTGCACCTACAAGTTCTAGCACTTCTTGTTGCTCATCATGATGCTCTTGATCATAATCCTCCTCATCTTCCTCCTGTTCTTCATCTTCATCATCCTCTTCATCCACTTCAACTATGGTGACAGGTACTTGGGAGGTTGTTGCCTGCGTTTGCACATTCTCCACTTGTTGTGCCTCTTCTGCCTCCAGCTCTACATCTTGTAATAATTGTTCAAAGTCTTCATTCCTGAGTTCTTCCAAAGATGCACCACTGGGAAATTCAAGACCGGTTGGGATGGGAGGGAATATCAAGTTAGGACCATCGGTGCTGCGTCTTGGAAGTCGGAGTGTGAATGGTCGGACTCTTCGGGGTGGAGGGGTGACGTCTGGTGTTAGGGTGGCTCCACGTGGTTGAGCACAAGGGACTTGGACAGTACCTCTCATCTTCTTAGAAGGGGGTCTAGTGGATGTCCTACCTTTAAACTGCTCTACACGATTCCACATTAGGGCTCGTTGAATAGGGATGTCATAAGCCAAACACCTATAAATTATCCTCGTCAGAGCACAGCATCCATATAAAACCTGTTTCCGCGGCCATCGTTGTGAGCTAGGTGTATCTGATCAATTATCCAGTGGGGTAAGTTGATGGTGAGGCTCTGTGTCTCTGCCAGATACAAACTAAACCAAATCTTTTTGGGCGGCATGGTGAATCTATCTTGGGCAGGAAAAGCAAAGTGTTGCATGCACATGCGAAGGTGTATTGCAATATTAGGTGTCATGGACACCATGTCCTTGAGTTTGGTGAGGCTTCGATTCTTCATGTAATCAGGCACTAGGGTCTCCTTCTCTATTGGAATATGCATTCCGCGCATATCTAGGGCCTCCCTTACCAAGTTGTTGGATAACCTAAACCTCTTGAGCTCATTTCCTTTTGTTAGAGATGGGATCACAAATGAGCTTGCACCTTTTGGGTTCTTTTTTGGAGTCAAGGTGTTGATGAGATAGTAGCATCGCATGAAGTCAGGCTTTGGGAGCCGTGCACTGAAATATGCATCCAATCCTGCCTTCTCCCATACCGAACGTAGACCTTCTGCATTTTGTAACTTCTCGAACTCTCTTGTAAAGAAATGGTATTTACCTTGCTTCCCATTGAAGTCCAACTCTGATTCCCATAGGTATGTTCCCTCTCCCAAGGGTCCTGCCACTTCACTAAACCAGTGGGAAGTTTTTCCGACGGGCATGGTATGGCCACTAGGAGGGTCCGCAATAGGTATGATTTTGATGGCCTGCAATTCTTCTGGTTTTTCATTTGTCTCAGGCAAAACGGGTAAACTGTCTAAGTCCACCACTTGCTCGCTCGTTTCTGTTTGAGAGCTAGTTCTTGCCGCCTCAGCCATGTTGAAAACTTCGGAGCTGGTTCTGTGAGAATATATGAATAAATGTTAACTTTGCAATGGACACAAAAATGACACTGTGTCCCCGTTACAACATTAACATGAGGTTCGGGAGAGGTTAGGGGGTTAGTAAGTGCTCGGTGCTTGTGTGTGTGGTTAGGAATTGGGTAGACCTAAGAACTAAGCGGAATGATGTAGTGTGAGAGTGACGTAGTTAGTAGGTGGACATGGATTTACAACTGGGGTCCGGGGGTTTATTACAAGTTTTAGGTTGCCAAATGCAATGGATAGGTTTTGATCTTAACTTTGTGGAGACTCTGGAGAGTGTGATAGGGTATTTACTTGAAAAATGGGGCTTTTTAGGGACCCATTTACAAGTGATTCTACTTGTGCTAATGGAAGAATACTTGTTCGTGCGTGATGTGTAAGACTGGGCCTCAGATGTTCGAGTGAGTGAAACATGTTGTACAGGGTTTGGCCTTGGTGTAGCTATTTGAGCCCGCAAGCAAGCCTTAGGCACCCAGATTTGTCGTGATTGTGGGCTGGCCTTCATTGACTTCTTAGGTACCCAAATAGACTTCACGTTCGTAGAAGAATTTATGAAGGACTTCTTATTAGTGTCGTGTTGTTGATAACTAATAAGAGGTTTTGGCCGTGGTGTTGGCCTGGTCGGAACAGGGTGTTTGCCTTTTCGCCTCCATACTTGTTTCATCGGCTGAAACAATCTGCTTTGCTCCTTTTTTTGGCCTCCAGTATAGGTAGTGTTCTGCTTCTTCTGTATTCGATCTGCCTTTGGTTGCTGCATCCCTCTGGCCTTTGGAACAGAAGGGAGTGCCTTCTTATCCTTGACTCCGTTGTTGAGACAGTCCTCTTTCTGCATCACACTGTTTTGGACAAGAATAGCATGGTCAACTTCATGTGCACCCTTGGAAGGACCAGGAGTTCGTGCCTTACCTAGTTCCTTGAGTGCCTCATTTTCCAGTTCAACTGTAATTCAACTATGATTTACCCATACCTGAAGAAGTCTATTTCTTAGGTTTAGGTTGACTGCATGATCATAGATCCAGTCCTGACCCAAGACAAGAGGCTCAGTGAGGTCCTCATCTTGACACACTAGTACTTTGACTGTCATTGCTTCGTCTTGAATATAGAGGGGAAGTTCCACCTCGCCCATGAAAGGGGTTTCCACACCTCCCAATCCTATGAGATATGCTTCAATAGGTTTGACAGTTAATTTCAACTCTTGACAGTAAGACAATTTAACAGCACTAGTGGCTGCACCTGAGTCAATCAAGGCTCTTACAGTCCTTGCACCCTTTCCTTGTCCTATATCTAAGGTTATAAAAGGATGTCGATCAATTATCCTATGGGAGCTGATACCTGAAACTTCACACATAGCCATGTGATATCCTTGATCTGCATTGGCATCTGGCCTAGGTTGCTCTCTACCTTGTCTTCTTAATTTCATTCTCCGTATGCACTCTAAGGCTTCTGCTTGGGCTTCTTCTCGAATTCGCTTTTCTTCTTCTTTGCGTTTCTTAGCAGTATTGAGTTGACTTAGCATTTCCTCTGTGAGAGGTTCCTGATACAACTTGACCCTGCATCCGCTTATGTAGCTTGGGAGAACATCGCCTTCTAATGTGGCTAGTTGCACTGCTCCACTTGTTGAGATTCTATTAATGATCATGGGTCCGTAGCCTCTCTTCTCCAGTTTCCTCGCATGTTGTTTCAACGTGTATACTAGTACTAGGTCGCCTGCCTTCAAACCTTTATCCTTAACGTGGGCATCAAAGTATGCCTTCTGTCGTTTCTTAGCAGCATATATCCCTGCAGCCGCTCTCAGTCTTGTTTCTCCTAATCGTTCAAGGTCAAAAAGTCTAGAGGAGAGTTCATGACCCGTCCATTCATGCTCTTGTGCTACTTTCAGTGTAGGTATTAAGAAGTCCAACGGTAGCACTGCATTTTGGCCAAATACCATCCGAAAGGGGGTGGCTTGGAGTACCGTTTTGTAGGCTACTCGGTATGCCCAAACAGCATGGTGTAGCTGTTTGTCCCAATCAGGGCGTTTATTGTTCACTAATTTCGTCAGTACATTGCATAGGATTTTATTGGTGCTCTCAGCCTGGCCATTTGCTTGAGGGTGATAGGGGGCAGACTTCTTATGTACTACCAAGAACTCTTGGAGCAGATTTTCAATGACTTCATTCAAGAAGTGAGTGCCTCTGTCACTAACTAGCTCTATAGGTAGCCCGTATCTAGTGAACACATTCTCAAATAAAAACTTAGCTGTTGTTTGAGCATCGTTCTTCATTGTGGCTTTTACCTCTACCCACTTTGTTAGATAGTCTGTCGCAACAATGATATATTCTGCATGGGAACCCTTAGCTGGGGGATTAATAGGACCTACGAAGTCTATTCCCCACTTAGAGAATGCACGTCCACCCATCATAGGTTTCAGTGGCATCTCATCTTTGCGTATAGGATACTGAGTTCTCTGACAGACATCACATCGTTTCACATAGGTATGTGCATCCATGTGAAGGGTCGGCCACCAGAAGCCCGCAAATAGTATTGCCTTGATCACCCGATCTGGTCCAAAGTGTCCTCCCGCTACACCTTGGTGAGCAGTTTCCAAGATTTTGAGATATTCACTCTCATGAACACAAAGTCTCAGGTAACCATCTTTACCACGTTTGTATAGATTATCACCAATGAGTGAGTAATCTAGGGCTTCTTGTTCTAGACTCCTTTTCCGAGCCAGAGTCATGTCTGGAGGGAATGTTTTCGTTCTCAGGAAGGATACTAGTGGTTCACTCCAATCTGGAACTATGGACACTTGATAAAGAGTGGCATGTTCCACAGGTGGTTTAGTGCAACAGATTGGGCATTCCTTGGACAACTTCTGGACATCGGCTTCCATAGTTGGCCAATGCACGCCGAGTCTCTTTAGTGTCTGTAGGGTTTGTTGCCTTGAGTAGTGTTGCTCTAATGCACCCACATGTGCTAATTGCAACCATTTAGCATACTCATCCTCTTCCACACAACACACCAAGATCCCTTGATCCGTGTGCTTGTACATACTTCCTGCCATGATGTGATACTTTTGGGCTTTTACTACCTCTCTATCTTGTGTGTTTATTACTGGATGGTTAGGCCCGTATGTCAATACTGGCACTAATGGCTTAGCCCACTGCGGCACCACTTCCAAATTAAACAAGTAAGCATCAGGAAGGTCATCTGACACTCCTTGTGGGGCTTCTCCAGATGTGAGCCTAGAGAGATGGTCTGCTCTCAAGTGAGTCTTCCCTTTCCTCACCACTACCTCAAAGTCGTATTCCATTAGTAAGAGAAACCATCTTACTAATCTACCGGTGTTGCAAGGTTTGTTTACCAAGTACAACAATGCCTGATGATCAGTAAAAAATTTAAACTTATTTGCAAGCAAGTAATGTCTAAACTTTTTAACCGCATATACCATGCCTAGTCCTTCTCTCTCAGTAGTGGTATAATTCCGTTCAGCTGCATTCAATTGTCTACTAGCATAGGCAATTGGAAGATCCATATTACCTTCACCAGTAGGTTGTGCGAGTACACACCCAATAGCATAATTGGATGCATCCACATGAACATGGAAAGGCTTATTCCAATCTGGTGTGGTTAAGATTGGTGCTGAACATAATCGCCGTTTAAGCTCATTGAAGGAATTTTCACACTCATCAGTCCACTCAAAGTTAGTCAAAAGTCCATACATGGGCTTTGCAATGACCGCATACATGTGAATGAACCGGCGGTAGTAACCACAATGCCCCATGAAAGCCTATACTTCCTTGACATTCCTTGGCCTAGGTAACTTGGCTATGGCTCTTACTTTCTCTTCATCAGTGGATATGCCATTCTTTGACACTATGTGTCCTAGAATCTTGCGTTGCCTGACCATAAAAACGCACTTTTCTGGGTTCAAGCAGACTTGATATTCTCTACATTTGTCAAAGATTTGTCTGAGTTCAGGAATATGGGTTTGTCTAATGTTGGAATGAGCACAAAGATCATCAACATAGACTTCTAAGTTCTTCCTCAGGAACTCTTTAAATACATGGCACATTAGCCTCTGGAAGGTAGCTGGTGCATTGGTAAGCCCAAATGGCATTACTCTAAAGGCAAATATGCCCCATTCAGTGGCAAATGCCGTCTTATGCTGATCTTCTGGAGCTATGGCTACTTGATTGTAGCCCGAAAATCCATCAAGGAAGCTGTACACTTCCTTGCCTGCTACTCTTTCTAAGAGATGCTCTGTGATAGGAAGCGGATAGTTATCTCGAATTGTGGCTGCATTAACCTTCTTCAAGTTAATGCATACACACATCTTTCCATTTTTCTTGGGCACCACTACGATGGGGGATACCCACTTAGTGTGCTCAATTTCATAGATAAATCCAGCTTCAACCAGCCTATCTATCTCTTCTTTGATCTTGGCAGCATAATTATCATTATATGTATATGGCTTTTGCTTAGAGGGTTTGGCATCTAAGGTCATGGGAATCGAATGTGAGCATATGTCAGGGTCTACACCTTTCTGGTCCTTGTAGCTCCAAGCGAATACATCTCTGTACTCTCTTAGCAAGGCTATTAGCTCTTGTTCTTCCTCTTTTGTCAGGTCATGGCCTATGTACGTGCATCTCTCCTCTCCTTCTTCCAGAGCTACCACAATTTTCTTGGTGGTTTCTTTGTTATCATAGGCCTCCCCTGATTGCGCCTCTCATTTAGGCATTCTGATCATGACTCTCCTGTCATCTATCTCATACTTCTTAAAATTTTCCGGGACCTCAAACAAAGATTCTTGCTCTGCTTGTGTGACTTCTCTCTTCTTTCTTTTCTTTCCTTCTTCCTTAGGAGTTACATGCGTGGCTAGCCTTACATCATTTGTAAGCTCTTCGTGCCTCTGAGGTTGAAATTCTACTTCATAGAAGTATTCTTCATCTGATGCAAAAGGTGGGTCCATAATGATTGACTCTAGATCGAAGTCACTCGCATCTTCAATTGCATTAGGGCTAGGTTCACACTCTTCTAATATTGCCTCTCCCATGATTGGCTCTATGGAGAAGACTGAAATGTCATAGCCATCCTCATCACAGTAGGGTGTCCATTGTTCCTCATTGATGGCTACATCCATTGTTGCTAAGATTTCTGCCCAGCGGTGGGGTTCAAACTCTTCGTCAGGAAAGACTACAGGTGCATAGGCTGGGTCTTGAATTGATCTATGTGTTTCTTTTGCACCTATCTCTCTGGCTTCTTCTCTCTTCTCTTCTTCTACTGCTACTTTGCACATCCATAAGTGGGTGTCTTCATGCATCCATGAGGATCCTGATCCTATGGAATGCACAGATTCCGTATCATCTTTGGCGCTATGGATGGAATTCCATTGGATAGGAGGGACATCTCTATGAGAGCTTTGAGATTCACTTTGGTCGTAACACCTAAGTGTTGCAGGTACAAAGAATTGGTTCCCCAGTCCTGTACCACTTGCAAATGTCGCATAAAAGGTCGTCCCAAGATCATTTCATAGGCATGATTTTTGCTAAAGTCACATATAGCAAATGTATTCAAACTCAACACCACATGTGGTGAGAGTTATTCCTTCTAGCAAGCCTAAGGGTCTTTCTATGTGACCATCGGCCATTTGCAATTTCATCCTCGTGGGCCTGAGTGCTGGCTTGCCCCAACGCTTCCATAGGGAAGTGGTAGCAATTGCAACACCTGCACCTGAGTCTAGAATGGCCTTGGTGGTGTATCCTTGATGGGTGATAGGAAGATATGTGTTTCCCTCTTCGCCCTCACTCATGTCTCCTATCTTGTCCAATGGTATTTCTGGCACTGTTCTTTGGGATCCTACCTGGGAATGAGGTTTGGCTATTTCTGGTACTTGTTTGGCTACATGTTTCCATAGCTCTGGCCTTACTTTGAGTAGCTCTTCTAAGGTGAGGTTGCATTGTACTTTAGTGTTTTTCACTACCTCTGTGTTCCTAGGTATGACCGAGTCCTCATTTCGTACCATGACCATGGGTGCTCTCATACAAGTAGACTTAGCTTCCCATGGGCCTGTGAAGTGGGGTAATTCTTGTAAAGAATTAGACTCAAAGTCTAGTCTTTCTTGAGAGTGGGTGCTCTCCTGCTCCTCATAAATGGATGGGATGTCTTGTGGGAATTGGTAATGTGCATCATCCACAAGTTCAATGGGAGGAGGGGCTTCACTTTCTTTAGCCCATTTGTCTTCTTGAATCTCTCGTAGGAATTCTGGTGTGAATCGATTCATAGAAGATGATGTGTCTGGCTCCGTAGAGTTAGGCACATAGGCTTCCTAGGCAGGAAGACTTGCTCCTTCACTTGCCTTGTCCTTATGTTGAGAGGCGGGTTCCTTTTCTGATTGTGCAATCAGCCTCTCTATTCTTTCTAACAGTCCATCAAAGTGCAACTGTGTCTTCGCTGAACTAGAGATGTTAAATAGGCGACTGGCTTCAAACATGGTCTGAGCCAATTCCACCATCTTAGCACAAATCTTGGTTCGTTCTAGCTCTAGTTCTGCTCTAGGGTAACACTTTTCATGATCAGTTACATTTGGCCCTTCTTGGATTCTGGCGTGATATGCTTTAAGCATCATATCAAGGTCCTCGGGAGTGGGATCTGCTAGGACTGATCCTACTCTTGGGGGTGGTGGAATTGTGTGAGGCGGGTTGGAAGGTGGCGGGTCGGATGGCGATGGGAATGGTGGTGGTGGGGTAGTGTGAGAGGGAGTTTGAGATGTGAGTTCAGTTATCCTGGCCTTTGTTTCTCTGAGGCTTTCCTCGAGTTCACTCATCTTTTTTGCCCATTTCCTTTTCATTCTTTCACGACTATCTCTCCAAGCTCTAGTCCTCTTCTTGGTTATGCTCTCAGTTTCACTAGCCTCTAGGCTCTTTTCCTGGCCTACCCCTTGGTTTTGCTGCAATGCTTGAGCTCCAGTGACTACCTGTACGGGTGCAGTGGAAGTGATACTTCCCGTGGAATCTATCACTAACCCAATAACGTTAATAGGAGTGATTTTTGGCATATTATTAGGATTCTTAGGGTAGTCTCGTAAGAGATGCTCCTTTCCACACTCTTGGCAAAAGCCCTGGATCGTCACTGATTGGGTTTGGGTAGGTGCAGGCATGGGACAATCACGAATGAGATGATCTCCTTGACATCTGTAGCATGGTCCTCTAGGGAATGGAGGTCTTACTTGCCTAGGTTGAGGTTTAGGGTTGGGGTTTGCATACATGACGTTTGTGTAATCTGACTCCCAACTAGGTTCATTTGGCTCTTCACTGTAATAGGACTCACCGTGTTCCGGAGATTGCATGTAGTAGGCTTGGGGGCTGTCAATATGCGTCGAATCAAAGCTATGGTCACTCGGGTCACTTTCAAAAAGCAATGGTGTTACAGGGACTATAGCTCTATTCAGGTTCTCTTCTGCAGCTGGATATTTTACTGGGATCACATTAGCTGGAGGCTGAAGCCTTTGTTGGTTTTGGTACTGTGGTTGGTAGGTTTGTCGAGGCCTAGCATACTGCTGCGGTGGGTACTGATTCTGGTATCTTCCCTGCTAAGGGTATGGCTGAGGGTAGGGTTGCCTAACCGCCTGCTTGTTGTATGGGCAGTCTTGTGTTGTGTGATTAGTGTATCTCCGTTCTATGGTGCAGTATTGGCTACTCGGATTTACTTGGGTTTGAGCCGTAATGGGACACACGTTCGCCATATGGTCACCACCGCAAGTATAGCACCTCTTTACTGGGGCAAACCTTGGGATTTGTTTGCTAGAGACACCTAGTTTTTGTGCCACCTTCTCAGTGAGTTCCTGAATTGATGTGGATTGCGTGGAAGAGAGGCTAGAGGCACTATCTGAATCTTTGTATATTTTGGAAAGCTCTAACTCCTCCCCTAGGTTATCCTCGATGTCAATGCACATGCGTACACACTCTTCTATAGTCCTAGGGTCCTTCAGATACACATATGACCTCAATTTGGTACTTAGCAATCCATCCAAGAATAAAGCCACTTGCTTAGCTGGTGTGGGTAGCTCCAAAACAGGGCATCTTTCAAGGTATTGCCTAAATCTTCTTCCTGCAAGTCTCACAATCTCCTGAGGGGTTTGCTTGAAGCTGTGAATCAATGAGGAGGTATTATGCCTTATGCCACTCTTAGAGAATTCAATAATGAAAGCCTCTAGGAGTTGGTCTATGCTCCTGAACTGCCTCTCGTTTAGTGGCTGAAACCATGTCAGTGCAGTGTTCCTAAGGGTTAGACCAAAGGCATGTACTGCGTGAACAGATCTTCAACTTGTTCAGCTCTCAAGACTTGCCTAAACTCAGCCACATGATCGTATGGATCTCCAGTGCCATCAAAGTAGTTCTTCATGGACTTGACTAGCTGAGTTGGTCTCAAAGTCCTTGTGTGCTCTCTAGGTCGTGGTAGAGGGAACTCATCCGCATGTCTTTGATTCCTGGGAGCTCTAAGTACCTCAGGTTCTACTCTATTTGTTTCCGTCCTCGTTCTTTCTCTGCCCCCTGGGTTGGCAAAGCTTACTTCTGGCCTATCTCTACTTCTGTCTCTTTGAGTTCCATGAGCTTGGGATGTTCCAGCTCCAGGGTGACCATAGGACACGTTTGATCTTGGTTGGGGGAAAACGAATTCACCCTTCCAAGTATAAGCATGCCTGTCATGTTCTGTAGCCACAAAAATCCTCTCTGAAGCGTGATCTAGGTAGGTCACTCTGCCTGGGCTATCTGGATCTTTAAACTCATAGATCATGATTGTTCCTATATCATTTGGCCGATCAGATTTATACCTCCAAAAGGCTTCGTCAGTCTCTCGGTTCAGAAGCAGATCTATACTCTTGTTGTCTTGGGGAACCCACTCGGGATTGAGGATTCTAGTAAGAACAGATTTCCCTCGAGGGGTCCTAGGTTCTTCGCCCATGTTTCCTTGCTCCAGGTCACCTAAATCCGCTTCTGAGATCACATTCCCAAATTCTTCTGTCCTATCTGGGTGACTGGTGACTACGTATATGGTTCCTTCTTTGTCCAAGTATGCTCCGTTTTCAAACTTGACAGCTGGGTGCTCTAGTCCTATGGATTGGTCAGGGTTTTTAATCTAGACCACGGATCTTCCTAGATTGTCCTCATAGATGCTAGCACCTAATCGGTTGGTCCTAAGGTATTCCAGCTGCGTCTTGTACGGGCCTTCTACCCTGTGCAAGTATGGCACTCCTGAACTAGTCGTTCTTAGCCTAAGCTAGGAATTGATAGAGGGTGTTGAGGATTTCCAACCTTGAGTTTCTTTCCTTGTGTTGTTGCCCTGGTGTGCCCAGGACGCGTGTTCCCAAGCTTGCACTTACTCTTGCTTAGAATGCCCTCAAGTGCTCTTACTGAACCTGTAAAAGTCCCACGGTTAGCTCAAGACTTAGATTCAATGACACAATAGACCACTTTCATGCATGTAACTCACAGACCAAATTATCCTTTGCTTTTATGGAAAACAATCCCAAGGATCCCTCAGTTTTCCTACCTCGGGGTATGGTCAACTTCAAAAAACCCTATCTAATAATCCTCATGAGCTTTCCAACAAAACAAGAATCACAGCAAACGGATTTCGTATGAGAAAGTTATGTCAGTTCAGGCTTCAGGGATTAAAACAGGGTTCAAACAGGCCAACAGACAAACAGGTTTTCCTCGAGTTATTTGCCTATAACCTCCTTATGTGCTCTAGAGTCCATGATCCATGTCCAAAATTAGCCAAAATCTTCAAATTAAAAAACCCTAAAAAATTGGCCGAAATTGGCTGTCAATCGCGATCGACTGGGCTGTCAATCGCGATGGACAGGTGTCAATCGCGATGGACAGGTGTCAATCGCGATGGACTGGTGTCAATCGCGATGGACTGGTGTCAATCGCGATGGACTGGTGTCAATCGCGATGGACTGAAATTTTCGGTGTTTTCCGTGAATTTGTGTCAATCGGGGCTCTATATGTCGCGATGGACAAGAATCTCGGCGAAAGGGGGTGTCAATCGCGATTTTTCTGTCGGTCGCGATGGACAGGGGTGTCTGTCGCGATGGACTCGTGTCCGTCGGGGTCTGTCAATCGTGATGGACTGGCTGTCCGTCGCGATGGACAGTGTCAATCGCGATGGACGCTATCAATCGCGATGGACTAAAAAAATGCAAATTTTCCAAAATTTTTTGTGGATTTGTGATGTGCAAGGTCTCTAGTCTACTGTGGTGCACTTAATTTTACCAATAGATGAAATTTTCTGTCAATTGCGATGGACAGAAGCTTGCGACACAGAGACAGTTCTGCACATTTCCGTACCTGCGCGACATGCTGGAGATGATGGGATGGCCAATACCTGCAAGCAAACTCAAAAAAATATGCAAAAACAGTGCACACAAGATTGCTCTCTCGCTCTCTCTCACAAGTGAAATGAGGGAAATGAAAGGGGGAAGGAGATATAGTAAAAAAACTGAAATTTTTGCGATGATGGAGATGGAGGTGGAAGATGATGGGGATGATGATGGTGATGATGATGATGAAGTAAGGATGAGAAAAGTAAGGAAAAGTAAAGAAATTACCTACAACGCCAACGTCACAACTCTACGTCTTACCATCACACGCTCGTCTTCAAAGCTCGTTCCCCGGCAACGGCGCCAAAATTTGGTGTAGCTCAGTGATGAGTAGCACCTCCTTTAATGTCAATCCGGGAAGATGTGAGGATGGTATGAAGACCTCGAGCAAGTGAAGGCACAAGTGCGTGAGTGAGAAGCACACTAGCATGCACACACATACACACACACGCACACACACAGTAAGACAAAGAGTGAGGAGCAATGGAGTTCTTAGATTACTTTCAAAAAGCTCATACAAGTTCAAAACTATTACAAGCTAACCTCAAAAATGAGCTCTCTAGCTCTATTTATAGTTTTTGACTAGGTTTTGGCCCTGTCCAGACCTAATGTCCGGCCTAGTTAAAAATTAGGTTCCAAGGCCAATTTGAGGGCTTAAACGGAGTCTAAAAAATACGAAAATTGATATGTAGGTACTTCTAAGGCTCCTCAAGCTCAAGGAATCCTTGGCTTGCACAAAATGGAGCTACAAAAATATGAAATGGTATTTACAATGATTGTTAGTGATAAGAATCATTGTTTTAAAGATGTTGATTTGGAAAAATTTGAAGGGCCTATCTGCCAGATTTGCGTCGACTGCTTTGTCTACTTAATCCTTCACCTCGCTCTGACTCTCTCCGCTGGCTTCCTTGTCTAGTCAGTCCTTGGGTGCCCATACTGCTCTCAACAGGGTCTATCGTGGTTCTCTGTCTGTCGTGATAGATGGGTGTCTGTCACGATAGACAGGGTCTATCATCTGTCGTGGGCTCTATCTGTTGCGATAGACGGTGTCTGTTGCGATAGACGGTGTCTGTCGTGATAGATGGCCTATTCGTGGGGTGTTGTCTGTCGCGATAGACGGCCTCTTCGTGGGATAGACGACGTCTATCATGATAGACTGAAAAGATGCAAATTTTTTAGAGCTTTTTAGTGATTTGGAGTGCTCTCATGGTGTAGGTTATCGTGCCAAACATGCATTCAAAAAATATTAAGTTTTTCTGTCTGTCACGATAGACAGAGGTCGTCGTCTCGGGACCTGTGCAGAGTTCTATCGTACCTGCGCAAGCTGTTGGAGATGGTGGTACAGCTAGATCCTGCAGCAAAAGCTCAAAAAACACACAAAAACTGATAGCATGCAAGCTCTCTCTCGCTCTCTCTCACAAGTGAAATGAGGGAAATGAGGTGGTTAGGGGAATATGACCAAAAACTGAAATTCTCGTGAAGATGGAGATGGAGGTGGAAGATGGTAAGGATGATGATGGTGATGCAAAAACAAGAAAAATTGAAGAAAAATAAGGAAAAGAAAGGATATTACCTATGAATCCAATGTCTCAACTCTACGTCTTACCATCACACACTAGTCCTCGAAGCTCTCTCCCCGGCAACGACGCCAAATTTGGTGTCACTCTAGCACAATGGTGAGTACCAACGTGAGAAGATCCACCTCATAATTTTCAATCCGTGGAGACATGAGGACTAGTATGAAGACTATGAGCAAGTGATGGCACAAGTGTGTGAGTGAGAAGCACACAAACATGCATACACATACACACACACGTGCACACAAGGCAAGAACAAGGAGAGGAACAATGGAGTTCTTTGCATTAGTCAAAAAGTCTCTTACATAAGCTCAATTCACAAACAATCTAACCTAAAAAATGAGCTCTCTAGCTCTTTTTATAGTTTTTTGACTAGCTTTGGCCTAGTCCAGACCTAGTGTCTGGCCTAGTTAAAAATTAGGTTCTAGAGCCTATTTGAGGGCTCAAACGGAGTCTAAAAATTATGAAAATTGGTATGTAGCTAATTCTAATACTCCTCAAGCTCGAGGAATCCTCTGCTTGAACAAAATGGAGTCTGCGCTATCAAAAACAGGATTTACAATGTATGTGTAGTGATGAAAATCACTTGAGTTGGAAATTGTTTATGAAAAAAATGATTGGGCCTAGTTGCCGTATTGTGCATGACTGCTCCGTTGTGCCTGTATGCTCTTCGTATGACTTGTATGCCAACAGTACCAAGTACCTGTTATGGACTTATATGATGTGACATATATTGGTTGCAAAAGGACTGTGGAACATTGTGCAGGGTGTTGAAAAATGTCCTATCACACCTCCAAGTGTTACAATTGCAAGTACTGAAGCTGATGCAAAAGGTGTCGAAGATGATGATATTCTGCATATTCTTTCTTGTTTGTGCTATGATTTCTACTGCACCTATTGTAGAGAAAATTCATTGGGATGGCAGAGATGCCCAGGCACATGCATTGATAGCTTTTTCTATTAAACATGCCATTATTCCTCAAATTTGCTCTGGCAAAACACCTAAGGATACTTGGGATACACTTACCACATTGTACCAAGCTAGGAATGAGGCTCATGTTGCTTACCTCCGAAAACAGTTGGAGAGTGAGCACATGAATGAAGGTGATTCTATGGAAATTTTTCAAAGAGATCAAAGACTTGAAGGAATAATTGATTTCTGCTGATGAGGTTATACCAGATAGCTCACTTGTGTAGACCATTCTGAATGGTCTTCCTGATTCATATCAGAGTTTTGCTTCTACTCTTTGGTTGATGATGAAAGGCAATCCAAATGCCTTGCCATTAGAGGATTAAGTCTCTGTTCCGTTGCAGGAAGATCAGACCATGTAGAACAGGTCCATTACGTGTGTTGCAGATCAAGCTTTCATGGTTGGTCAGAATGGCAAAGGAAAATGGAGCTCTTCAACTAGTAAGCAAAAATCTGGTAATTCTGCACAATCGAAGAGGGAAGACAAAGATGAAAAGCAATCAGAAAAGCAGAAATTATTTTGCAAGTACTGTAAAGGAAATGATCATATCATAAAGAATTGTCCAAAACTAGCTGCTAAAGAGGAAAAGAAGAAAGAGGCCGAAATGGTTGTTAAAGAAGCCTCTACACCAAAAAGAAAGTCTGCTAATCTTGTGCAGGAAGAAGAATGGGTGTTTACTACTGTTTTCAGTTTTGAACCATCTTCTCATGAGCAGTGCATGTCTATAGTAGACTCAGATGTTTGATACTTTGACAGTAGGGCGACCAAACATATTACCTCGCAGCATAGTTTCTTCTCTTCACTCGAGCCTGCCCCTACAGGGAATACTATTACTTGTGCCAACAACTCCCCTTATCTTGTTAAGGGAGTTAGTAAGATCATTTTGAATACTGCTGATGGTAGTTCTTTCATTTTGTCAGATGGTTTGTTTGTGCCAAGGATCAAGCAAAATCTGTTATCAGTTTCTGCATTAGCCAAGATTGGCTTGGTTGTGAAATTTGTTGATGACAGATGTACAGTTCATGATCTATCAAATGGCAACGTGATTATTGCTTCTAGCATTTTATGTCATGGGTTGTATAAGCTCATAGACTATGAAAGATCTATAAATGATTTGGCATGTGTAGTACATGATTCTCACGCTATGTCAGATGCAAAGCTTTGGCATGCATGCTTTGGTCATCTGATTTTTGCTAGTTTCCTACACTTGGAGAAATCTGAAATGGTGTCCTCTTTGCCCAAAATTGAGGCACCCGGAAAACATGTTTGTAAAGGTTGTATTTTGGGCAAAATGCATCATTCCTCCTTTCCAAAAGATGGTGCAGTTCAGGCTACTTTGAAATTGCAGCTTGTACATAGTGATGTATGTGGTCCTATGCAGACACCATCTTTTGGAAATTATCTTTACTTCATGACTTTCATCGATGATTTTTCCAGGCATGGATGGGTATATCCATTGAAGGCAAAGTCTGAAGTGTTCATGTGCTTCAAACAGTTTTTTGTTTTGGTTGAAAATTTGTCAGCATGTAAAAATGGGCACCCTTCGTTCTGATCGAGGGGGGGAATATATGTCTTCTGATTTTAATGCATTTCTGGTTGAACATGGGATAAAACACCAGTGTACAGTGCCATATACACCTCAACAGAATGGAGCTGTTGAACGAAAGAACAGGTCACTCATGGAGATGGCGAGGTGTATGGTCAAGAGTCAGGCTTTACCACATAGTTTCTGGCTTGAGGCTGCCATGTGTGCAGCATATGTACTTAACAAGTGTCCCACTAAAGCGCTGCAGTCTATCACTCCATATGATGCTTGGCATGATTGCAAGCCATCTGTTGCTCATCTCCATGTTTTTGGTTGTTTGGCATATGCATTAGTGCCTGAACAACATTGCCAAAAATTGGATGATAAAGTAGTAAAATGGATTTTTGTTGGGTACAGTTCTAAAAGTAAAGGCTATCGTATGTATCATCCACAGACTAAACGCATTCTGGTTAGCCGTGATGTTGAAAGATGCTATTCAGCCATTGCTTTCATGTATTAAGGAGACATTTGTTAGCTCCAAAGACATGTATGATACTTTGCTGCCTCTTTTTACAAGTGGACAGTCTAGTGCTAGTCCTAATGAGGCAACTTCTCAGTGTTTGCAGGTTTCATGTGATGATGAAGACCATCCCATTCCTGATGCAGATTTACATGATGCACTTGTTGATGAGAGAGTTGACATTGAGGAGGCAAAAACCATGCAAATGGCTAGTGAAGACTCTGCGTGACAGCAAATTAGATGCACCTCTGTCATATCGTACTTGATCAGGCTCTCATAGTGCCTCTTTTGCATCAGATTGCTATGCTATGGCTGCATCTAGTCTCTGTGATGAGAATGAGCCTCTTTCATATGACAAAGCACGAAATTCAGAAAATTGGATGGCTGCTGTGCAATCTGAATATGATGCTATAATGAAGAATAATACTTGGTCTTTATGTGACTTGCCTCCTGGCAAGAAGTTCATTGGCACTAAGTAGGTTTACGAGCTGAAGCATAAGCCTGATGGAACAATTGACAGCTATAAGTCTAGGCTTGTTGCAAAGGGTTATGCACAAGAAAGAGGCATTGATTTTGATGAGACCTTTGTACCTACATAACATATGGCTACTGTTCGGAGCATCTGTGCACTTGCTGCCCATCATACTAAGCACATTGAGTTGCATTATCATTCTGTGAGGGAGAGGTTCTCTGCTGGGGAGATCAGCTTGGCATATTTGCCCACGGAGGAGAACATTGTAGACCTTTTCACGAAGGCTCTGCCTAGGGAGAAGTTTGAAGCTTTTCGCAAAGCTTTGGGCTTACTTCCTTTTGTGGAGTGATTTCCACATAGCTTGGCACTTCCTTATACATGAGTGCTAGCTACTTGTTCATCGCATCACTCCCAGGGAGGATTAGTTGATATATTTATGTAGTGATGTGTGTGAGCACTCTAGGACTACCGGTATACTTTTTTCCCTCTTTAGGAGGTTTTTTTCCCCGGCTTGTATATACGCCCTAATGGGCTACTTATCTTTATACATTTTGTAGTAATACATTCGGTATTGTGTGTTGTGCTCCAAGCTTCTTCTTCTTCCTTGTGCTATTCCTGTGCTTCCATAGACGTCTAACTCCAACACCCACTAGGTCCTTAGGTGGTTCTTTTTACTGTATCAGTTTCATAGATGATGCTAGTAGAAAAGTTTGGGTATATCCTATCAAATCGAAGGATGAGGTAATCCCTACTTTCAAAAAATGGCTTGCTTCAGTTGAGAGTGAAAAAGGAAGTAAGCTTAATGCTTTACATTTAGATAATGGGATTGAGTATACCTCACATGAATTCAGCCTTGTTTGTGAGTCTAGAGGGATTCATAGAGAGTTTACACATCTTTATACCCCAGTACAGAATGACATAGCTGAAAGGATGAATAGAACTATTCAAGATAGAGTAGTTTCCATATTGCATCATGCAAATCTCTCACAAGGCTTTTGGGCAGAAGCAGTATTGACTGCAGTTCATGTGATTAACCTTTCACCTAGCACTACCAAAGGTCTGAAAGTGGCACAAGAGTTATGGACATGGAAGCCCACCATATCATGATCATCTTCGAGTTTTTGGGTGTGAAGCATATGTTCATATACCCAAGAATCTTATACAAAAGTTGGACTATAAGTCAAAGAAATGTATTTTTCTTGGATATGGTGGAGAAGGACAATTTGGATATCGCTTATGGGATCTTGAAACATGGTTAGTGATCAGAAGTAGTGATGCCATTTTCAATGATTCTAAGATGCATAAACAACTCATTAAGGAGGTTGAAGTGCAAAGAGTGGTGTTTGAGGACACTAGTCCTCTTGTTAGCATGCATAAAAATGATGCACATAGGGACGTTCAAGAGAATGTCCGATCAAATCAGTCTACACATGTTCCTCTTTAGCAATTATTGAGATGCTCTGCACGTGTCTCACATCCATGTGATAGATATGTTCTAGGTTTAGATTTTTTTATGCTAACAGATGCCAGTGAGCCTTCTTGCTACAAAGAGGCTATGTAGACAGAGGATCATGTCAAGTGGGAGCGGCCATGAAGAGTGAGTGGGATTAATGGTACTTGGGATTTACTAGCTTTGCCAAAGGGCAGGAAAGCTTTACCATGTAAATGGGTATATAAGCTAAAATTTACATAAGATAGTGCTTCTCCAAAGTATAAAGCACAACTTGTTGCAAAGGGTTTTAAGCAACAACATGGTGTTGATTTCGAGGAAATCTTCTCTCCAGTGGTCAAGATGAGTACGCTATGCATGTTGCTTGGATTCATTGCAATGGAGGACTTAGAGCTCGTCCAAATGGATGTGAAAACTGCTTTCTTGCATGGAGATGAGTACGCTATGCATGTTGCTTGGATTCATTGCAATGGAGGACTTAGAGCTCGTCCAAATGGATGTGAAAACTGCTTTCTTAAAGAGTCCCCTAGACAATGGTACCAAAAGTTTGATGCCTTTATGAAGTCTCAAGGCTATTCGCGAAGCAATGAGGATCATTTTCTCTGCACAAAGAGATGCTCAGATGGCAGCTTGATATGCTTGATACTTTATATCGATGATATGTTGATTGCTGGGAAGTCCTCTTATGACTTGTCAATTCTCAAAAACAAGTTGAGTCAGACATTTGATATGAAGAATGACATCATTGTGTATGAAAGAAAATATTCTCTTTCTTCATTTTATATATGGGCTTTCCAATTGAGTACCTCATATGTGGGTTTATTACCCGACATGTGTATGCCCAACGAAGAGCTCACTAAGAGCTATGTTCTCTCTTGATTTTATAATGAAAATTATTATTCGGATGCCGCCTTTATTATAGGTTCCATAGCTTTTAATACTGTCATGTGTGATAATCCGTCAAGCATACCCGCAAAAAAGGGGATTCTTTTCCCTTTTTACTGATCATGAATAAGGCAGCTTCACAGTATTCTTGTAGCCCAATTTTTTGATATGTATATACTCTATGCTGTAATTGAAGTATTTTGATGGTGATGCACCATGGTGTGCTCTCGTTCTTGAGAGCTCCAAGACAATATCCTGGGAGTAGAAAACTGAGCTCCTAGGGCTGCACACGGTACTCCGCACAAAGGCTAAATAATAAGCAAAAAAACACAGTACACAGGGAGCACGAACTCAGACTTCTTAGGTGTTACAAATGCGGTCGAACTTACAGTCTATGATTGACCAGGCCACTATATGTTTTATTAAAGAACATATACAAAGAAGTGTCCAGTGGCCATTTGGCCTTTCACATGAACACTAACGGTAACAATCCCCCACTAAAGGCCAATATGGCCAAAGTAACTATGGGAGAAAAATAAAGAATGATAAAGAATACCTGAGCGTAAGTATACCAACTATACTTCCCACTTGATGGGCATGTTACATAGTATACAAGTGACTATATTAGATCAAGAATCAAGTAACCCCCATCAAGTGACAACAGTGTCGAAAGCTATCTTGTGGTGGAGCTTTAGTCAAAGCATCTGCAGCATTATCTTGAGTGTGAAATTGACTCAACTTCTTTTTGAGAATTGACAAGTCATAAGAGGACTTCCCAGCAATCAACATATCATCAACGTAAAGTATCCAACATATCAAGCTGCCATTTGAGCATCTCTTTGTGTATAGAAAAGGATCCTCATTGCTTCGAGAATAGCATTGGGACTTCATAAAGGCATCAAATATCTGGTACCATTGTCTAGGGGACTGTTTAAGTCCATACAAGCTCTTCTTGAGCTTATAGACTAGACTTTCCTTGCCATGAACTACATAACCCTCTATGTTGGAAGCAGCCAAAGGCACAGACGACACGGAAGCATGTAACGACAAAGCAGGGAGCCAGTCGAATCGTTTTTCAAATAACTATGTTTTCAAATAATTTCCAAAAAACCTCCAACAGTGATTTTTATCACTATTGTAACATATGTAACATAGAAAACCCCATTTTGTAATCCATAGCTCCATTTTGTGCAAGCCGAGGAGTCCTCGAGCTTGAGGAGCTTAGGTAGAACAAGCGTATCAATTTTCACTATTTTTAGACACCGTTTACCCTTTCAAATAGCATCTAGGACCTAATTTTTAACTATGCCGGTCACTAGATGTGAAACCGGTCAAAACTAGTCTAGAAACTATAACAAGCTATCCTCAAAAATGAGCTCTCTAGCTCTTTTTATAGTTTCTAGACTAGTTTTGACCGGTTTCACATCTAGTGACCGGCATAGTTAAAAATTAGGTCCTAGATGCTATTTGAAAGGGTAAACGGTGTCTAAAAATAGCGAAAATTGATACGCTTGTTCTACCTAAGCTCCTCAAGCTCGAGGACTCCTCGGCTTGCACAAAATGGAGCTATGGATTACAAAATGGGGTTTTCTATGTTACATATGTTACAATAGTGATAAAAATCATTGTTGGAGGTTTTTTGGAAAGTATTTGAAAACATAGTTATTTGAAAAACGATTCGACTGGCTCCCTGCTTTGTCGTTACATGCTTCCGTGTCATCTGTGCCTTTGGCTGCTTCCAACACCCCCCTCCCTCTCGCTTCTGTCGTCCCTGACAGAACCTTGCTGTGAGGTCTGCCGGATATAGTTCTGTAGGAGGTCTTGAGCGAGGGTGTGCTCGGAGATACGAATGCCTCGGGCCAGATCTGCCTCGAGTTTCTCCGAGTCGATTGGTTGCGGATCTTCCGGTGGCGGGAGCTGATAATGTGTGGAATAGACCATTCGTTCACAGGCAAATAAGTGTAATAAATGTGTAGGCCTGCTTATGAATACCTCTGAATGGTATTCCCAGAAGCCGGTTGTGAACATCTCTTCGAATGTCTGCTTGTAGCACGATGGTAGGTACTTTATTCTGCAGTGCCAGGCATAACACACCCGTAGCGATGGCGTCGTACTCATATCATATACCAGATCGAAATTGCCATGCTCAAAGCCCGGGGTGTTGACATGGGGTGCCTTGACGTGTCGGAAGACTTTAAAAATCATTTGCATCATGTCAAAAATTTTGACAGTCATATGCGCCGCTATATCGTCCATATGCTTTAATCTAGGGAGCCAGTGGCGAATTGTAGCCATCATGTAGCCAACAGTTGGTAACTCAATGGGTGGCTTAAAATAGGGGTAATTCAACCAGTCTTGGCACTGCTTATTGTTTTGTACCTTAATAGCAAAGGCAGTCCAGGAGCGGCGTCGTGGCACTGGTCCCCAACACGGATTGTACTTCAAATGCAAAGGTGCCTTTACCCATGTACTCATCATCTCCGGATACTGCTGTAGTAAATCTTTTCGCCACTCTCGTTGATAGATCCTTCCTTTTTGTGCATCTAGTGGCAAATCAGCCGCCTCGAATTGAGTTGCATGCGATGGTTTCTTACCTGTCCCTTTCTCAATGGCTAACTGGTATTCGGCCATTAACATGAAATATGGTTTATACTGTAGCTCATGCCCAGATATGTATCGTTGCGGGGCCAAATGAGCAAAGAATGGAGACTGTAATATCTTTTCTTCTATCATCGCCATGGCATGTAATTGTGCCTCTACTCTCGCTGAGTGTGTTGTTCCAAGTTCCTCAATAGTCTTCATCCACGCGGGGGTCGGAAGTTCGTACGTCATCTGACCTTCGGCCGTGACGCGTCCGCCTGGGATGGGTTGTGGCTCGTATGCCTCTTCAAACGTTTCCTCCACCGGGATGGTGACCGTTTCTTCCTCAGCTGGTAGCTCCGGTGGGGAATCTGGCCTTGGTGGCACTTCATATACTGCAATCCTTGATTCAAGGGTCGATACATGGGCCCGTAATGAGTTGAGTTCCTCTAGGAGGTCAGGAGAGGGGTCCACAGGTGCTGGTATGTCTTGGTGTGCCGGTTGTCGTAACTAGAGTAATTTGTGATCTTCTTTGAGTTTCTGTAACTCCTCGTTCATGCGGTCGTATTCATCTAGTAATCTTACATGATCGTCTAGCAGCATTCTCATCGAGTCTGAAGGAATGGCTTTGAACCTGCTCAGACTGAGTGGTTGGTCTGGGTGGTCGAGCGCTGCTTCTAAGTTTTCTCAGTTTTGATCCTGTAAGCGCTGGTTTTCTTCCTTGGCGGCTGCTAGGTGTCTTCGTAGTAAGCCCATGTTTCGTGTTAGCGTTGCATTGCGGAATGTCTGGGCTCTTAATAAGTTATCCAGGTCAGCAGTGGCTTCCTTGGTCTTTTCTTCGCTTTCTAGTTCCAATTT
Source organism: Ceratopteris richardii (assembly GCA_020310875.1). Taxonomy (NCBI): domain Eukaryota; kingdom Viridiplantae; phylum Streptophyta; class Polypodiopsida; order Polypodiales; family Pteridaceae; genus Ceratopteris; species Ceratopteris richardii. The sequence continues at coordinate 155,800,359 of CM035411.1, read as the reverse complement.
GTGATAAGCCTCGCGTAATTCCTGGTATTGGGTGTTCAGAGAGGCATTCTCAATAGACAATAAATTAAGCTGCGACTGTAAGTCATTGGTTGTCCTCTGCAGCTGCTGATAATTATCACCAAGAGATGTGAACTCATCTCTTACTTGCGTCATACACATGAACATCTGTCGGAATGCATTATCTACAGTGGGTGATAGTATTAATGGGGTGCTAAATGAAGATGCAGTTGGTGTAGATGCAACGGGAATGGGGAATGGGGGTGGGAAGGTGGATGATGTAGTGATTGTTGAAAATTGTGATGTGCCTAAAAATGTTTGTGCCGGGAGTGAAGGTAGTGATGGTGCAGTGGGTGGTGAGATGTCCATGTCAGTGGACGTATCTAGTGCGGTGACCGTGAATATGGGTGTGATCGTGGGTGCGCGTGCTGGTGTAAATACGGGATTTACAAATGTTGAGGGGTAATTTACAGGGGGGCTGGCTGGAGCAGCTTGGTGGAAAGGGGAAAGAGGTGTTACCGTGGGTCGGGGAGGTGAGACGGGGGAGAAGGTTAATGGCGGTGGGAATGGGAAAAGGGGTCTTGGAGTTGTGGGGAAAGATGGAAAAGATGGATGGAGGAATGGGTTGGATAGAAAGGTGGGTGTGAGAGGGGGTAGACTAGGGCTAATGGGTACGGGAATTGTGGGATGAGTGGTCGTAAAGACGATTTCTGCAACACCACCGGCGAATGAAGATGTTGGTCTGGGGGAAGGAGGGTGAAGAGGGGAGGCTGGATGGACGGGCGGTGAGAGAGGAGCGGTTGGGGTGGTCGGTACTTCAGTGACTACTGAGGTTTGTACAGCTATAGCGCGGGGTGGGGAATCTACAAAAATGGTTTCTACAGCCAACGAACTTTCGGGGACGAGGCGTGCCTCCCTGGCTTGTTCTGAAGATTGTGCTCCGGTTGGTACACGAATGTATTCGCCGGGCTTTGAAAGTAGTCGTACTCTGCGGGGGTCAAACTGTGGTAGTGGCTTTCTTTGCAAGTACCTGAGTGCTTCGTTGGAGCCTACTGATTTGACTAACTCTTTGAATCCTTTGATGTATGCGTCTTCGAATCCGCCTGTGACAAGCTCTTGTTCTATTATTGTTTGACTCTCTTCCTCTGTCAGCTTTTTGCGTGCCCAAACTTTTTCCATAGTTCTATACAACTTCTTGATAGCTAGTGTGTAAGCTGCTGCCTCGTAAGTTTCATCTTCATGGGTACTTGTATCGCCATGTGTATCTGTTTGTTGGCCTTGGCCATCTGTCTGTTCATGCTCTTGGGATTCATGTGTTCCCTGACTAGCTTCGTCGTCTCCTTCGTCGTCATCGGTTGCTGTTCTTTCGTCATCAGAGCTGGACACGACCTATCCTTGTGGCTGATCCCTGGGTGTGGTAGGGTAGCTAGGCCTTTCAAATTCTTGAGAAAACAATTGTCCTTCTGAAAACTGGAACTCATTGGAGAATGCATCGGGCATCTCAAAATCAAAAGTTTGGTCCAGTGGCTCTGCTTGTCCTGGTTCTAAATGCGGTATTGGAAAAGAGAAAGCTTCCGCACCAATAGTGGTGGGAAGTTCAGCTGCTGTGGTGATAGGTTCTGTGGTTGTGGCTGCTTGGGATGCAACAGTACTGGTGGTGCCCTCCGGCGTAACTGGTCTTGATAACCGTATACGAATTGGTGGTACTGTGGGAGTGGCTGCTGTTGGTGACTGGGCTGGAGATGGTTGTGGCGAGGGTGATTCTGGGACTTGTAGGCACGGGATAGTACCTCTCATCCGCTTTCCGGCTCTGCCTTTGCTAGACTTTCTAGCCTTCCTAGTGGTCCCTTTGAATGCCTTCAGTTCCTCACTGGTCATGGCACGCTCTATGGGTAAATCATATGCCAAGCACATGTATATGATCCTGGTGAGGGCACAGCATCCATTGATTACCTTCTTTCGCTCCCACCTATGTTGTGCCAAATCGAGCTGATCAATGATCCAGCTAGCTAGATCAACCGTTTGCGGTCCAGTACATGCTAAGTACAATCCAAACCAGATTCTCTTGTGAGGCATGGTAAAACGATCCTGAGCTGGGAAAGCAAAGTGCTGCATGCATATCCGTAATGGCTTAGAGAGCTCAGGGGTTATGGCTGAAATATCCTCCCACTTAGTTACGTCACCACGTTTCATCTGCTCTGGGACTAGCCGTTCTTTCTCCGTTGGAGTGTGTGTTACATGTATTTTTAGAGCTGCACGAATCAAATCTTTAGACAAATAAAACCTTCTGAATGGAGGATCATTTACCAAGGATGGTAACATGAATGTTCCGGGTAGATCCTTGTTCTCTGAAGCCGTTAGGGTGGTTACCAAGTAAAAACATCTGTAAAAATCGGGTTTAGGCAGAGGGTCACTAAAGTATTCTGTAAATCCCGCTCGTGCCCAAACGTGCGTTAGATCTTGTGTATTCTGTAGTCCTTCAAATTCTCTTGACAAGAACTGGTACTTGGTCCATGTGCGAAGATCAAAGGCCAAATTGGCCTCAAATATGAAATCAGCATCTGCTAATGGTCCTGCTAGGCCTTGAAACCAGTGAGAATTACGATGAATCTCCTAAGTATATCCTCGAGGAGGATCATCGATGGGCATGGGTCCTGGAAAACCTTGAAACTCTGGTGGTTGCATCGTCGGATAAGATTCCGCTAGTAATTCTCCAATAGTGGCCATCGGTGCACTGGGGCCAGCCTCTGATGGGCCTGCTTCGGTTTGCATGATGACTGATGAGCTAATGGAAAAGATCTGCTACAAAAGATTAACACATTAGTATGGAAATTAATTATGATCCCATTAAGGTGAGACCGCAATCCCTTTCCATAACCGATGTGTAACCCGTGTAGCCAAGTGTCGTGAAGTGATTGATGCAATGATTGTTTGTAGAGCTAATGCAGGTCTCTAGACACCTACATGGTTCAGATTATGCATACATTTCTTGATGAGCTTTTATTATGCAAAATGTGGGGTTTGGGTGTATGAATTTATACAAGGTTTGGTTGAGGCTGAATTAGTACAAGGGTGGAGTTTAAACGGGGTGGGAGAATTGTTAGATACGATGGTACAAGAAGACGTCTGGATACGTTTCGGTATCCATTTCCTAAGAGTCTTTGAGTGGGTGGTATGTTTCTGCTGAGGGACGAAAAGTGGTATCGGGTTTGGTGGTATTGAAGGATGGAAAGATTTCTGAGGGGTATATATTACATGGCTTGAGGGTGGGGCTATAATACATTGTTTGGGTACCCAAATCTGCATGGGTGTGGGTCTATGGATAAGGTATTTCTTGGCGATCCAAATCTGTCGAGTAATTGTAGAAGAAGATCGAGGGGACTTTGGATGTTGACTCTGCTTCTGTTGCAACTTTGTCATGTTCTCGTCTGCAGTGTTGCCAATATCCTGTGGTTGCTGTCCTTTTGGCACCCATATTTGTCTCGTGCCACTTGTTCTGTGATGCTGATACTACTGTTTTCCTTGCCTTGTCTGGTGTTGTCGTCGGTCTGGGTTCCTCTGTTGTGGTTGACTCGTTCGTGGTTGGGTTTGAGAGGTCCTTTGGACACTCTGCTTTGGAAAAGAAGGGAGATCCAACACTTGCGTGACCTGCCCATTAGGAAGTGATTCGTTATTTATCTTTAATCTAGGCCAGTCCGCAGCAAGTTTGGAAGGATGAGCACCGCAGGGTGTTGTGCTCATTTGGTCGCTGATGCAACCCACCTGACCGCTGATTGTGTTCATCTGCCCTAGCGGTTGGGTAGCTTCCCCTTCTAGTTTGCAGGAAGCCCCAGGGAAGATCTCCTGTCGTCCTTCTGATTGACAATTGTCCCTAGCCAAGCCCGAGTGGGTTGGTGTAGACGTAACGTGACTGGTCTGACCCAAAATCTTCCGGTCTCCTGTCGCATGCGTTTCATAGGGTCTAGGGTTACAAACCTCAATCGGAATGCCATTAGGGAAGTCAAGCGGTATCAATCGCTTCTGTTCTAAGGTTCCAATCTGTATGGAGCCTTGTCTAAGATTTAGGTCCACTGAGTGATCGTATAGCCAATCTTGGCCAAGGATTAGGGGTTCTATCAGGTCGTCATCATGGCACACTAGTAGCTTCGCTGTCATGGTCACATCCTTAATGAGGATAGGAAGGTCCACCTCACCCATGCAAGGGGTTTCCATGCCTCCTAGCCCTATGAGGTATGCCTCAATTGGCCGCATTTCTATTCCTGAATCCTTATAGTGGGACCATCTAATCGCACTAGTCGCAGCACTTGAGTCAATTAAAGCCCTGAGCTCTTGGCAAGGGTTGCCGTGCTCTAACCTGACTGTAATGAATGGTCTCCTGTCCACTATACTAGGATGAGTGTTTGACTTTACTTGGCACATGGCCATGGGGTATCTGGGTGTAGTTTCCAGATGGTTATAATGTTCTCTCCCTAGTCCTTGTCTTCTTAACTTCATGCGTTTAATGCGTTCTATTGCTTCTGCCTGAGCTTCCGCTCGTATTCTATTTTCTTCCTCCTTACGCTTCTTTGCCAACGTGAGTCGTCTAAGCATATCCTCAGTAAGAGGTTCCTGATATAGCTTGACTCTACAGCCACTAATATAATTAGGCATTATATCTCCTTCTAAAGTGGCTAATTGTACTGCTCCACTTGTTGACAGTCTGTTAATGATCATAGACCCATAACCTCGCTTTTCTAACTTACGTGCGTGTTGTTTCAGCGTATATACTAGAACTAAATCTCCTTCTTTTAGGCCTTTATCTTTCACATGTGCATCAAAATATGCTTTCTGTCGCTTCTTCGCTGCATATATTCCTGCTGCTGCCTTTAGCCTGGTTTCTCCTAATCGTTCCAAGTCCATTATTCTCGCTGATAATTCATGGCCGGTCCACTGATGTTCTTGTGCAACCTTAAGGGTCGGTATCAAGAAGTCCAAAGGAAGCACAACATTCTGACCAAAAACCATCTGAAAGGGAGTTGCATTGAGTACGGTCTTGTAGGCCACTCGATATGCCCAAACAACGTGGTGTAACTGTTTGTCCCAATCTGAACGTTTGTTGTTCACGAGTTTCGTCAGTACGTTACAAAGGATCTTATTAGTGCTTTCAGCCTGACCATTGGCCTGAGGATGATATGGTGCGGATTTCTTGTGAATCACCATAAAATCCTGTAACAAATGTTCAATGACTTGGTTTAGAAAGTGAGTGCCTCGATCGCTCACTAACTCTATAGGCAGTTCATATCTTGTAAAGACATTCTCAAATAAGAATTTTGCAGTTGTGTGTGCATCATTCTTTTTAGTGGCTTTTTCCTCTACCCATTTCGTCAGATAATCTGTGGCAACAATAATGTATTCAACATGTGTACCTTTTGCAGGGGGGTTAATGGGTCCTACAAAGTCTATACCCCACTTTGAAAATGCACGTCCGCCCATCATGGGTTTCAATGGCATTTCATCTCTGCGAGTAGGAAACTGAGTTCTTTGGCACACATCACATCTCTTGACATAGGTATGAGCATCCATGTGAAGAGTGGGCCACCATAATCTTGCAAAGAGGATGGCTTTGATTATCCTATCGGGTCCAAAATGACCTCCTGCAACACCTTGGTGTGCAGTCTCTAGTATGCTCAGATAATCGCTCTCATGAACACATTGTCTTAGATATCCATCTCGTCCTCTTTTGTATAGATTATCGCCAATAAGTGAATAGTCGTGAGCTTCCTGCTCCAAACTGCGTTGTCGAGCTAAGGTCATTCCTTGAGGGAATGTGTTCGTCCTCAAGTATGTCACTAATTGTTCACTCCAGTCTGGTGTGAGAGACACGTGATATAATGTAGCATGCTCTACTGGCGGTCTTTCACAACAAACATTGCATTCCTTACACCACCTGTAGACATCTGCTTCCATCGTAGGCCAATATACTCCTAATCTATGCAGAGTCTGTAATGTTTGATGTTTTGAATGATGTTGCTTTAATGCACCTACATGTGCTAATTGCAACCAATTCGCATGTTCAGATTCATCTACACAACAAGCAAGAATCTTTTGATTATCATGTTTATATATGCTTCCTGCCATTATTTGGTATCTCTGAGACTTGGTAATCTCTCCTTCTTTGATCTTTATCCTAGGATTCTTGGGTCCGTATGTCAGAATAGGGACTATTGGTTTAGCCCATTCTGGTGCTATCTCAAGGTTAAACAAGTATGCATCTGGTAGATCATCCGCTATTCCTTGAGGAGCTTCTCCTGAGGTTAATCTTGAAAGGTGGTCAGCTCTAAGATGTGTCTTTCCTTTCCTGACTACGACTTCAAAATCATACTCCATGAGTAATAGAAACCAATGTATTAGTCGTCCGGTGTTACATGGTTTGTTGACTAAGTACAAGAGTGCTTGATGATCTGTAAAGAACTTGAACTTGTTGGCCAACAAGTAGTGCCTAAACTTCTTTACTGCGTAGATCATCCCTAATCCTTCTCGTTCCGTCGTGGTGTAATTTCTTTCTGCTGCGTTCAATTGTCTGCTAGCGTAAGCTATGGGGAGATCTATGTTACCTTCATTTGTGGGTTGTGCTAACATGCATCCTATAGCATAATTGGATGCATCCACATGTACATGGAATGGCTTACTCCAATCTGGGGTTGTCAATATAGGTGCTGAGCACAAGCGTCGTTTAAGTTCATTGAATGAATTTTCACATTCATCTGTCCATTCGAAATTGGTTAAAAGAGAGTACAAAGGCTTGGCTATGATTGCATACATATGTATGAATCTCCTATAATAACCGCAATGGCCCATAAATGCCTGTACCTCTTTCACATTAGTTGTTCTAGGTAAATCTGCAATTACCTTCACCTTTTCTTCATCCGTAGAGATTCCATTTTTTGACACAATGTGTCCTAGAATTTTACCTTGTCTGACCATGAAAACGCACTTTTCTGGGTTCAAACAAACCTGATATTCTCGACATTTGTCAAATATTTGTCTTAACTCTGGGATATGTGTCTGTCTTACATTTGAATGAGCACATATGTCATCGACATAAACTTCCAAGCTCTTGCGTAAGAATTCCTTAAAAACATGACACATGAGTCGCTGGAAAGTGGCGGGTGCATTTGTTAAGCCAAATGGCATCACACGAAATGCAAATATGCCCCATTCAGTGGCAAATGCCGTCTTGTGTTGATCTTCTAGAGCAATGGCTACTTGATTATAACCTGAGAATCCATCAAGAAAGCTGTAAACTTCCTTGCCCACGACTCTTTCCAATAGATGTTCCGTGATAGGAAGAGGATAACTGTCTCTAATCGTTGCGGCATTAACTTTTTTAAGGTTAATACACACACGCAATTTTCCATTCTTCTTGGGCACAACCACAATGGGGGATACCCATTCGGTATGCTCAATTTCGTAAATGAATCCTGCTTCTATCAAGCGATCTATCTCCTCTTTAATCTTCGCAGCGTAGTTATCATTGTACGTGTAAGGTTTCTGTTTTGTCGGTTTTGCATCTGGAGTCATAGGGATTCTATGAGAACATATATCTGGATCTACTCCTTTCAAATCTTTGTAACTCCAAGCAAAAACATCTCTATATTCGCGCAATAGGGCAACTAGCTCTTCTTCTTCTTCCTTCGTCAAATCATGCCCTATGTATGTACATTTCTCTTCTTCTCCTTCTATGGCAACTATTATTTTCTTGGTTTTCTCTCGGTTATCATATACTTGTTCGTCATTCGCTTTTCTATTAGGCATTCGTACCATGATTCTTCTATCTTTGATTTCATATTTCTTGAAGTTCTCGGGTACTTCAAACAAAGATTCTTCTTTTTCTGACATGGTTTCTTTCTTCTTTCTTTTCTTGCCTTCACTCTTGGTAGTCACTTCCGTGGCTAACCTCACCTCATTCGTAATTTCCTCGTGTCTCTGAGTGTGAGTCTCTACCTCAAAAAAATATTCTTCCTCTGATGCAAAGGGAGAATCCATGATAATTGATTCTAAATCAAAATCGCTTGCATCCTCAAATGCATCAGTGTTAGGTTCACATTCTTCTAGAATTGCCTCGCACATGATTGGCTCTATCGTGAAAACTGATATGTCATAGCCATCCTCGTCACAGTGGGGTGTCCATTGTTCTTCATTGATAGCTACATCCATGGTTGCTAGGATTTCTGCCCAACCATGGGGTTCAAACTCTTCGTCTAGGAATACTACAGGTGCATAGGCTGGATCTTGAAGGGTTCGTGGATGTTGTTCTGCACCTAAGGTCCTGGCTTCTAACCTTTCTTCCTCTTGTTTGGCTACTTTACACATCCATAAATGAGTATCCTCATGCAACCAAGAAGGATCTGATTCTAATGAGTGCACGGATTCCGTCTCTACTGGTGTCTTATGGATGGTATTCCATTGTATTGGGGGTACATCTCGATGTGAATAGTCCTTAAGATTGACTTTGGTAGTCACTCCTAAATGTTGCAAGTACAAAGAATTGGTTCCCCAATCTTGTACAATTTGCAACTGACGCATGAATGGTCGTCCCAATATCATCTCATAAGCATGGTTTTTTGCAAAGTCACAAATGGCAAAGGTATGCTCAAATTCTACACCACAAGTGGCGAGAGATATGCCTTCTAGTAAGCCTAATGGTTTCTCTATGTGTCCATCAGCCATTTGTAGCTTCATCTTGGTGGGTCTTAATGCTGGCTTACCCCAACATTTCCATAAAGCGGTGGTAGCTATGGTACTCCGGCTCCTGAATCTAAGATGGCTTTCGTGGTGTAGCCCTGATGGGTTATCGGAAGATAAGTGTTACCTTCCTCTCCTTCGCTCACATCTCCAATCTTTTCTACGGGTATCTCTGGTACCTTATCTTGTGATCCTATTTGTGAGGGAGTAGTAGCAAGCTCGGGGAATTGATTTGCTACATGTTTCCACAATTCTGGTTTTATCTTTAATAACTCCTCCAGAGTAAGGTTACATTATACTTTGGTATTCTTGATCACTTCCGTGTTTCTAGGGATTACTGATTCTTCGTTCCTCACTATTATCGTGGGTGCTCTCATACTAATAGACTTTGCTTCCCAAGGTCCTGTGAACTGAGGTAATTCTTGTAAAGAATTAGATTCAAATCTTGTGTGTTCACTCAGTTGTTCTTCCTCTACCTCATCGTATATAGAGGGAATGTCTTGGGGAAATTGTTCCTGCAAGTCATCTATTTCTTGAATAGGAGGATGAGTTCCTTGTTCTTTTCTCCATTTCTCTTCTTGGATTTCTCTCAAAAATTCATATGAGTACCTATGTATGGAAGACAGGTTGTCTTGACTTTCTGAGTTGGGTACTTGAGACAGGGATGGTGCATTCCTTTCCTGTGTCTCTGGGACAATAGGGTTCCTAGGCTGATCCTTTTTCTCTTTGCTTTCAATCAAGTATTCTAGCCTCTCCATTAGTCCTTGAAAGTGTAATTCCGGTTTTGCCATGTTATTCCAATTAAGATATCTAGAGGCTTCGAACAAAGCTTGTGCTAGTTCTACCATCTTCATGCAAAGTTTAGTTCTCTCAATTTCTAGATCAGCTCGAGGGTAGTTTTTACTCATTTCAGCTACCTGAGGTCCCTCTTTTAATCTGGCCTGATATGCACGAAACATCATGTCTAGATTTTCTGGTATGGGTTCCGCTAAAACTGATCCTGATTTCTGAGCTGGATTCTCTTGATTCAAGTCCTGTGAAGTCAATTCTTAGATTTTGGCTCTAGATTCCTTCAAACTTCCTTCCAACTCACTTATCTTTTTACTCCATTTTCTCTTAATTCTTTCTCTAGAATCTTTCCAAGATTTTGTTTTTTTACTGCTAGATTCTGCAACTTCACTGGTTCCGGCTACTTTCTCTTGATTAAGATGTTGATTCTGTAAGAGCGCCTGGGCTCTTGTGATAGCTTGGATAGGCACGTATGTAGGGTTGGATCCATCTGCGTTATTTACAATACCTATCACATTGATCGGTGTCACGTTCGAAGCATTAACAGGGTTCTTAGGACAATCTTTGATTATGTGCTCTTTGCCACAATCGACACAAAAGCCTTGGATATTATGGTACTGTGATTGTCCTACTATCGGGGGATGTGGACAGTCCTTTATGAAATGATCTCCTTGGCACCTAAAGCATGGTCCTCTAGGGCCCTGTGGTCTTTGTTGTCTCAATTGGGGTCGTGGATTTGGGTTTGTGTACATCACATTAGCATAGTCTGGCTCCCAACTAGGTTCCACTGGTGGACTATCATAATGATATGTTTCCACGTGTTCTGGTGACTCTGTGTAATAAGCAGGTGGATTATCTACATGTGTAGAGTCAAAACTATTTGAGTGTGGGTCACTCTCTGTGATCAAAGGTGAAGAAGGCACTAAAGCCCTACTTAGGTTCTCTTCTGCAGCAGCGTATTTGACTGAGATGACATTCGCTGGCGGGGGTGGCTGCTGAGCTAAGACAGGTTGAGGTCTCTGTTGAGCCTGGTATGGGTAGTTCTGAGGAGGCCTATAGTAATAAGGCTGAGCATTGTATTGGCCTTGGTACCTACCTGGCTGCTGGTATGTTTGCGGGTAGTTCTGTCTCACGGTCTGTTTGTTGTATGGGCAGTCCTGAGCCGTATGATTCGTGTATCTTCTCTCAATTGTATAGTATTGGCCACTAGGGTTGGCTTGTGGTTGTGGTGCATTGGGGCACACATTTGCCATGTGGTCACCACCACAGGTGTAACAACGCTTGTTTGTTAGCACCCTAGGTTTACTAGAAACTCCTAGTTTCTGGGCCACTTTTTTTGCTAGGTCTTCTATCGAGCTAGTCAATTTTGTGGATGCTAGAGATGAACAGTCTGAGTCCTTATAGACCTTTGAGAGTTCCAACTCATCTCCTAAGTTGTCCTCAATGTCTATGCATATTCTCACACATTGCTCTAGCGTTCTGGGTTCTTTTAGGTACACGTAGGAGCGTAGTTTAGAGCTCAACAAGCCATCTAGAAACAATGACACTTGCTTAGCTTGTGAGGGTAGCTCTTGCATTAGACATCGTTCAACATATTGTCTAAACCTACGTCCTGCCAGTCTTACTGTTTCCTGAGGGGTCTGTTTAAAGCTATGAATCAACGAAGACGTGTCATGTCTAATCCCACTTTTAGAGAATTCAGTGATGAATGACTCTAAAAAGTGATGGATGTCTCTAAATTGCCTTTGTTGCAGAGGTTGGAACCAAGTTAAAGCTGTATTCTTTAACGTTAGTCCAAATGCATTGTATTGCGTGAACATGTCTTCAACTTGTTCGGCTCTTAGTACTTGCTTGAATTCTGCAACATGGTCATAGGGATCTCCTGTCCCATCAAAATAATTCTTCATTGATTTTACTAACTGTGTGGGTCTCAATATTCTTGCGTGTTCATGTGGTCTGGGTAGAGGAAAATCATCTCTACCACCTAGTATTCCATGATCTCTTTGTCTATCCGCTCTATTAGTGTCCGTGGTTGTTCTATCTCTCCCTATGGGATGAGTGAAGCTCACTTCGGGTCTTTCTTTATTCTTTTCTCTTTGATTTCCATGGGCTGCTGATGTTCCTGCCCCTTGTTGACTTGTATTCATGTTCGTTCTAGATGGAGGGAATACCAATTCACCTCTCCATGTGTATGTGTTTTTAGCGCGGTCAGGCACCACAAAGACTCTTTCTGAAGTCTCATCCAGGTATACAACCTTTCCAGGTGTATCCGGGTCCTTGAACTCGTATATAGTGATGATACCTACCTCACTAAGTAGTTCTGTCTTGTATCTCCAAAAGGCTTCATCAGTTTCTTTATTTACAAACAACTCTATGCTTCTGTTGTCCTGAGGGATCCAATCTGGAATTAGTACTCGTGTCAGTACAGATTTCCCTCTAGGTGTTCTAGGCTCTTCTAATGGTTCTTTTCCTTGAGATTTTGCTTTCGTTTCTGGTTGAATCACGCCAAACTCGTTGGTATTGTTTGGCTGTGTACTTAAGATGTACATCGTTCCTTCCTTCCTTGTCTATGTACGCGTCTCTCTCGAATTTCACCACTGGACGTTCCAATCCAATGGGTTGATCGGGGTTGTGCATTTGCACCACTTGCCTTCGCAAACCATCCTCATAGATGCGAGCACCTAATCGGTTGGTTCGGAGAAACTCTAGTTGCGTTCTATAGGGTCCTTCTGGTTTTTCTAAGTAGGCTACATTCGACCCTCCTTCTGGTCTATCTGTGCTAAATGCCATTTCTGATTTCACTAGTGTCTGAGCTCTCGTAGGGGTAATTACTATTCAATTGCTGAGCCCACGATCGAGCAGTAGTTCTTACACTTGCCTCTGATGATCTAAGGCTTCGCCGGTCTGACTTACCTATATGTTTGCCCGATCTAAGGTTCATTAATTTTGTTCCTTGCACACTCAGTACACGCTCAGATCGTCAATGATTCGTTGTGATTACTGTCTTGATTCTTTTTGGATTTCTTTAGATTCTTGTCTTAATGTATGCGTCAGGAATTCGACTTTCCGTGGTACTTTGAGTTCTCGTTCTGTCAGACTTATGTTCTTTCCTTTAGGTTTTCGTGTCACACACCTTTATTTTAGTCTTGAACTTGATAAATTTAACTCTCTTGAACTTGAGGCGTTCCTATCGTCTTAATCCACAATGCTAACGTTTATCCTAAGCTAAGAATTGACTGAGGGGGTTGAGTAATCTTCCAACCTCGAGTCAGCTTTTCTGGTTGCTCTGATGCCCAAGAAGCCGCGCTTCCCAAGCTTTACGCCCTTCACTGCCTTGCCTTGGTTGCCTTCGATTGCCCTTGCTAGACCTGGAAAAATCCAATATTAGACCAATTCACAGTTGGATGATCAAGCACTTAAGTATATACACCTTTTAAGTCCCTTCCCTTTTGCCCAACTTTTTAATGCTTGCCCCCTGGCTTTCAAGTCCCAAACTAGGTCAACCTCAAAATAGTTTGTCTAACAATAGACGTATCCTTTAAGAAAAAAACAGTTGAGGTCACGTAGTACTCGTAGAGAGCTTTCTAACGAGCTATTAAGCTCAAAAAACGGACTTCGGATGAAAAAGTTATGACCGTTCAGGCCCTGGGGGTAAAAACTGACAAACAGGTTTTTCTCCAAATATGAGCTAAGGGGTCTCCTATGAGTCTAATCACCCAAAAATTTCCCAAAAATAGCCCCAAAATTGGCCAAAAAATAAAACCCTAAAATTTGCAATGGGTGTGAGACAATCGCGATGGTGTGAGACAATCGCGATGGTCTGGGACCGTCGCGATGGCGTGAGGGTGAACCGTCGCGATGGCGTGAAAGTGCACAATCGCGATGGTCTGAAAGTGCACCGTCGCGATGGCGTGAGAGTGCACAATCGCGATGGTCTGAAAGTGCACCGTTGCGATGGTCTGAAAGTGCACCGTCGCGATGGCGTGAAAGTGCACAATCGCGATGGTCTGAAAGTGCACAATCGCGATGGCCTGAAAGTGCACAATCGCGATGGCGTCAGTCAACGGTCAACGTGGACAATCGCGATGGTCCAAAGTGAACCGTCGCGATGGTCACAGATGCGATGGCTTGAGCCAATCGCGATGGTCTGGGCGCGATGGCGTGAGCCAATCGCGATGGTCTAAATTTTTGAAGTGTCGCGATGGTGTGAGGGTGTCGTCGCGATGGTCTGAAGTGCACCGTCGCGATGGTCTAGATTGCCACGTGGCACCGTCGGCGCGATGGCGTGAGCCAATCGCGATGGCGTGACACAATCGCGATGGTCAGAGACCGTCGTGATGGTCCACCAAAATGCAAATTTTGTGAATGAAGCTATGGATTCCTGTAGGTGCAGGTGTGCTCTTCACGCTGGTGTGGTCGCCTTCTCCAAATTCCGAACTTTGCAGACCATCGCGATGGTCTGACACAGACAGAAATTTCTGGCAGAAACTGAAGTTTTTACCTTTTTGCAGCCTTCCTGATGCACTGGAGCTCTGTACCTGCAAGAAAACTCAAGAAAACAAAAGTACACACAAGCACCAAAGCTCTCTCTCACTCTCTCGTATGCACAAATGAGGGGAAATGAGGAGAATGGGGGGATATAGTGAATTTTCTGATTTTTTTGGAAATGAAGATGATGATGCGGTGATGAAGATGGAGTGTGGGGAAGGTGAAAAACACTAAAATCTAAGTAAAAACAGCAACAAAAACTGAAATTTTTACCTTCCAACGCCACTTCTTGCTATACTCTTACCATCACACATTCGTCCTAGACTCGATCCCCGGCAACGGCGCCAAATTTGGTGTTGCTCTAGCACAATGGTAAGTACCACGTTAAGAAGCTTCACCTCCTTAATTGTCAATCCGCGGAAGAGATAGGAGTGATATGAAGATCGTGAGCGTGAGATGAAGTGAGAGTGAAGGTGAGAAGCACAAAGATGCACACACACATACACACACACTACGAAGAGACAAGCAAGACACAATGGAAGGTGGGAAATTAGCTCTATTACTCAAGAACACTCTTACAAGTTCAAAATAGCTCTAAGCTCTTCTCTACTCAAACAAGCTAACCTCAAAAATGAGCTCTCTAGCTCTTTTTATAGTTTCTAGACTAGTTTTGACCGGTTTCACATCTAGCGACCGGCATAGTTAAAAATTAGGTCCTAGATGCTATTTGAAAGGGTAAACGGTGTCTAAAAATAGCGAAAATTGATACGCTTGTTCTACCTAAGCTCCTCAAGCTCGAGGACTCCTCGGCTTGCACAAAATGGAGCTATGGATTACAAAATGGGGTTTTCTATGTTACATATGTTACAATAGTGATAAAAATCACTGTTGGAGGTTTTTTGGAAAGTATTTGAAAACATAGTTATTTGAAAAACGATTCGACTGGCTCCCTGCTTTATCGTTACATGCTTCCGTGTCGTCTGTGCCTTTGGCTGCTTCCAACACTCTAGTTGTCCCATATAGATCTCATCTGTAAGATCTCCATGCAAGAAAGCATTTTTCACATCCATTTGGACTAGCTCTAAGTCCTCCATTGCAATGAATCCAAACAACATGTGCAGGGTAGTCATCTTGTCCATTGGAGAGAAGATTTACTCGAAATCAACACCATGTTGTTGCTTAAAAACCTTTGCAACAAGTCGTGCTTTATACTTTAGAGAAGCACTATCTGATGTGAATTTTAGCTTATATACCCATTTACATGGTAAGACTTTCTTGCACTTTGGCAAAGGTACTAAATCCCAAGTACCATTCTTGTGAATGGAATGCAAATCACTCTTCATGGCATGCTCCAACTTGACATGATCCTCTGTCTACATAGCCTCTGTAGCAAGAAGGCTCGCTGGCATCTATTAGCATAACAAAATCTAAACGTGGAACATATCTATCAGGTGGATGCGATACTTGTGGAGAGCGTCTCAATGGTTGCTGAATAGGACATGTGCAGACTGATCTGATCGGACATTCTCTTGAACGTCCCTATGTGCAACATTTTTATACATGCTAACTAGAGGACTAGTATCCTTAAACACTGCTCTTGTCACTTCAACCTCCTTAATGGGTTGTTTATGCATCTTAGACTCATTGAAAATGACATCTCTACTTTTGATCACTGACCATGTTTTAGGATTTCATAAGCAATATCCAAATTGACCTTCTCGACCATATCCAAGAAAAATGAATTTCTTTGACTTATGGTCCAACTTTTGTCTAAGATTCTTGGGTATATGAACATATGCTTCACACCTAAAAACTCAAAGATGATCATAATATGGTGGCTTCCCTGTCCATAACTCTTGTGCCACTTTCAAACCTTTGGCAGTAGTAGGTGAAAGGTTAATCACATGAACTGCAGTCAATACTGCTTCTGCCCAAAAACCTTGTGAGAGGTTTGCATGATGCAACATAGAAACTACTCTATCTTGAATAGTTCTATTTATCCTTTCAGCTACACCATTCTGTATTGGGGTATAAGGAGCTGTAAACTTTCTACGAATCCCTCTAGGCTGACAAAAAAGGTTGAATTCATGTGAGGTATACTCACCCCCATTATGTGAATGTAAAGCCTTAAACTTAGTTCCTTTTTTAGTATCAACTGAAGGAAGCCAATTTTTGAAAGTAGGGAATACCTCATCCTTGGATTTGATAGGATATACCCAAACTTTTCTAGTAGCATCATCTATGAAAGTGACAAAGTAAAGAGAACTGCCTAAGGACCTAGTAGGCATAGGACCACACACATCTATATGAATGAGATCTAAAGGATGAATTGAAGAATTAATGTGCATTCTATGCACATTTTTGGTTTGCTTCCCATATTGACAGTGCTCACAAGATGAAAAATCAGAGAAAGATAACACAGTTAAGTAGCCAGAACGAGAAAGATTTTCCATTCCACTACAAGATATATGGCCCAAACGACCATTCCAAATACAAGCCATAGGCTGTTCAGTAACAGCTAACAGCTGTTCTTTCTGTGATACAAATAAATGATAAAGTGATCCAACTTTGCTTCCTTTTGCAATAACCATACTGTCCTTTGATATACGAAAGGACTGAGCATAGAAGACCACCTTATAACCAAGGTCATCAAGTTGACCAACTGACATCAAACTACATGATAATTGAGGTACGTGGCGTACATTATGCATAGTAAATTTTGAACCATCAATGAACTACACAACCACATCTCCAATCCCCACAACATCACACTAGTAAGAGTCACCAAGTCTCACGGTACCAAGAGACTTTGCTACATAATTAGAGAACCATTCTCTATGTGGTGTCACATGGAAAGAAGCACCAGAATCTAGCAGCCACATGTGGGAAAGAGAATCAGCCATAAGAGCATCAGTTGGCATAGTACTATCAAGTATCAACACATTTGCATCATCAGAAATAGCACTAATTTCTTCAATCTTCACAATCAAAGTAGATGGTGCAGGTAATTGTTTAACCATGCCCATCAACATTCTGTCCTTTACCTTAGCATTCTTTAATGCATAACAATCTTTCTTCATGTGTCCTTTCTTATGACAATAATGGCATTCAATATCCCTCTTCCTTGATTTACTTCTACAATTATTCTTTTGACCATTCTTTTCCTTGTTCTTGCTCCTGCCACGTTGCTGATTCTTTCCTTGGTAAGAATCATGAACTTTATATGCATCTCCACTCTGAGTGCCAACCATAGATTTCCTACCAATATCCTCACTCAAGAGTGCTCCACATATGTCATCATAGATGAGTTTACCACCAGGTGCACTATTAGCTGTGCAAAATGTATCCCATGATGATGGCAGGGTGCATAACAACAATACTGCTTTCATTTCATTATCCATATCCCTTTTCTGAGCCTGTAATTGGGAGAATATAGCATCAAACTCATTTAGATGAGTAGCAACACTATCTGTGTTCTTCATGCTAAGGTCATATAATTTTCTCATCAGATACACTTTATTTGATGCCGTCTCTTTTTCATATGTATTGCATAACTTCTTCCAAAGCTCCTCTGCACTTTCACAGTTTAATACTGTAAAGTAAACATTATCTGAAAGGTGCAAGCGAATGGTAGACCTGGCCATTTCATCTAACTCATCCCAATCATCTTCATCCATGTTAGCAAGCTTCTTTGAAATCCCATTTACTAGTTTCCATTGCCTCCTTTGAATCAGCACATCTTTAATCTGTTTCTTCCATAGAGCAAAGTTTGTGCCATCAAATTTTCGGATCTCAAAATGGTCTTTGCCCTGCAAGTTATAGCTCCTCCTCGGAACACTAGCACTAGATCCTGATCCACCAGATGTGTCTAAGACCTTTGATGCCATGATCGTAGAGAATTGAATAGAATGATAATGGAGCTAGAAGAGTCCAAACACCAACGAATAACTATATCAAAGAGTAAATCGACCACTGTATAGTTGACTAAACCAAAAAATTTGGAAAAATTTTGCGAGAGTATCCTCTGCAAAATGAGCATATGACCAATGTCAAAATATCATAAATCTGCAAGTATTGACATGTTTACCTACATAGTGAATTACTGACTCCACTGCATATAATAAGTTACCCAATAGAAGCCAACTAGTCTTATTGAGCACCTATGAACAACTATCATACATCTCCTATGGCGAGGTTGGGTAAGTCTTCCACCTGCATCACCGAAGAGACCCCGACATCTCGGTGTCTCCCAGTTAAGAAAACCTCACCACGACCCTCTTTTTCAAATGTAAAAGGGTTTATGCAAAAATGTAACCGCTATATCAATGACCACATGGACGTACATAAGCGGTATCCACAGAAGCGTACACGGTGTGTATGTGCTCAATATATGTAGTAAAATGACACTAAAAGGCTGAATGCACAACCCAAAAACTAGCCAACAACACCTGCAAGTGTCTGTCAACTCTAATGTTTTAGACTCAAAAAACCTGCACAAATTTGCAACAGCTGCTCCCACCAAAACTGAAAACCTTTCGAGAAACTTGTAGTTTTACGAGTGTGGCTAAAAACACAGCCCCAAAGGTTGATATTTATTGTCAGAGAAGTACAAAGAACACTCTTCTTGATGTTCTTGGACCTGTGTGAAGAGAACTATGTTCAAAAGTACTCCCAAATGGCTCCAGAAGACACCTATTTCATGGTCATCCAAGAAGCAACCCACAGTTGCTCTCTCTTCTACTGAAGCTGAATACAGAGGTCTTGCCATAGCTACACAAGAAGCTATGTGGATGAAGACATTATTCAAGGATCTTGGATTGGAGTTTGGAACTCCAACTATTTTTGGCGACAACATGAGTTCTATTCATTTAGCTGCTAACCCTATTTTTCATGCAAGGACTAAACACATCGAAGTTCATTATCACTATGTAAGAGAAAAGGTTCTAAGCAAAGACATTTAGATATCATATGTGTCCACGCAACAACAATGTGTAGATATTTTGACCAAAGCATTGGATGGTACAAAGCTTTGAAAATTCAAAGCTATGATTCGATTTCAGGTTATTCTTGAAGATTGAAGACCTCAAGCATACTTGGATTGAGGGGGAGCTATTGGAACAAATCAACTACAAGCCTAAGTATTGGCTTGGGTCTCACAAAAATAGTTAGAAGAACTCACTCTTGTAATTTTTTAAGACTTTACTTGATGTAAAAGTAAAGGAATCTAAAAGTGGTGGAGTCCACTTGACAAAAATAGAGAGAGAAGCCATGAATTAATGATTTGGTGGTTGGAGAATCAATCAATCTCTAAAAGTTAGGAGATCACTTTTAGGTGAGCAAGATTCAAATTCAAATCTTGGCTCCAAAAATCCCTATAAATACATGGCAGATTAGTCGCACTCTTTAGGCGTGGATCAACTGAGCTTTATGCCATATCAGAGTGTGGAATCAAGGCACACATTTTTATTTGTAAGTCTTTTGTATTCTACAATCATTATACTTTCAAATCTATGATCATTCAAGTCCATATCTTCATGTCATTGTGAGTCTACTATTCACTGCTATACCTTTCACATTTTTGAGTCAAATTGCACAGATGGTTTCTCTGCATGTAGTGCATCTTTTTTGATGATTTAAGTTGCTAAAGTTTGTTTGTTCTCTAAGTGTACTATAAGCTCATAAATTTTCATTGCTATTGGAGTTTTCAATCTTCAGTTATGTTCATTTGAAGTCAACCCTGTCTGTTCATTTTCACTCCTCTGTCATGTACTAGATTTTTTTCACTCATCTTGTCAGAGTTGTTTCTCAATGTGTACTTGACGAACTTCAGTGCTTTAAAGCTTGTTGGATTCAGCATACTGTCTAGTATAAGCATACAAAATTTCATAATCATTGGATTCTTGAGTCTTGCGGTATTCTCATTTTACTGCTCACTGTTCTGAGTACTGTTGCAGCCCGTGAAAATCGGGATGATGCTCTTACTTAAACTTTATTCACATTGTGTGGTTTATCATTTCTGATGAGATTAATCTTGAAAGTTATCTCTCTAAGCTAATCAGAGTTCCCCAAAAGGAAATAAGCTAATTTTTGCTGTGCGCAGAGAATTATTCAAAACATTGGACATGTGTATGAATCAAAATAGCAAGTTTTTCACCTCTGAATTAATTCCAGCTCAATTGTTTTGATCTATCGTTTTGAGATTGATCTTCCAAGGTACATAGGGTGTCTAACACATCCATTGGCAAGCTAAAAGGGCCCACCACATACTTCTGGAGTTCATTTGGTTTGTGTAGATCAAGGATTTTGCAACAGCACTTCATCTCCAAACACATATCTATCCATCTCTTCACAATCAAGGCAGATGACAAATGGGAAAGCTTCACAACTGCCATGGACTTATACATGGACATGCAGATTCTAGATCTTACCACACTCATGGGGCAACTCTTTACCCATGAAGCGAAGCTCAATTAAAATGGAGATTCATCAAGAGGTAATAACTCTTGTGTCCTATACACAAATAAAGGCAAGTCTAAAGAGAAAGGGAAAAGCAAAAAGATAGAAGATGAAGGTACTACTTCTCAAGATAACTATGCAGGAAGAGGTAGAAAATCAAGAGGTAGGGGCAAAGGAGGTAACCAAGGTAGGGGGAGACCTTTCAACTCTTCCCCATGCAACATATGTGGATTGTCTAATTACACTACAAATGAGTGCTATAGGAACTTCAAGAATCAGAGAGGAAGAGGATATCAAAGAGGTGCTAACTCACAATCAAGAGGAAGGTTCAACCATACTCAAGGCTACAATCATGGCTTCAACAACTACAACAACAATTATAATAACAACTACCAAGGAGGATACAAATCAAGAAAGGACTACAACAATTACATAGAGGATCAAGAGGATTCCCTTCTGATTATGAATATGACTTCAATGCAAGGTATGAATGATGAACACCTATTCTATATTGAGTCAGGATGTTCAAACCATGTAGCACGCAATGTAGCTCTTCTTTCTGATCTTGAGGAACCCAAGGGAAAGCACCAAGTACAAATAAGCGATGACACGGAGCATTCAGTGGTCAAGGTAGGAAATGTCATAACCTCTAATGGGAATAGAAATCTGTTGAGCAGGGTTCTTTATGTACCTACAATCACCAAGAATTTGATGAGTGTTTGATAGATTGTGGAAAAGGGCTTGGCGGTTAGGTTCAACAAATATATGGTGCATTTGTGGAAGATCCCCAACATGGATTCAAGAGAATTGCCAAGGGAGAAAAGACGGGTAGATTATTTACATTTGAACTTGAAGATACAAGGAATATTGCACTTTATAATTACAAAGATCAAACATTGTTAGAGCTTAAGATTTGGCATAAAGGTTAGGGCACATTGGTGAGAGAACCTTGAAGCAAATATGTAGAGATCAATGTGTGCTTGGGATACCTAATGTATACAAGCAACACATGATCTATAAATGTGGTGCATGTCAGTTTGGTAAATCACACATGTTACCCTTCTCAAAGAAAGGCTACATGCATGAGGATTACTTGGAACTTGTCCACACACATGTGTGGGGAACAAGCAAGAACCCTTCAATTTCTGGCTCAAGGTACTATGTGTCTTTCATTGATGATTTCAGTAGATGGACTATCTTGTATTTTATGAAGCACAAAGATGAAGTGTTCAATTGCTTTAAGAAGTATCCTGCACTTGTGGAAAACCAAACAAGAAGAAGCCTAAAGAGACTAAGATCAGATGGAGTAGGTGAGTACTTCTCAAATGAATTTGATGCATTCTTGCAGGATAGAGGAATCAAAAGGCAAATTACAACTAGGTATACCCCTGGACAAAATGGGGTAACAGAGAGGAGAAATAGGTTGATTGTTGAAACAGCTAGGTCAATGCTAAATGAGAAAAGGTTACCTAATTATTTGTGGCAGAGAGTGTATCTAATGCCACTTATCTTATTAACAAGTTGCCATCCAAATCACTTGATGGGATGACCCCATATGAAGCATGGCATGGTAGCAGACCATCATTTCATCATTGCAAGATCTTTGGATGTGTTGCTTATGTGCATATCCCATCTCAGATTAGAGGTAAGCTAGACCCTAAGGTAGAGAAGTGTATCTTCATAGGGTATGACTTAAATAAGAAATGATACAAGTTTTATAATCCATCCAACAAAGGATTTATGGTCAGTAGAGATGTTGTGTTTGATGAGAATGATTTTTGGTTTGAAAGTGAATGCAAGAAAGTAAATTTGCCATATGACTTGGAAGAGGAGTTTCCAAGCCTCATCAAGGAGGCACCAAGCCAAATTGAAGATATCAAATCAGATGATGAGGACATCATCAACCTAGAAGAATTCAAAGCATGGAAGTCAAAGGGCAAGGTCAAAATGAAGAAGTTGGTAGACATACCTGAATCATCCAACCAGCCAATTAGAAGATTACAAAGGGGGAGCAAGAAACCAATGAGATATGGGTATGACACTTCTTTAGTTACTAAGCATTCCATTTATCTTGCTAAAGAGTTGTCACTTGAAGAGCCTTCATCATATGAAGAGGCAAAGACCAAGGCAGAATGGGAAGAAGCTATGGATGAAGAAATAGAAGCACTCTAGGAGAATGATACATGGGAGCTAGTGCCAAAGAAGGAATCAATGAAGCTAATTGATTCTAGATGGATTTACAAAGTCAAGAGAAACTCAGATGGACCCATAAAAAGGTATAAAGCTAGACTTGTGGCTAAGGGTTTTGCACAAACCCAAGGAGTTGATTGTGACGAAACATTCTCACATGTGGCTAAAATCCCAACCATCAGAATATTGGTAAGTGTGGCTGCATCAAGGAATTGGAATATGTACCAATTGGATGTAAAAAATGCTTTTCTTAATGGCTGGAATTCAGAGGAGGTTTACATGGCTCAACCTCCTCACTATGAAGAACCAAAGGTAAATTATGTGTGCAAATTGAAGAAAGCTTTGTATGGTTTGAAGCAGGCACCTAGGGCATGGAATCATAGGTTGACTACCTATCTTCAAGATCAAGGGTTCATCATGAGAAAAGCAGATACTTCTCTATTTGTAAAGAAAAGCAATTTAGAGGTGATATACTTATGTGTGTATGTTGATGATATCATACTTACAGATAGTGATGCCAATGGCATCAAATAGATTAAGAACCTAAGGATGCAGGAGTTCAAAATCAGTGATCTAGGGTCACTAAAGTATTTTCTTAGACTTGAATTATTCTATACAAATTATGGAATTTACATTACTCAAATGTACAAGACATGTTGAAGAATTTTCACTTGGAAAATGCCAAGATAGCTAGCACCCCTATGGAGGTAAACAAAAAATTGAGTGCTTATGAAGGTGATTTGATTGAAGACATTGTAGGATATCAAAGCATAGTAGGAAGCCTAAACTATGCAACATTGACAAGGATTGATATTGCTTATGAAGTAAGTGTGTTAAGTCAATTTATGCACAAACCTAGAGCACCTCACTTGGAAGCTTCCAAGAGGATTTTGAAGTACCTCAAGGGTACACAAAATCAAGGATTGTACTCTCCATATACTTCAGATTTGGACATCAAACTTTATTCAGATGCAGATTGGGCACGTTGTAAGGATGACATGAGGAGTACCTCAGGTTATCTTTCTTTTGCAGGTGATAAGCTCATTTCATGGTCTTCCAAGAAGCAACCTACTGTTGCTTTATCTTCAACAAAGGGTGAATACAAGGGATTAGCCAATGCTACTCAAGACGCCATATGGATTAGATTGCTATATTCAGATTTGGGACTACATTCTAACTCACATATGATCTTTGGTGACAACACAAGTTCTTTACATCTTGCAGCAAATCCTATCTATCATGCTAGGACCAAGCATATAGAAGTACACTATCACTATGTGAGAGAGAAACTATTAAGAAAGGAGATTCAGTTGGCATATGTATCAATTGATATGCAATGTGCAGATTTATTGACCAAAGCACTTGATGGTACTTAACTTTGCAGGTTTAAAGCTATGATTGAATTGCAAGACATTCAAGAAAATTCATGAAGAAGAACAAGCCAAGATGTTTGGCTTGAGGGGGAGCTGTTGGAGCAGATGCCAAGCCTTCACACTTGGCTAGGCATTGGAAGTAGTAAGTGCAACCAATGGAAGGATCATATGAACCATTGTTTATGAACTTTTACCATTAACCATTGTAAAATTTTTTGTTTTTGACTTGAGAGAATATGGTAAGTCCACATATCTCGTGGAGTTTGGAGAACTTAAAGCTACGAATTCACTTTGGTAGGATGTCTCCTAACTTAGAGGAACACTTTTAGGTAGAGCATCTATTTGAATTTCAAAATTCAAACTTTGAAAAAGTCTATAAAAGAGACTTGTAGTCTCGTGGCCCTTGCTCCCTCATTGTTGAGCATATTGTAGGTCCTTTGATATAGCTGAGAGGCTTACATTATAGCCTACTCCTATCACCATCATTGGGCATCATATTAATGATCATTTACAACATTGTCATATAATACACTATTTCATTGATCAAGTTCATCTTCTTCTCTGCCATTGTCACTCAGAATAGTGTACTTGTCTTGCTCATATCTCACTGATCTCTCCATCATTTCAATGATCTATAGCTTGTTGGAACAAGCTCAAAGTATACTACAAGCTATCAAAGTTTAGAGGTAAGGTTTCAATTGTTAAATTGATTGCTCTATGTATAGTCAATCATTTTAAGTGATTCCACTTGGAAACATTAGCTCTTTAAGCTAATAAGATACCCTCAAAAGTAATTTTTGTAATTGCTACTATACTCTGAGTATTGAGCAAAACTTCCAACAGGTGTCAAGACCAAAATAGCAAGTTTTTGGTCACAAGCTAGTTCCAAAGTTATTTGTTTTGATCTAAGTGTTTGAAGCATCATCTCCAAAGTACATAGGCACTTATTTAGTGTCATTGGGAAGCTAATGCGGTCCACAACACAACTCTAAACTAAAAGAGGGCAGGTACAAAGCTGGTATTAGTAGTACCAACTCATTTCTTGAGGTGTCCATCCATCTTTTCCAACATCTACGAATCCTTCTAGACTGATAGAAAAGGCTGAATTCATGTGAGTATACTCACTCCCATTATTTGAATGTAAAGCCTTAAGCTTAGTTCCTTTTTTGGTCTCTACTAAAGCAAGCCATTTTCTGAAAGTAGGGAATACTTCATCGTTCGATTTGATAGGATATAGCCAAATTTTTCTAGTAGCATCATCTATGAAAGTGACAAAGTAAAGAGAACCACCTAAGGACCTAGTGGGAAAAGGACCACACATCTTTATGAATGAGATCTAAAGGCTGACTTGAAGAGTCAATGTGTGTTCTATGAAAATTTCTAGTTTGCTTTCCATATTGACAATGCTCACAAAATGAAAAATCAGAGAAAGATAACATAGGTAAGTAGCCAGAACGTGAAAGATTTTCCATTCCACTACAAGATATATGGCCCAAAAGACCATGCCAAATACAACCCATAGGTTGTTTAGTAGCAGCTAACAAGTGTTCTTTTTGTGATACAAATAAAGGATAAAGTGAGCCAACTTTGCTTCCTTTTGCAATAACCATATTGCCCTTTGATATATGAAAGGACTAAGCATAGAACACCACCTTGTAATCAAGGTCATCAAGTTGACCAACTGACATCAAACTGCATGATAATTGAGATACATGGCATACATTATGCATAGTAAATTTTGAACCATCAATGAACTACACAACCATATATCCAATCCCCACAACATCACACTAGTAAAAGTCACCAAGTCTCACGGTACCAAAAGACTTTGCTGTATAATTAGAGAACCATTCTCTGTGTGATGTCACATGGAAAGAAACACTAGAATCTAGCAGCCATGTGTGGGAAAGAGAATCATCCATAAGAGCCTCAGTTGGCATAGTACTATCAAGTGTCAACACATCAGCATCATGAGAAATAGCATTAATTTCTTCAACCTTCACAGTCGAAGTAGATGGTGTAGGTAACTATTTAACATGCCCATCAATATTCTGTCCTTTACCTTTAGCATTCTTTAATGTGTAGCAGACTTTCTTCATGTGTCCTTTCTTATGACAATAATGGCATTCGATATCCCTCTTCCTTGATCTACTTCTACTCTTATTTAATTGACCATTCTTTTCCTTGTTCTTGCTCCTACCACATTGCTGATTCTTTCCTTGGTAAGAATCACGAACATTATATGCATTTCCACTTTGAGTGCCAACCATAGATTTTCTATGAATCTCCTAACTCAAGAGTGCTCCACGTATGTCATCATAGATGAGTTTACCACAAGGTGCACTATTGTTAATAGCTGTGCAAAACGTATCCCATGATGATGGCAAGGTGCATAACAACAATACTACTTTCATTCATTATCCATATCCATTTTCTGAGCCTGTAACTAAGAGAATATAGCATCAAACTCATTTAGATGAGCAGCAACATCTGTGTCCATGCGAAGGTCATATAATTTTCTCATCAAATACACTTTATTTGATGCCGTCTCTTTTTCATATGTATTGCATAACTTCCTCCAAAGCTCCTCTGCACTTTCACAATCTAATACTGTAAAGTAAACATTATCTGCCAGGTGCAAGCAAATGGTAGACCTGATCATTTCATCTAACTCATCCCAATCATCTTCATCCATGTGTTATGGAATTCGTTTTTCTTCTTCTTTACGTTTCTTCACAGTGTTGAGTCAATTGGACTTCTCCTTTTTTTGGTATTCTATTATTAATCATGGGTCCATAGCCTCGCTTCTCTAGCTTCCTTACATGTTGATTCAAGGTGTACACTAGGACTAAATATCCCGCTTTCAAGCCCTTATCCTTCACGTGGGCCTTTTGTCTTTTCTTGGCCACATAAATTCCTATTGTTGCTCTCAATCTTATTTCACCTAAGAATTCTAGATCAAATATTCTAAGCAAGAGCTCATGGCCGATCCATTGATTCTCTTGTGCTACTTTCAATGTAGGTATTAGGAAGTCTAAAGGTAGCACTGTATTTTGGCCAAATACCATCTGAAAGTGTGTGGCTAGGAGCAGTGTTTTATAGGCAACTTGATATGCCCAAATAGCATGGTGTAACTGTTTGTCCCAATCAGAGCGCTTATTAGTCACCAATTTTGTCAACATATTACAAAGTATCTTGTTTGTGCTTTCAGCCTGGCCATTGGCTTGTGGATGGTATGGAGCCGACTTCTTGTGAATCACCATGAATTCTTGTAACACGTATTCAATGACCTCATTCAAGAAGTGGGTACCATGATCACTCACCAATTCTATTGGCAAACCATATCTTGTAAATACATTCTCAAAAAGGAACTTGGTTGTGTTCTGTGCATCATTCTTTCTTGTAGCCTTCACTTCCCATTTAGTCAGATAATCACTGGCCATAATGATGTATTCAGCATGTGAACCCTTAGTTGGGGGATTAATAGGAGCAAAAATTTCTATTCCCCACTTAGAGAATGCATGTCACCCCATCGTAGGTTTCAAAGGCATCTCATCTTTTCGTATCACGTACTGAGTTCATTGACAAATATCACACCGCTTCACATAGGTATGTGCATCCATGTGAAGGGATGGCCACCAAAGACCTATGAATAGAATTGTCTAATCACACGGTCTGGTCCAAAGTGTCCTCCTGCCACACATTGGTGAGGAGTCTCCAAGATCTTCAGATATTCACTCTAATGGACACACAATCTAAGATATCCATCTTTTCCTCATCTGTATAGATTATCTCCAATGAGAGCATAGTCTAGTGCTTCTTGTTCTAAGATCCTTTGTCTAGCCAAGGTCATTTCTTGAGGGAATGTTCTCATCCTCAAAAAGACTACTAATGGTTCACTCCAATCTGGTATTAGAGACATTTGGTACATTGTAGCATGCTCCATAGGTGGTCTAATACAACAGACTGGGCATTCCTTGCACAACTTATGGACATCTGATTCCATAGTTGTCTAATACACACCTAATCTTTGTAGGGTTTGTAGGGTTCTATGTTTGGAGTAATGTTGTTGGAGTGCACCTACATGTGCTATTTGCAACCACTTTGCCTGCTTGTCTTCTTCTACACGACAAGCCAGTATGCCTTGATCGGTGTGCTTATACATGTTGTTTGCTAGTAGGTGATATTTTTGAGATCTCACCACTTCTTTATCTTTGGTTTTGAGAATAAGATGTTTAGGTCCAAAGGTCACAATAGGCACTATCATTTTGACCCATTCAGGCATTACTTCTAGATTGAACAAGTAAGCATTAGGAAGTTTGTCTGATACTCCTTGAGGGGACTCTCCTGAAGTTAATCTAGAAAATTGATCCACTCTAGGGTGAGCCCTACCTTTCCTAACCACAGCTTCAAAATCATATTCCATTAGTAAGAGGAACCATCTTACTATCAGCCTGTATTGCAGGGTTTGTTCACTAGATAGAGTAATGCTTGAGTAAAAAATTTAAACTTATTTGTAAGCAAATAATGTCTAAACTTCTTAACCGCATATACCATGCCTAACCCTTCTCTTTCTAAAGTAGTATAATTTCATTCAGCTGCATTCAATCGTCTACTAGCATAGGCTATTGGGAGATCCATATTACCTTCACCAATAGGTTGTGCTAGTACACATCCGATTGCATAATTGGATGCATCCACATGAACATGGAATGGCTTGTTCCAATCTGGTGTAGTCGAGATTAGTGCTGAACACAGTCGTCATTTGAGCTCATTGAAGGAGTTCTCACATTATTTTGTCCATTCAAAGTTAGTCAAGAGGGAGTACAGGGGCTTTGCGATTATAGCATACATGTGAATGAACCATCAGTAATAACTGCAATGCCCCACAAAAGCCTTTGTACTTCCTTGACATTCTTTGGTCTAGGTAGCTCTGCAATAGCTCTAACTTTATCCTCATCTGTGGATATGCCATTCTTTGACACTATGTGTCCTAGAATCTTGCCTTGCCTGACCATAAAAATACACTTTTCTAGGTTCAAGCAGACCTAATATTCTCTACATTTGTCAAAGATTTCCCTGAGTTCACGTATATATGCTTGTCTAATGTTGGAAAGAGCACAAAGATCATCAACATAGACTTCTAAGTTTTTCCTCAAGAACTCTTTAAACACATGGCATATCAGCCTTTGGAAGGTAGTTGGCGCATTGGTGAGCCCAAATGGCATTACTCAAAAAGTGAATATGCCCCACTCTGTAGCAAAAGTAGTCTTATGCTGATCTTCTGGAGCAATGGCCACTTGATTGTAGCTAGAGAAACTATCAAGGAGGCTTTATACTTCCTTGCCTACCACTCTTTCTAATAGATGCTCAATGATAGAAAGCGGATAGCTATCTCTGATAGTGGTTGCATTAACCTTCTTCAAGTTAATGCATACACATAACTTGTCGTTCTTTTTGGGAACCACTATAATGGGGGACACCCATTAAGTGAGCTCGATTTCATACATAAATTCAGCTTCAACCAAGTGATCTATCTCTTCCTTGATCTTAATAGCATAATTATCATCATATGTGTATGGCTTTTGCTTAGAGGGTCTGGCATCTGAGGTCATGGGAATCATATGTGAGCATATGTCAGGGTCTACTCCTTTCAAGTCCTTGTAACTCCATGTGGAAACATCTCTATATTCTCATAACACTATGAACTCTTGCTCCTCTTCCTCACCTAGATGTCCTATGTATGTGCATCGTTCTTCACCTTCCTCCATGGTCACAATAACTTTCTTTTCTGTTTGTTTGTTATCATAGGCCTCTCCTATATGTGTTTCTCATTTAGGCACTTTTATCGTGACTTTCCTGTCCTCTATCACATACTTCTAAAAGTTTTCAAGGACCTCAAATAAGGATTCTTCCTCTTCTAGTGGGATTTCTCTCTTCTTTCTTTTCTTGCCTTCACTCTTAGTGGTTACTTGTGTGGTTAATCTCACATCATTCATCAACTCTTCGTGTCTTTGAGGGTGAGCCTCTACTTCATTCAAGTATTCCTCTTCTAATGCACAAAAGGATCCATATTCATTGACTCTAAATCCGAGTCACTCAATTGTTCAGTTTCTTCCATAATTGGCTCTCATTCTTCGAGAACCAAATCAAACATAATTGGTTCTATGGCATAAACTGAAATGTGATAGCCATCTTCATCACAATGTGGTGTCCATTGTTCTTCACTGATTGCTACATCTAGTGTTGCTAGCATTTCTGCCCAACCATGAGGTTCAAATTCTTCGTCTGGCAAAACTACAAGTGCATAGGCTGGGTCTCATATTGATCTATGAGTTTCTTTTACACCTACCTCTCTAGTCTTTTCTCTTTTCTCTTCTTCTTTTGCCACTTTACACATCCACAAGTGAGTGTCTTCAAGTATCCATAAGGATCCTGATCCTATGGAATGCACCGACTCCGTGTCATCTATGGCTCTATGGATGCGATTCCACTGTATCAGGGCCACATCTCTATGAGTGTAATCTTTGAAATTGACTTTAGTTGTCACACCTAAATGTTGCAAATACAAGGAATTGGTTTCCCAATCCTATACTACCTGCAACTATCTCAAGGGTGGTCTTCTGTTAGCAGCCGGTTTGGTCGAACTATTCTTGTAATCATCATTCTTGTAATAACGGAGATACCAAGAGTTTTCAAAAAATTGTAATTTTTGTATCTTTCTATTTCAGAGGTTTGGAACCATATGAAGCCCTTAATCCTTACCCCTTTCTTACGAAGTATGGTGTTAAGTTAGGTGAAAGCAGATTTCGAAAGCAACGGTTAAGGAACGAACATATACGTAGAGTAGTGAAGATCGAAGTCTGGAAATGGAAGTCAGATTGTAACTATGCTACTGTAAAACGATAGTTTATTCTGAACTCAAAGTCTATTTATTGTGAAGTTAAGATTCCGAATACATTGTGTTTATGGATTGTTATGTCTGCACTCGTTTATATTGAAGTAAAGGAATAGAAACACATGATTGAATGGGTTTCTCCTTTGGTGGTCGTCACAAAAAAATGGAGAACTTAGGGTTTGTATTAACCTCAAAAAGGTTAACACTGTCACCATTCTAGATAGCTATTCATTACCCATTACAGACCATCTTTTGGAAAGGGTAGTAGGCAAGGAAGTGTACAACTTTCTTGACAGGTTTTTAGGATATAATCAAGTAGCAATTGCTATTGAAGACCAACATAAGACCGCTTTTTCTAGAAAATGGGGAGTATATGCCTTTAGGGCTATGCCATTTGGTTTAACTAATGCCCCATCAACTTTTCAAAGAGTAATGTGTCATGTGTTCAAAGAATTCCTCAGGAGAAGTATGGAAGTCTATGTAGATGATTTATGAACATACTCTTCTCATCGATTTATTCACATGTACTCCATAATTGCAAAACCCTTATACAGATTGTTGAATCAATGTACTTGGATAGAAGAGTGTGAAAAGGCATTCAATGAGTTAAAAAAGAGATTGAGTTCAGTGCCAATATTGAAGGTGTCAAACTAGGATAGACCATTCCATATACACACGAATGCATCTAATTTTTCCATTAGATGCATATTAACACAACCAAGAGATGAAGGAAAGCTAGATCACCCAATAGGCTATGCTAGTAGACAACTTAACCAAGCAAAACTCAATTACACGAGGACTAAACGAGAGGGCCTAGGGATGGTCTATGCTGTAAAGAAATTTAGACATTACCTCCTAGCCAACAAGTTCAAGTTCTTTATTGATCATCAAGCTCTATTGTACTTAGTCAATAAACCTTGTAATACTGGAAGACTAGTCAGATGGTTTCAACTGCTAATGGAATTTGATTTTGAGGTAGTATTCAAGAAGGGCAATACTCATAAAAGAGCAGATCATTTGTCTAGGATGACACATGGAGAACCATCAACGGGAGTAGTAGATGAGCTTTGGAGTAGCAAGAGCTCATTTTTCAGCTGAAAAGACTATTAAAATGATTCTCCTCATGGCCAACACTACATATGAATGTTGAAACTTATGTATGAAGTTGATGTATGCCAACAATCCAAGTATTCAATACGATGAGATGACATGCCTTTGAGACCAATGGTTAGTGCAAGAGCTTTCTCTAGATGGGGAATAGAATTCATTGGTCCCATTAATCCCTCAGTAAAAGGATCTCATGTAGAATATATCATAGTAGCCATATAATCCTTAAGTGGGTAGAAGCTAAAACCACTAGGAAGAATGATGCTCAAACCACTGCAAAGTTCTTTTTTGAAAACATCTTCACTAGATTTGGACTACCTATAGAGATCATAAGGGATAGAGGTATGCAATTCATTAATGAAGTCATTGAGTCACTCATGAATGAATTTCTAGTGATTCACAAAAAATTCAACACCCTATGATCCACAAGCTAATGGACAAGCGAAGAGTTCAAATAAAGTGTTCTACATAGTTCTTACCAAGATATTCAACAATGGAAGATCTGACTAGGATAAACAATTGCATCATGTAATTTGAGCATTTTGAGTAGCTTATAAAACATCTTAAGGAACAACACCATTTAATCTAATTTATGGTCGGAATGCAATTTTACCAATTGATTTCTTGATGCCTACCCTTTGAGTAGTGGAGAAATATGAATGGACATGACATGAGTTATCCAAAAAATTGGATCAAATAGACAAGTTGCATGAAACTAGATTACAAGTAGTAGCAGGCATTTATGCTACTAAGTAGAGACAAAAAGCCTATTATGATGCTCACATCAAAGATAAAGGTCTAAGAGTTGGAGACTTAGTACTTGTCTACACTTTAACAACATGCAAAAAAGCTACAACAAAGATGATATGGTCCTTTAATCATAAATTGTATCTCTTCAGGTGGAGCTATTAATTTAGCTACATTGGATGGATACATACTACCCAATTACATAAGTGGTTGCAGAGTTCAAAAATATATGGAACCTTTGATGGAACAAACGTTGGCAAGACTCTTAGAAGCACAAAATAAAAAAAAGAAGAAGAGATAATAAGAGAAGAATCAACACTAGAAGCCCTAGAGAGAATAAAAAAACATAAGGAATGGATCAAAGAACAAGATAAGAGATACTTACGAGGTGAAGACCCTATTCCAATGGAAAATTATGATTGCATGAACATCAAAACCCTAGGAAACATACCAAGAAAACCTTATTTGGGGCATTCTGCAAGCCAAACCACAATTTTATAGGCATAAAACCCCCAATTTGTAATGAAGGTTATCTTAGGTACATCTTGCTCTACCCATACAAACCTGATTATGCCCATTGTAACCATCTAGAAAAGAGTCAATCTCATGACCAAAGACTTCACCTAGCATACTATTGAGGAAGGGCAATGGAAAAGGATTTGGTATAGTGGTAGCATTCAACTTTCGGTAATCAACACAGATTCTCAATTGCTTATTTTTCTTAGGAACAATCACAATTGGGGAAATCCACTCAACATGTTTGATAGGAACAATGAACCCTACATGCAATAAGCAGTCAATTTCCTCCTTAACTTGCTTGGCATAGTTAGGATTCATTTGATAACTTAGTTGCTTTGCTAGATAGGGCATCCGGTTTAAGTAATACTCGACGTTGATAAATACATGGATCTAATCCCTTCATGTCCTTATCATCCTAGGCAAAGATATCAATAAACTTGATCAAGGGTGGTGCTGATTTTAACAGTTTTGGGATTAATGTCATTGCTTAAATTACAAGCTATAAGCTGGTCTTCAAGTACATAATATTTCTGGCCTAGTTGATCCTCAACTCCTTTGAATGATTTTGGGGTCAAATCAGACAATTCCACTACACCATAAAGAAATGCATCTGCTTCTACAACACTCGGGTGAATAGAACATGTTGTCAAAGACTATTGATCTAACACATGTTGTGAATCAATAGTGCCCAATGAGAGTAAGTCTTGATTGGCCATGAGGAAGGTTGTTTCTTCATCATCTGACAGGCCATCGAGCATATTTATAAGCTCCATGGGGCATTGATTTCACACGGTGTGAACTCATCTAGAGGTATGGTGTATTTATGTTGATTGCATTTAAAGAATAGCTTCTCGGATGACCAATTGTGCAGAACCTTGGCCTGCTTCAACTCTAGATGTATGGTGTATTTATGATGATTACATTCAAAGACTAGCTTGTGGGATGACCAATCTTGCAGAACCTTGTCTTGCTTTAGCCATGGTCTACCAAACAGTAAATTATAGTCGAGGATTGATTCGGGTAGATTAAGAACAACAGAATTCATATGGAATAATGCCCTTGAAATGTAATGGAAATATTATGAAATACAAGCCTCTATTGCAAGTATGTTGTGATTCTAAATCACCATGCTTGATAGTTGTTCTTATCAATCTTCTCTATTAATGCATGTTGATTGCCCATTGTGTAAATATAAACTTCTTCATTTAACCCTCCTTTTGAATATATGTGATAAGAAGAAGTATGATATTTACCTTTTTAATGAAGTTTATGCACCTTTCTTTGCTTGGATGTTGCTCGAGATGCTTCCTTGCTATCTCCTTCTACCTTCATGTCGTGTTGATGATGAAGCTCTACCCCAATAGCTTCAATTTTTTCATCAAGGTATTAAAACCTTATTCAAGCTTTCATTCCTTGCTCTAATACCAATGTTGGAGGTTTATTGACCTCCAAAGTATAGCTAAAGATAGGTGGAACCCCCTAGGAACTAGTTTACCTTCTCACAAACTTATGTGTAGAAAACCAATCATCCTTTTAGAGTTTGATATTCTATATTTCCTTAGAGTTTTTAAAGAAGCTTTTAACCACATATACTAGAGAACAAGAGCTCTCCAATGAGCTAAAGAACACTACAATTGGATAAATACCAAGAAGATATGACCTCTACAATTTTGAGTTTTAATGGAGACCTTCAAGAGAGGTGAACCCGAGAACACACACTACTTGTAGAGAGTACTGATCTCAACTCACAACTCCAATGAATATGAAAATTAATAAGATGGAACTAGACATTAAGATCTTTCCAATGAACCATCAAAAATCTAATTTGAATATATAAAGAGGGAGACACAAGCTCTACAATATCTGTCTACAAAACTATAGTAGGGAACAGATATACATATGACTCTCTTGGACTTCCAACAAGATCATGAATTCTACCCTCTGATTGTAGAATGAAAAACTAATCTAAAACATTCCTAATACATCTAAACTCGTGGTAGAAACTTGGGTGGAGATATTACATGAATCAATTCCTCAAATAAGAACAATATGGCTAGACTTTGAGAACTAGCCACATCAACCTTCCGATAGGACACCACTGCTGCTCCCTTGTGACTCACTCATTTGAGTCATTACCTTCTAAGAATTACGTGGTGATTTTTCTATAACTTATCAATTATTTGAGCTCCTTAAGCATTTTAAAACCTCCCAAAGGTATTCATATCTTTTGGAACTTGTACCTTCACCTATACATATAAAAAACAATGTTCTCAACAATATCTACTCATAAATCACATTGCAAATGCAATGTCTAGTATCGTAGCTACCATAACATACATGAAAGTACAAATAGTATATTGATAAGGAATTTTGTTCATGGATCCCTTCTCCTCATCAACAATCATCCTTGCTCAGCTTCACATATGTAGGCGATGGTGTATGCAATGGCTTTCCACTATGCATATTGAATCTATGAAGTATTTTGGTTATGTAATCACTTTGAGACAAGTATATGCATCTTTTACTCCTATCATGAGTGGCACGCATGCCAAGGATATGTTTAGCATATCCCAAATCTTTCATGTCAAAATTCTGACTCAACTTTGTTCTCAATAGAGAAAAGTCCTTTGAGGACCCAACAATCAACATATCATCAACATAAAGTATGAAGCATATCAAGCTACCATCTGAATATCTCTTACTATAGAGATAGTAATCCTCATTACTTCTCGAATAGCCTTGGGACCTCAGGAATGAACCAAACATTTGATACCATCATCTTTGTGACTACTTAAGACAATACAAGCTCTTCTTGAGCTTACACACTAGATTTTCTTTGCCAGGAACAACATAATCCCTCTTGTCATTCCATATAGATCTCATCTATAAGATCTTCATGCAAGAAATCAGAATTCACATCCATTTGAACCAGCTTTAAGTTCTCTTTTTCAATTGATCTAAGAAACATGCATAATGTTGTCACCTTGACCACATGTGAGAATATTTCCACAAAATCAACTCCTTGTTGGTGCTTGAATCCTTTTGCAACCAAGCATGCTTTATCCTTTGGAGAAGCACTACCTGATATAAATTTCCACTTATATATTGATTTGCATGCTAATACTTTCCTACCCTTCAACAAAGATACCAATTCCCAAGTACCATTCTTATGAATATAATTGAGTTCACTCTTCATTGCATGCTCCCACTTGACACGATCATCTACCTACATAGATTTTTTTTTATAACAAGAAGGCTCACCAACATCTCTAAACATATAAAATCCAATCTTAGAACAAACCTATCAGGTGAAAATGAGACATGTGAAGATCATCTCAATGATTGCTGATCATGAGCACTAGAAAACTCTTGTTAAACATTGTTATGAACAACCTTTCCTATCAGATTCTTATGCATAGTAGCAAGATGACTAACATCCTCAAATATGATTCTTCTCACTTCAACCTCTTTAATGGGTTGTTTATGCATCTTCATTCGATTGAAAATAGCATCATCGATTTTGATCGTTGTACATGTTTTAGGATCCCATAAACAATACCCAAACTTTCCATCTCTTCCATATCCAAGAAAAATGCATTCTCTATATTTGTAGTACAATTTTTTCTCAACACATGGCATACATTATGCATAGTAAGTTCTGAACCATCAATGAACTACAAAACCACATCTCTAATCCCAATAACATCACACTGATAAGAATTAGAAAGTCCCATAGTAACAAGAGACTTTGCTGGTAAGTAGAGAACCATTCTCTATCTGGTGTCACATGGAAAGAAGCACCTAATTCTAGCAGCTACATGTGGGAAAGAGAATCATCCATAAGATCCTCACTATGCACAATACTATCAAGTGTCAACACATCAACATCCTAAAAAATAGGATTAATTTCTTCTATCTTCATAGTCAAAGTAGATTGTGCAAGTAATTGTTTAACATGCCCATCAACATTGTGTCCTTTACCTTTGGAATTCTTTAATGCATAGCAATCTTTCTTCGTATGTCCTTTTTTATGACAATAATGTCACTCGATATCCCTCTGCTTTGATTTACTTCTACTCTTATTTCATTGACCACTTGCTTGTTCTTGCTCCTTCCATGTTGCCAATTCTTTCCTCAGTAAGAATTACAAACACGATATGCAAAACCAGTCTGAGTGCTAAACATAGACTTTCTATGGATCTATTCACTCAAGAGTGTTCCACATATGTCATCATAGAATGGTTTACCACCAGGTTCACTATTGCTAATAACTATGCAAAATGTATCGCATGATGATGGCAAGGTGCATAACATGCTTTCATTTCATTATCCATCTCCATTTTATGAACCTGTGATTGAGAAGATATAGCTTCAAAATAATTTAGATGAGTAGAAACATTCTTTTGTGTCCTTCATGCAAAGGATATATACCTTCTCTTCAAATACACTCCATTTAACGTTGTTTCTTTTTCATAAGTTACATAACTTCTTCTAAAGCTTTTCTATAGTTTCATAGTCCAATACTAAAGTAAAAATTATCTAGCAGGTGAAATTGAATGATAGACCTACCCATTTCATCCAACTCATCCTTATCATCATCATCATCACCCATATCAGCAAGCTTCTTTGAAAGCTCATCTACTAGCTTCCATTGCCTCCTCTGAATCAACACATTTTTAATTTGGAACTTCCATAGAAAATTTTGTACCATCAAATTTTCGAATCTCAAAATGTTCTTTGTCTTGCAAATTATAACTCCTCTTGGGAACATTGACACTAGATCCCAATCCACCAGATATGTTTGAGACCTCTAATGACATGATGGTAGAGAACTTACTAGAATGATAATGGAGCTAGAATAGTCCAAACACCACTAAAGATTAAAGAAAAGGTGATTAAGTGTCAAAATTTGGGAAACGTTCGATAGAGACTACCAAGAAAAATGGATCAATGAATAACAATGGCCAGCCAAAGAGATTATGTGAGAATGTATGTGCTCACACCAATAAGTTTCCCAAGGAGTAAAGTCAACCAGTGCATGGTTGAAAATAAGATATGGAAAAATGACATGTAAAAGACTGATAAAATTGTGAGTAATGACATGTAAACTTGCATAGTGATTTTTTGACTCCATTGCATATAACCACTTAGCTGAAAGAAGCCAACTAGGCTTATCATGCACCTATGAATCCACTAGCATACATCTCCTATGGAGAGGCTAGGGTAGATCTTCCACTTGCATCTCAAAGAGACCCTAACATCTAGGTGTCTCCCAATTCATGAAAACCTCACCACGATCCTCTTTAACACATTAGAGCTATGCAAAGCATAACCTCCATGCTATACCACATGAGCATACATAGTAGTTTTCATAAGGATGTACATGGTAAGAGTGCTCAAATAGAATATATGAGCAATGGCCAATAATGAATGAGCTACATGAGCTCAAAATTTGTCCAAAAATAGCCTTACATAAGGCTTAATGCACACTTGCAAACCAAACTAACAACTATTGATGAACTATCACCAAGTGGTGGCTAATCCCACCACAACTAAGAACTGTCCAAAAAACCTGTAAAATCACTAGTATGGCTGGAAAAACAGTCCCAAAGTTGAACAGTCATTGTCCAAGAAGCAGAAAGAAATCCCTTGTTGATGTTTTTAGACATGTACAAAGAGAATTATGCACAAATGTCCTCTAAAATGACTCCAAGAATAATCCAGAAACTCCTTCAATGGTGCCAATGGTGACTTTGGTAACTTAGATGACAAGGTGTGCCAAGGTCTATGCCTCGGTCTCCACCTCATAGTTTTGCACATTGTAGGTTTTGGCAACACTATGCACATTGGCAACAACCTATGCATTTGTGTGCAAAATTGCTTTGATACCAGTGGATGAGAGCCTCCGAGCTCCTTATAGGGTGGATTATTCTTTTGGATGGAATCACATTGCTTCTTTGCACCTGTCTATGTAGACCTACAAGTAAAACACAAATAACTAGAGAACAAAGAGTATAAGTTTGCTAGATGCAAGTTTCACAAATGGGGGGTTGCAATACAATTGGTGGATGACCAGACCACTATATGCTTTATTAGAGAAAACATCTATAGGAATTTCTAGTGGCCGTTTGGCCTTTCACATAGACATTAATAGTAACAACATCATCATCAGAAAAGCCATACACATCCAAAATAAAGCAAGTTTGATAAAATTCCAACCATGAATAGCCTCTTGCAAAAAATCAAAGACTATAACTTTAGTTTAAAAAATCCAAGACTATAACTTTAGTTAATGCAATCACCTTTTTGCTATGGTTGATAAATTTTATAAGGGCGATCAGGTTCACTCTTTGATATCTCACATATCCTTAAACTTTTGACTCTTCACATGGATAGTGGGGGTGAATCCATGTCACATGAATTTAATCTATTTCTTTGAAAGACCTATTGTACACCAATGTATAGTTTTATATACACCTCAACAAAATGGTGTTGTAGAGTGCAAGAATAGAACACTTCTTGAAACGGCACAATGTATGGTTAAAGAAAAGCATCTTCCAGATAAGTTTTGGATGGAAGGAGTCATGTGTGCAAAATATGTATTCAATTGTTGTCCTACAAAAGCATTGAGATTCATTACACCTTATGAGGCTTCGAATGGGTGAATGCCAATGGTTAATCGTATGTGCATATTTGGTTGTTTGTCATATTCCATCACAACAACATTACAAAGTGATGACAAAGCAAAGAAATGTATATTTGTTGGACATATAGTAAGAGTAAAGGTATCGCTTATACCATTCATTGATGGACAAAATTATTGTAAGTGGAGATGTGGTATTTGCTGAAAATTTATCTTATCCTTTACTTGAATGCAAATTTCAGCCAACACTTGAAACATAAGATGTATTTGAGATAGTCATGGCTTTGTTTCAAATTGGTGTGCTTGAGTTTGGCCACGTAGGCCATCGGAATGAGGTTCAAAGAGATGAAAATTTTCATCCAAAAATATAGTTTAAAAAATCTAGCCAAATATGGTTGAGAATTCCCAAATTTTGCAAAGAAATATGGTTGCAAAATTCTAGCCAAAGATGGCTGAATATTTTCAACTAAATATGGCTAAAAATTTGCAAAGCTTACAATCACACATTGCTGAAATTCAGCATTGATATTTAGCCCACTTTTGATGATGTAGTACATGAGGAAAACATGTCTATAAAGGATGCACAACTTATGCCAAAATGGATGCAAAAGACATTGCAAGATAGCAAGTTGAGTGCTCCTTGGTAGAACAAGATCAAGTTCTAGCCATGCATCAAGTGACCTTGTGGATGTATATCTTATAACAAGCACACTAGGTTTCAAGGAATAGCAATGTATGGTGGAAAAAGCTACCAAGTGGGCTCAGGTAGACGCCCCAATTTTCCCCTCTCCTAAGCCAATGAATGACCCCAAGCCTAATATGCCACTGAAAGTCATACAAAAATCAATGGCTAGTAAAGATATATCACCAGAAGAGTCTACAAATACTACTACATGGGATATTCTCACTCGAGCATCCATCACCTTTCCATTGGGTTAGCTACTCACCTTAGTTCCTAGGGGTTCGCCAACAATTTCAGCAATATGTAGGAGTTGAACAAGTTCCAGCACCTGAACAAGATTTTGATTGGGTTGCTACACACGTTATCCTTTGATCATCAAAGCTCTTGGCCACAATCATTGATCAGCACAATCTGGGCTTTCAGGACTACTAGAAGGGGAACCACTAGCAAAAGTCTGTTCCACTTAGTATATGGTAAAGAAGCACTAGCACCATTTGAATTCATTATCAGGAAACAAATTCTAGCTAGAACCATGGGAATTGAGCCTCACATTAGAAGGCTTGTGGCATTAGAAGAATACAAGGAAGTAGCCATGAGGAAACTGTAGGTAAAGCACAAAGAATGCAAAAGGTTGCATGACATGTATCTAAGGACTAATGAGGTAAAAAAACGATCTTTGGTCCTGGTGCATGAGATCCCACCAACATCCACCAAATTGGCACCTAATTGGATAGGGACCTACAAGGTGATAAAGGTATTACCACAAGGAGCCATACATTTAGAGGACTTGCAAGGTGAGAGGATGCCCCTAGTCAACATCTCTAGGGTGAAAAATTATTTGAATTCATGTAAGTAGATGGAATTCACTCATTGTATAGACCGCAGTTTAGTTCCTTTCATTTTTTGCAATTCATTTTGTTTATTGGAATAAGCAAATAGATGAGTATTTGCATCGGGATGGTGCAAAGTCTTGATGTGGGGGTTTGTAGTACAACAAGCTGAACACCATTCCTTAAGCTTCATGGGTGACCCTTTCTATCCTTCTCCACCATCACCTCATCCCTCTTAAAGTCAACCTTGGTGACCACCTCCCATTCACTCCCCTCTCCACCCAAGGGGTGCCCACTCATGTTGCTCACCACACACCATGAAGACCTCCAAGTGGGTGACCACCCTTTTCTTGTGCTACACCTCCATAGGCGACCACCCCATGTAGGTTTGGGCAAAACTAGGTGACCACCCCATGTAGGTTTGAGCAAAATTGGGCGACCACCCTTTTCTTGTGCTACACCTCAATAAGGCGACCACCCATGAGGGCGTATTGCAAGCTCGGGCGACCACCTCCTCACCACTTCCTCACAAGTTTGGTGACCACCTTGAAAGTCCATTCAAATCTTATTAGGCGGCACCCATATTGAGTCTCACACAAAGAGGAGAGGTCCACTCTACAACACCATAAGGTGAGTGATTACCAGAAATGATATGGCAAGATGGGGTGACACCTCAATTTTGGAGCATCCACTATATAAGCCATGTTGATATATTTAGGTAGTGAGGTGTGTGAACACTCTAGGACTGTCGGGGCACTTTTTTTCCCTCATTAGGAGGTTTTTTTTTCTGTGGCTAGTATATATGCCTATTGCCCTAATGGGCTACTTATCTTTGTACATTCTAGTGGTAATACATTCTGTATTGTGTGTTGTGA
Organism: Ceratopteris richardii; assembly: GCA_020310875.1. Classification (NCBI taxonomy): domain Eukaryota; kingdom Viridiplantae; phylum Streptophyta; class Polypodiopsida; order Polypodiales; family Pteridaceae; genus Ceratopteris; species Ceratopteris richardii. The sequence continues at coordinate 155,758,041 of CM035411.1, read as the reverse complement.
TCGAAGCTTCTTCTTCTTCCTTGTGTTGTTCGCATGCTTTCGCAGATGTCTAACTCCAACAATTGGTATCAGAGCAGGTCGCTGCTTCATCTAGGGTGTTGTCGACACCTCTCCGGTTGCAGTCTCAAAATTGCACGAATTTTGATGAGCATACTCAAGGTGTTTTAGAGATCAAAATGGATTCGTTTTGTGGTGGCAAAATCATGATCTAAGCTTGTTTCAGCCTCCGAATGCACTATCATAGCACTTGTGTAGGCTATTTCATCTTTTTGTGTGAAAGGTATGTACCAGTTTTCGTTCGCCAATATAAGCTCTCGAAGTTTGTTACAAGTTTAACAGAATTTGTCTGGGCAGTTCTCTTCAACTTTTTGAGATACAGTCAATTTTCTGCACCAAGGTATTTTAGTCACCGGCCATGGCTGAAAGTAGTGATATATTTCGTATGTTGGCTCTTGAGGATAAGTTGGATGGTACTAACTACCCGTTATGGGCTTATATGATGCAACATGTATTGGTTGCAAGAGGACCGTGGAGCATTGTGCAAGGTGTTGAAAAACATCCTCTCACACCTGCAATTGTTACAAGTGCAGATACTGAGGCTGATGCAGAAGGTGTCGAAGATGGTGATATTTTGCAGATTCCTATTCGTGCTCCACTTTCTACTACATCTTCTATAGAGCAAATTCATTGGGATGGCAGAGATGCCCAAGAACATGCATTGATAGCTTTGTCTGTCAAACGTGCCATTATTCCTCATTTGCTCTTGCAGAATAGCTATGGATGCTTGGGATACACTTACCACATTGTACTAGGCTAGGAATGAGGCTCGTGTTGCTTACCTCCGAAAATAGTTGGAGAGTAAGCACATGAATGAAGGTGATTTAATGGACAATTTTCGAAAAACGATCAAGGATTTGAAGGAACAATTGATTTTTGCTGATGGAGTTCTTCCTAACAGTTCACTTGTGCAGACTGTTTTGAATGGTCTTCTTGATTCACATCAGAGTTTTGCTTCTACTCTTTGTTTGATGATGAAAGGAAATCCAAATGCCTTGTCATTTGAGAAGTTAGTTTCTCTTCTGTTGCAGGAAGATCAATCTAGGTAGAACATGTCTATTATGTGTGCGGCAGATCAAGCTTTCTTGGCTAGTCAGAAAGGCAAAGGTAAATGGAGCTCATCTACTAGTAAGCAAAAATCTACAAATGCTCCACACTCAAAGAAGGAAGACAAAGGTGAGAAGAAATCAAAAAAGCAAAAAATGTTTTGTAAATATTGTAAAGAAAATGATCATGTCATTAAGAGTTGTCCAAAATTGGCTGCTAAAGAGGTTGAGAAGAAAGAGGTTGGGATAGTTGTTGTAGAGGCCTCTCCACCGAAAATAGATTCTGCTAATCTTATGCAGTAAGAAGAATGGGTGTTTACTACTGCTTGCAGTTTTGACCCATCTTCTCATGAGCAGTGCATGTATGTAGTAGACTCAGATGTTTGGTACTTTGATAGTGGGGCGACCAAACATATTACCTCGTAGCATAGTTTCTTCTCTTCGCTCGAGCGTGCCCCTATAAGGAATACTATCACATGCGCCAGCAACTCCTCTTATCCTATCATGGGAGTTGGTAAGATCATTCTGACTACTACTGATGGTAGTTCTTTCACTTTGTCGGATGCTTTATTTGTGCCAGTGAGCAAGAAGAATATGTTATCAGTTTTGACTTTAGCCAAGATTGTCTTGGTTGTGAAATTTGTTGATGATAGGTGTACAGTTCATGATCTCTCAAATGGCGGCTTGATTATTGCTTCTAGCATTTTATGTCGTGGGTTGTATAAGCTCATAGACTATGAAAGATCTATGAATGATTCAGCATGTGCAGTACATGATTCTCAGGCTATGTCAGATGCAAAGCTTTGGCATGCACACTTTGGTCATTTGAATTTTGCTAGTTTTCTATGCTTGGAGAAATCTGAAAATGGTCCTCTTTGCCCAAACTTGAGACACCTAGTAAACATGTATGTGAAGACTATATTTTGGGCAAAATACATTCCCAAAAGATGGTTATGTTTGAGCTACATAGAAATTGCAGCTTGTTCACAGTGATGTTTGTGGTCCTATGGAGATAGACACCCTCTTTTGGAAACTATCTTTACTTCGCAACTTTCATTGATGATTTTTCCAAGCATCCATGGGTATATCCATTGAAAGCAAAGTCCGAAGTGTTTATGTGCTTCAAAGAGTTTTTGGTTTTGGCTGAAAATCTGTCAGCATGTAAAATGGGTACCCTCCATTCTGATCGAGGGGGGAATATATGTCTTCTGATTTTAATGCATTTCTCGCTCAACGTGGGATAAAAAACCAGTTTATAGTTCATATACACCTCAGCAGAATGGAGTTGCTGAATGGAAAAATAGGTCCCCCATGGAGATGGCGAGGTGTATGGTCAAGAGTCAAGCTTTACCACATAGTTTCTGGCTTGAGGTTGTCATGTGTGCAGCATATGTACTTAACAGGTGTCCCACTAAAGCGTTACAGTCTATCACTCCATATGAGGCTTGGCATGGTCACAAACCATCTGTTGCTCATCTGTGTGTTTTTGGTTGTCTCGCATATGCATTTGTGCCTGAACAATATCGTAGAAAATTGGATGATAAAGTAGTAAAATGTAGTTTTGTTGGGTACAATTCTGAAAGTAAAGGCTATTGTCTGTATCATCCACAGACTAAACACATTTTGGTTAGCCGTGATGTTGTGTAGAAGATATTCAGCCATTGCTTTCATGTACCAAGGAGACATCTGTAAGCTCCAAAGACATGTATGATACTTTGCTGCCTCTTTCTACAGGTGGACAGTCTAGTGTTGGTCCTAATGAGGCATCTTCTCAGCCTCTATAGGTTTCATGTGATGATGCAGATCATTCCATTTCTAATACAAATTTACATGATGCACTTGTTGATGAGAAATCTTATATTGAGGAAGCAAAAACCATGCCAAAATGGCTGGTGCAGACTTTGCATGACAGTAAATTAGATGCACCTTTGTCATATTGTACTCGATTAGGCTCTCATAGTGCCTCTTTCGCATCAGATTGCTATGCTATGGCTACATCTACTCTTTGTGATGAGAATGAGCCTGTTTCGTTTGATGAAGCACAAAATTCAAAAAATTGGATGGTTGATATGCAATCTGAATATGATGCTATAATGAAGAATGGTACTTGGTCTTTATGTGAGTTGCCTCCTGGCAAGAAGGCCATTGGCACTGAGTGGGTATACAAGCTAAAGTGTAAGCCTTATGGAACAATTGACATGTATAAGGCTAGGCTTGTTGCAAAGGGTTATGTGCAGGAAAGAGGCATTGATTTTGATGAGACCTTTGCACCTACTTGCCAAATGACTACCATTCATAGCATCTGTGCACTTGCAGCCCATTATGGTTGGAATGTACATCAATTGGACATTAAAACACCATTTTTGAATGGTGACTTGCATGAAGAAGTGTATGTTTTTGGGCCCCGTGGCTTTGCGCAGAAAGGGCATGAAAACTAGGTGTGCAGGTTAAAGAAGGCATTATATGGTTTAAAGCAAGCACCACGTGCTTGGTATGAAAAGATACATGCCTATCTGATTCCACATGGTTTTGAGAACAATCCAATTGAGAGCACCTTATATATTAAGTGTGCTAATGATGTGCTTTGGATCATTGTTGTGTATGTTGATGACATGCTGCTCACTAGTCCTCATGACCAGCATATTGCTGATTTTAAAGCTGATTTTGTTGGAGTTAGACATCTACGGAAGCACACAAACAGCACAAGGAAGAAGAATAAGGTTGGAGCACAACACACAAGACTGAAGGTATTACTAGAGAATGTACAAAGATAAGTAGCCCATTAGGGCAATAGACATATATACAAGCCAGGGGAAAAAGACCTCCTAATGAGGGAAAAAAGTGCCCCCCCGGTCCTAGAGTGTTCACACACATCAATACCTAAATATATCAACAAATCCCCCCTGGGAGTGATGCGGTGAACAAGGAGCTGACACTCATGTATAAGGAAGTGCCAAGCTATGTGGAAATCACTCCACAAAAGGAAGTAAGCCCAAAGCTTTGCGAAAAGCTTCAAACTTCTCCTGAGATAGAGCCTTTATGAAAAGGTCAGCAATGTTCTCCTACATGGGCACATATGCCAAGCTGATCTCTCCAGCAGAGAACCTCTCCCTGGCATAGTGATAATGCACCTCAATGTGCTTAGTGAAAGCATGGAACACAGGGTTCATTGCAACTACTAATGCGCTCTGACTGTCAGTGAAGATGGTGATGGCAGAAGACTAACCAACACCCAAATCAACCATAAGGCATCTGAGCCACACACACTCAACAGTTGTTGTGAAAGCTACCCTATACTCAACCTCACAACTAGAAGTGGCCACAGTAGGCTTCTTCTTGCTCAGCCAAGATATGCATAATCTATCAAGCATGAAGCAAAAACCATTGGTGGACAGACGAGTGTCATAGCAATGAGCCCAGTCAGAGTCAGAAAAAGCATGCAAATCTGGCGGTAGTGATCCCCCCTTGGGATAAAACAACCCAAGTAGTTGGGTACCACTCAAGTAGCGAAAGATACGCTTAACCACCTACCAATGCTTGACACTTGGGCAATGCATAAACCTGCTAATCTGTGAGACAACAAACTGAATGTCTGGCCTAGTAATGCATAAGTAAATCAAGCATCCAATAGCCTGCTGATAGAACACACCATCAAATGCATCTCCAGCATCATGAAGACTCAATTGTAAATTTTTTTCCATAGGAGTGGCAATAGCTTTACAGTCTTCAAGGCCAAAACGTTGCAATAGTGTGTCAATATATTTTGTTTGACGCAAATCCATTCCACCATCAACGTGCATAAAATGAATGCCCAAATAGTGATGCAAATGCCCCAAATCAGACATCTCAAATGAGGCATGAACAGCAGCCTTAAAGTCAGCAATATGCCTCTCATGAGGTCTAGTGAGCAGCATGTCATCAACATAAACCACAATGATCAGAAGTACATCATTAGCACGCTTAACAAATAAGGTGCTTTTAGTTGGACTGTTCTCAAAACCATGTACAGTCAGATAGGCATGTATCTTTTCATACCAAGCACGTGGTGCTTGCTTTAAACCATATAATGCCTTCTTTAGCCTGCATACCTGGTTCTCATGCCCTTTCTACACAAAGCCATGGGGATGAAAGACATACACTCTTTCATGCAAGTCACTATTCAGAAATGACATTTTGATATCCAACTAATGTACATTCCAGCCATGATGAGCTGCAAGTGCATAGGTGCTACGAACAATAGTCATTCAGCAAGTAGGTGCAAAGGTCTCATCAAAATCAATGCCTCTTTCCTGCACATAACCCTTTGCAACAAGCCTATCCTTATGCCTGTCAACTGTTCCATCTCATTTATGCTTCAACTCTTATACCCACTTTGTGCCAATGGCCTTCTTTCCAAGAGGCAAGTCACATAAAGTCCAGGTACCCTTTTTCATGATAGCATCATATTCAGATTGCATTGCAGCCATCCAATGTTCATAATTTTGTGCTTCATCAAACAAAACAGGTTCAGTCTCATCACAGAGAGTAGAGGTATCCATAGCATAGAAATCTAATGCAAAAGAGGTACTATAAGAGCCTGACCGAGTACGATATGACAAAGGTGCATCTAATTTGCTCTCATGCAAAGTCTGCACACACATAATAGCCTCAAGCCAGAAACTATGTGGTAAGGCCTGAAATTGAGGTTCTACACTGGTGTTTTATCCTAGGTTCAACTAGAAATGTGTTAAAATCAGAAGACATATATTCCACCCCTCGATCAGAACGGAGGGTGCCCATTTTACATGCTGACAAATTTTCAGCCAAAACCAAAAACTATTTGAAGCACATAAACTTTTTGGACTTTGCTTTGAGTGGATATACCCATGCATACCTAGAAAAATCATCAATGAAATTCACGAAGTAAAGATAATTTCCAAAAGAAAGCATCTACATAGGACCACAGACATCACCATGTACAAGCTGCAATTTCTACATAGCCCAAACTGAAGCATCTTTTGTAAAGGAGGAATGCTGCATTTTGCCCAAAATATAGCCTTCACATACATGTTTTTCGGGTGCCTCAAGCTTGGGCAAAGAAGACACCATATCAGATTTTTGCAGGCATAGCAAACTAGCAAAATTCAGATGACCAAAGTGTGCATGCCAAAGCTTTGCATCTGACATAGCTTGATAATCATATCATGAACTGTACATCTATCATCAACAAATTTCACAACCAAGCCGATCTTGGCTAATGCAAAAATTGACAACAGATTCTTCTTGATCCCTGGCACAAATAAAGCATTCGAAAAAGTGAAAGAACTACCATCAGCAGTAGTCAGAATGATCTTACCGACTCCAATGACATGATAAGAGGATTTGTTGGCGCATGTGACAGTATTCCCTGTAGGGGCAAGATCAAGTGAAGAGAAGAAATTGTGATGCCAGGTAATATCTTTGGTCGCCCCACTATCAAAGTACCACAAACATTTGAGTCTACTACAGACATGCACTGCTCATGAGAAGATTGGTCAAAACTGCGAACTGTAGTAAATGTGCATTCTTCAGCTTGTACAAGGTTAGCAGACTCTATTTTTGGAGTAGAGGCCTTTGCAACAACCATTCTTTTGCAGCGAGTTTTAGATAGTTCTTTATGATATGATCATTTCCTTTATAGTACTTGCAAAACAATTTCTCCTTTTCTGATTTCTTCTCATCTTTGTCTTCCTTCTTTGATTGTGCAGAACTAACATATTTCTGCTTACTGGTTGAAGAGCTCCATTTCCCTTTGCCCTTAGGACTAGCCAGGAAAGCTTGATCTGCAACACGCATAATGGACGTGTTCTGCCTCCACTGATCTTCCTGCAATAGAACACAGACTAACTCCTCAAATGACAAGGTTTTTGTATTGCCTTTCATCATCAACTAAGGAGTAGAAGCAAAACTTTGATATGAATCAGGAAGACCATTCAGAACGGTCTGCACAAGTGAGCTATCGGTATAACTTCATCAGTAGAAACCAATTGTTCTTTCAAATCCTTGATCTTCATCAGAAACCTAGCCATAGAATCACCTTCATTCATGTGCTCACTCTCTAACTGTTTTCGGAGGGAGGCAACATGAGCCTCATTCCTAGCTTGGTACAATGTGGTAAGTGTATCCCAAGCATCCTTACTTGTTCTGCAAGAGCAAATGTGAGGAATAATGGCATGTTTGATAGATAAAGCTATCAATGCATGTGCTTGAGCATCTCTGCCATCCCAACAAATTTTCTCTATAGTAGGTGCAATAGAAACTGCAGCACGAATAGGAATCTTTTGAATATCACCATCTTCGACACCATCTCCATTAGCTCCACCACCTATATTTTGCAGTACCTGTATTTGCAGGTGTAACAGGATGTCTTTCAACACCCTGCACAATGTTCCACAATCCTTTTGCAACCAATACATGTTGCATCATATAAGCCCATAATGGGTAGTTGGTACCATCCAACTTATCCTCAACAGCCAACATACAAAATACATCACTGCTTTCAGCCATGGTCGGTGACTAAAATACCTTGATGCAAAAAATTGACCGTATCTCAAAAAGTTGAACAGAACTAGCTAGACGAATTCTGATAAACCTGTAGCAGACTTTTGAGTATGCTCACCAAAATTTGTGTGATTCTGAGACTGCAATCGGAGAGGTGATGATGACACCCTAGATGAAGCAGCAACCTGCTCTGATACCAATTGTTGGAGTTAAACATTTGTGCAAGCACACGAACAACAGAAGGAAGAAGAAGAAGCTTGCAGCACAACACACAAGACTGAATGTATTACTAGAGAATGTACAAAGATAAGTAGCTCATTAGGGCAATAGGTATAGATACAAGCCGGGGAAAAAAACCTCCTAAAGAGGGAAAAAAGTGCCCCGGCGGTCCTGGAGTGTTCACGCACATCTCTACCTAAATATATCAATAGATTTTCATGCCTCATTTGGGATGTCTGATTTGGGGCATTTGCATCATTATTTGGGAGTTCAATGTATGCATGTTGATGGTGGAATGGCCTTGTGTCAAACGAAATATATTGACACATTATTGAAGCATTTCGGCCTTGAAGACTGTAAGCCTATTGCCATTCCTATGGAGACAGGTTTACAAATTGAGTCTTCATGATGCTCGAGATGCATTTGTTATTGTTCTCTATCAGCAAGTTGTTGGATGCATGATTTATTTATGCATTACTTGGCATGATATTCAATTTGTTGTCTCACAAATGAGCAGGTTTATGCATTGCCCAGGTGTCAAGCATTGGCAGGCGGTTAAGCACATCTTTCGCTACTTGAGTGGTTCCTGTTTACTTGGGTTGTTTTATCCCAAGGGGGGATCACTACCGCCAAATTTGCATGATTTTTCTGACTCTGACTAGGTTGGTTGCTATGACACTCGTGTGTCCACTAGTGGTTTTCATGCTTGGTAGCTCATGTATATCTTGGTTGAGCAAGAAGCAGCCTACTGTGGCCACTTCTAGTTGTGAGGCTGAGTATAGGGCAGCTTTCACAGTGATTGTTGAGTGTGTGTGGCTTAGACGCCTTATGGCTGATTTGGGTGTCGGTCAGTCTTCTACCACCACCATCTTCACTGACAGCCTGAGCACATTGGCAATTGGGAGGAACCCTGTGTTCCATGCTCACACTAAGCACATTGAGGTGCATTGTCATTATGTTAGGGAGAGGCTCTCTACTAGGGAGATCAACTTGGCATATGTGTGCACACAGGAGAACATTGCAAACCTTTTCACGAAGGCTCTACCTAGGGAGAAGTTGAAGCTTTCCGCAAAGGTTTGGGCTTACTTCCTTTTATGGAGTGATTTCCCCATAGCTTGGCACTTCCTTATACATGAGTGCCAGCTCCTTGTTCACCGTGTCACTCCCAAGGGAGATTTGTTGATATAGTTAGGTAGTGATGTGTGTGAACAATCTAGGACTATCGAGGCCATTTTTTCCCTCTCTACGAGGTTTTTTTCCCCGGCTTGTATATACACCATTGACCTAACGAGATACGTATCTTTGTACATTATAGTGGTAATACATTCTGTATTGTGTGTTGTGCTCCAAGCTTCTTCTTCTTCTTCCTTGTGTTGTTCACGTGTTTCTGCAGACGTCTAACTCCAATAAGCCATGCCTCCATGAAGTGCTCTTCATCATTGGGTGATGCCCTAGCTCTTCATCACCTCAAAACTTTGAAGACCCCAAATGGGCATCTACTATTTTGGGACTCCTCACCCTACTCATTGCGATGCCCACATGGGGCAATCCTTAATTAGGTGAATTAATCGGATCTAGGAGATGCTCATATCTATGTTGGGGACCTCCTTTTTTTTAATAACTGCCCGCAAGAGATAAGGAAAATACTTCTTCGAGCCCACTAATTGGGCAACACCCAAAGTTTGATCACTCCTAGTTGGGTGACTCAATACTCGAGTTTGAACTTCTATATATTAAGGTTGAACTTCCATCCATTTGGGTGATGCCCATTTTTGTGGCTTTGACCTCTGCCAGCCTCCAGGGACCATCGAGCTTAGTGCCCAAACTCTTGCTACCGAATATACTTGGCAAACTCCATTTCTGATGACTACCTCCTCACTACTATTTTATGCAAGCATGTCAAATTGGGTGGCTACCCACTTATGATGGGCTCCAACATGACCTACCTTGCGTGGAAAATGATGGGCAAAGTAAATTTTGTCAGTAAAGTATTAGAGTGAAAATTAATGTAGGGAATCCTGCCGCTAAGATTTGGCGGTATGAGAAGCTAACCTTGGGGGCCTAATTGAAGTTGGCTACCAAAGCCTTAATTAGTCCACTCCTCCACCTCTTTGGCCACCACTTTAGCGCATGTGGCAGTTAAGGCTAGGATTTGGCAAGGCCACCCAAGGGCTCTCTGGAGTCTATATAAACAAATGTTTGGCACTCATTTGATATATGACCTCAATCACGAGAAAGTCTTGGATACACTAAGAGGGATCGTAGTCATCATTCAGAGCACTAGAGTCAAGCACCATTTTTTGAGATCAAACACCACTCTCCGGACAACTCCTTGCATTCTGTGGCTACTTGCAAATTGTTGGAGGGTCACTCTATAGTGATTATACAGAGCATGGGGCTCCTAGTGGAGCTTGCTATTAGCCTTACAGAGTGACTGAGTGGTTTTGGGATATTTGCTTTGTGTGCTTGTATTGCATTTCTCTTGGAGAAGGTTTTTCATGCGTGTAGTACTCTTTGTGTGATTTTTGCTTCTTGATTTGATTTTGCCTAATTCCTAGAATGGCATGCAAGCCCTCTGTTTATCCCTTTATAGAATCATGGCCCTCTATAATCCTTTCTCTGAGTTAAGAAGTTGGGTTTCCTCTCTTGCGAGTACTTGTCATTATTCCTTTCTCTACGACTGTAAAATTTCTCTTTTGTTGGTGTCTCTAATGTCAATGAATGTACCTGCACACAAGAATGTTACAAAGTATACTTCCCTAAGGAGAACCCCCCTTTAGTAGACAAAGTACTGAAAGTGTATACTCTTTGATATTGTTGGAAGTGGGTACCCCGCTACCTCCTCTACAAAGAGGCTGTTCAAGAAGAGGTAAACAACAACAAAATTATGCAGTTGAAGGTAAAAGTCGTGGTTATGATTCTCTTCTTATGATGAATGTAGAAACTAAGATGAATTGCAATAGCGATGTATGGTATGTAGATAGTGGTTGTTCTAAGCATGTCTCATGAAGCTTCATGGTTTTCAAATATGCATAATCCTTCATGTAAAGGTCATGTTGAAATAGGAGATGATACAAGACATAAGATTATGCAGGTTGGAGATGTTGTTATGCAGGATAAGTGCAAGAAGAATTTCTTGAGGGATGTACTTTATGTGTCAATCCTCACTAAGAATTTGATGTCGGTTGTTCAAATGGTAGAAAAAGGTTTGCAAGTAAGATTTAATCATGCAAGTTGCTTCTTTTTGGATCCAAAGCAAAGGAGTTTAATCGTTTAAGGTCAAAAACAAGGTAGATTCTTTAAATTCAAGGTAAACCCAAATCAGACAAACTATTTCTCTTATCATATGCATAGAATAGCAAAGCTTGATCTATGGCACAAAAGGATTGTCCACGTGAATGTACACAAGTTAAAGGAGCTATCAAAGAAGAGGATTGTTGAAGGATTACCTGATCTTACCAAGCAACATATGGTGCATCTTTGTGAAGCATGTCAAATGGCCAAGCAAAGTAGACAACCTTTCAAGCTTTCAAGCTATGTAAGTGATGGTTTGCTAGATCTTAAACACACGGATGTATGGGGTCCTACTAAAGAGGCATCCTTGGCTGGTAATAAATACTATGTATCATTCATTGAGTATCATAGTAGAATGACATTTTTATATTTCATTAAACTTGATTGTTTCAAGAATTTCAAATCATCTGTCCATCAGCAAACAGGAAGGTATATTAAGAAGCTAAGATCCGATGGAGGGGGAGATTATTTCTCTCAAGCTTTTACCAATGTTTTGTATGATGAAGGTATCAAAAGAGAAGTTACATGCAAGTATACTCCACAACAAAATGGATTTGCTGAAAGAAGAAACAAAGTCATAACAAAAGCATCTAGAAACATGCTCAATGATATGTGTTTGCCTATTTCTTTTTGGGTTGAAGCTGTTAGCACATGTGTACATTATGAATAGAGTACCTACTACTCGAGTTCATCATTTGACACCATATGAGGTATGGCATGGAAGGAAAGTGTACATCATTTGAAAGCATTTGGTTGCATATGTTATGTGCATGTACCTAGTGAAGTGAGATCAAAACTTGATGTGAAATCATAGAAGTGCATATCTATTGGTTATCTGGATACTCAAAGAGGATATAGATGTGATATTCCTCATTCCAATAAGGTGTTTGTTTCAAGAGATGTAAACTTTGACGAATCACTTTCATGGTATGTACATAAGAAAAGTTTGTAGGTCATAAATGGAGATGAAGAAGATATAAGTGAAGGAGATGAGTGCTTACCCTAGCCCACAAGAAGTTTAAGTGATGAGAAGAGTGGTTTGGATGAAGAAAGAAAGATACCTTTCAATGGAAGATCAAGGCAAGAGTCACCTCCAAGTCTTAAAACTAAAGGTAAACTCAAACTTATTGAAGTTAATGATGAAGGAGAAAAAGCTGGTAGTATATATGAGTATGCAGAGTCATCAAAGGTTCCTAATAAAAAAGCAAGAGAACCTACATTGGAGGTACGAAGAACTTCAAGATTGAGTAAGCAACCTCAAAGGTATACTTATGAATCTTTTATGAATGCTCATTATGATTTTATGACAAAGGTTGAGGAAGAAAATGAACCTACATCTTATGATGAGGTGAAAGGAGATGAAAAGTGGGAGAAAGCAATGAAAGGAGAAATGGATGCACTACAAGATAGCAAGACTTGGACTTTATTTCCTAAGACACCAAAACAAAAGGTTATTGGCTGCAAGTGGGTTTTTAAGATTAAAAGAAATAGTGATGGTAGTGTATCAAGATATAAGGCTAGACTTGTAGCAAAAGGATATGTTCAAACTCAAGGATTGGACTATGAGGAAACATTTAGTACAGTAGCAAACATGGCCACAATGAGAACTTTTTTGGCTTTAGGTGCAAGTAAAAGATGTAATATATATCAATTAGACATAAATAATTCCTTTCTTAATGGTGACTGAAGTGAAGAAGTGTATATATCATAACCAGATGGTTCTATGGATGCAGAATATCCTAATCATGTATGCAGGTTAAAGAAGGCATTGTATGGTCTTAAACAAGCACCAAGGGCATGGAATGCAAGGTTGGTAAAGTATCTTATGATGTACGGATACACAACGAGTCATACTGATCCTTCACTTTATGTAAAACATGTAGATGGCATGCGTGTCTATGTACACATTTATGTGGATGACTTGTTGATTATAGGGAATGATGCAAAAGCAATTGAAGATATCAAAGGTAATTTGGGAAAGGAATTTAAAAATTAAGATCTTGGTTGCTTAGATACTTTCTTGGGATTGATATTGTGTATGGCGAGGACAGTATGTGGTTGATACAGAGAAAATATATATGTGATACGTTGAAAAGGTTTGGTATGCAAGAATGTAAGTTTGTTTCTACTCCAATGGAATGTAATGTAAAATTGAGTGCAAAAGAAGGTGATGAGTTGCATGATATGAATGCATATAGATCCATGGCAGGATCTTTGATTTATGCAACAAAAACTAGACCTAATATATACTATGCAGTGGGAGTATTATCATAGTTTATGTATGAACCTAGAGTACCTCATATGCATGCAGTGAAAAGAGTGCTTAGGTATTTGAAAGGTACCATGAACAAAGGATTATTTTATAGTCATCATTTTGATCTGTCTCTTAAAGTCTTTAGTGATGCAGATTGGGATGGATGTAAAGATGATAGAAGATCCACAAGTGGATATGTGCTAATAGGAAGAAATAAGACATTAACATAGAGCTCAAAGAAATAGCCCACAGTGGCTTTATCTTCTACAGAGGCTGAGTATAGAGGTTTAGTGTTGGATACTGCTGACATTATGTGGTTTAAAAGTTGTTTCATGACTTGAATGTGCAGTTTGATGTACCATTGATATATGGGGATAACTTGAGTAGCATTCATATGATCTCAAATTCTATTTTTCATGCTAGAACAAAGCATATAGAGGTACACGATCATTATGTTCAAGAGAAGGCTATTAACAATGAAGTGCGGGTTTCTTTTGTTGAAACAAAGGATCAAGTTGCAGATATTCTTCACCAAATCCTTGGATGGATTAAAGTTTCAAAGATTCAACTATGTTCTTGGCATGAAGGAAATACCCTTTGAAACTTGAGGGGGAGAATGTTGAGAACATTGTTTTTTATATGTATAACTAAAGTTACAAGTTCCAAAAGATGTAAATGTCTTTGAGAGGTCTTCAAATACTTCAAGGAGGCTCAAATAATTGATAAGTTATAGCCAAATTACCATGTGATTTCTAGAAGGTAATGACTTAAATGAGTGGGTCACAAGGGAGCTGCAGTGGTGTCCTAGTGGAAGGTCGATGTGGCTAGTTCTCAAAGTCCAACCATATCTTGCTTATTTGAGCAATTGAGTCATGTAAGATCTCCATACAAGTGTCTAAGAAAAGTTTAGATGTATTATGAATGTTTTGGATTAGTTTTCCATGCTATAATAAGAGGGTAGAAGTCGTGATCTTGTTGGAAGTCAAAGAGAGTCATATGTGTATCTCTCTGCTACTATACTTTTGTAGATAGAGATTGTAGAGCTTGTATCTCCTATACCCCAATTGCATGTTTGATGGTTCATTGGAAAGCTCTTACTATCTACTTTCATCTTATTAGTTTCCATATTCATTGGAGTTGTAAGCTAAGAGAATTACTCTCTGCTAGAGTTAGATGTCCGCGGAAGCATGCGAACAGCACAAGGAAGAAGAAGAAGCTTGGAGCATAACACACAATACTGAATGTATTACTAGAGAATGTACAAAGATAAGTAGCCCATTCCGACAATAGTCGTATATACAAGCGGGGGGAAAAAAACCTCCCAAAGAGGGAAAAAAAGTGCCCCAGCGGTCCTAGAGTGTTCACACACATCACTACCTAAATATATCAACAAATCCCCCCTAGGAGTGATGCGGTGAACAAGTAGCTGGCACTCATGTATAAGGAAGTGCCCAGCAATGTGGAAATCACTCCACAAAAGGAAGTAAGCCCAAAGCTTTGCAGAAAGCTTCAAACGTCTCCCTAGGCAGAGCCTTCATGAAAAGGTCTGCAATGTTCTCCTGCGTGGGCACATATGCCAAGCTGGTCTCCCTAGCAGAGAACCTCTCCCTGACATAATGATAATGCACCTCAATGTGCTTAGTGCGAGCATGGAACATAGGGTTCCTCGCAACTGCCAATGCGCTCTGACTATCAGTGAAGATGGTGGTGGGAGAAGACTAACCAACACCCAAATCAGCCATAAGGCCTCTGAGCCACACACACTCAACAGTCGTTGTGAAAGCTGCTCTATAATCAACCTCACAATTGGAAGTGGCCACAAAAGGTTGCTTCTTGCTCAACCAAGATATACATGAGATACCAAGCATGAATAAAAAATCCACTAGTGGACACACGTGTGTCATAGCAACCAGCCCAATAAGAGTAAGAAAAAGCATGCAAATCTGGCGGTAGTGATCCCCCCTTGGGATAAAACAACCCAAGTAGCTGAGTACCACTCAAATAGTGAAAGATGCGCTTAACTGCCTACCAATGCTTGACTCCTAGGCAATGCATAAACCTGCTCATCTGTGAGACAGCAAACTGAATATTTGGCCGAGTAATGCATAAGTAAATCAAGCATCCAATAGCCTACTGATAGAGAACAGCATGAAATGCATCTCCATCATCATGAAGACTCAATCGTAAACGTGTCTCCATAGGAGTGGCAATAGGCTTACACTCTTCAAGGCCAAAACGCTGCAATAATGTGTCAATATATTTCATTTGACACAAATCCATTCCACCATCAACTTAAATAAACTGAATGCCCAAATAGTGATGCAAATGCCCCAAATCAGACATCTCAAATGAGGCATGCAAATCAGCCTTAAAATCAGCAATATGCTTCTCAATAGGACCAGTGAGCAGCATGTCGTCAACATAGACAACAATGATCAGAAGCACATCATTAGCACGCTTAACATGTAAGGTGCTTTCAGTTGGACTGTTCTCAAAACCATTTGCAATCAGATAGGCATGTATCTTCTCATACCAAGCACGTGGTGCTTGCTTTAAACCATATAATGCCTTCTTTAACCTGCACACTTGGTCTTCATGCCCTTTTTGCACAAAGCCACAGGGTTGAAAAACATACACTTCTTCATGCAAGTCACCATTCAAAAATGTTGTGTTAATGTCCAACTGATGTACATTCCAACCATGATGAGCTGCAAGTGCACAGATGCTCCGAATAGTAGTCATACCGCATGTAGGTGCAAAGGTCTCATCAAAATCAAATACATGTCTTTGGAGCTAATAGATGTCTCCTTAGTACTGAAAGCAATGGCTGAATAGATTCTTCCATAAAAACAACATCACGGCTAACCAGAATGTGTTTAGTCTATGGATGATACAGACGATAGCCTTTACTTTCAGAACTGTACCCAACAAAAATACATTTTATTGCTTTATCATCCGATTTTCTACGATGTTGTTCAAGAACTAATGCATATGCCAAACAACCAAAAACATGCAAATGAGCAACATATGGCTCAAGATCATGTCAAGCCTCATATGGAGTGATAGACTGCAGCGCTTTAGTGGGACACCTGTTCAGTACATATGTTGCACACATGACAGCCTCAAGCTAGAAACTATGTGGTAAAGCCTGAATCTTGACCATGCACCTCGCCATCTCCATGAGTGACCTGTTCTTTTGTTCAGCAACTCCATTCTGTTGAGGTGTATATGACAATGTACACTGGTGTTTTATCCCACGTTCAGCCTAAAATGCATTAAAATTAGAAGACACATATTCCCCCCCTCGATCAAAACGGAGGGTGCCCATTTTACATGCTGACAAATTTTTAGCCAAAACCAAAAACTGTTTGAAGCACATGAACACTTCGGACTTTGCCTTCAATGGATATACCTATGCATGCTTGGAAAAATCATCGATGAAAGTCACAAAGTAAAGATGATTCCCAAAAGAAGGTGTCTGCATAGGACAATAGACATCACTATGTACAAGCTGCAATTTTTTACTAGCCTGAACTAAACCATCTTTTGGAAAGAATGAACGCTGAATTTTGCACAAAATATAGCCTTCACAAACATGTTTTCCAGGTGCCTCAAGTTTGGCCAAAGAGGACACCATTTCAGATTTCTGCAGGCATAGCAAACTAGCAAAATTCAGATGACCAAAGCATGCGTGCCAAAGCTTTGCATCTGACATAGCCTAAGAATCATTTACTGCACATGCCAAATCATTTACAGATCTATCATAGTCTATGAGCTTATACAGTCCACGACATAAAATGCCAGAAGAAATAATCACATTTCCATTTGACAGATCATGAACCGTACACCTGTCATCAACAAATTTCACAACCAAGCCAATCTTGGCTAATGCAAAAATTGATAATAGGTTCTTCTTGATCCCTGGCATAAATAAAGCATATGACAAAGTGAAAGAAGTACCATCAGCAGTAGTCAAAATGATCTTACCAACTCCCATAATAGGATAAGAGGAGTTGTTGGCGCATGTAACAGTATTCCCTGTAGGGGCAAGCTCGAGTGAAGAGAAGAAACTACGCTACGAGGTAATATGTTTGATCGCCCCACTGTCAAAATACCAAACATCTGAGTCTACTACAGACATGCACTGATCATGAGAAGATGGGTCAAAACTGCAGACAGTAGTAAACACCCATTCCTCTTCCTGCACAAGATTAGCAGACTCTGTTTTTGGTGTAGAGGCCTCTGCAACAACCATTCCAGCCTCTTTCTTCTTTGCCTCTTTAGCAGCCAGTTTTGGACAGTTCTTTATGATATGATCATTCCCTATACAGTACTTACAAAACAATTTCTGCTTTTCTGATTTCTTCTCATCTTTATCTTCAGATTTCTGCTTACTAATTGAAGAGCTCCATTTTCCTTTGCCCTTCTGACTAGCCAGGAAAGCCTGATCTGCAACTCGCATAATGGACCTGTTCTACTAGATTGATCTTCCTACAATAGAATAGAGACTAAATCCTCAAATAATAAGGCATTTGGATTGCCTTTCATCATCAACCGAAGAGTAGAAGCAAAACTCTGAAATGAATCAGGAAGACCATTCAGAATGGTCTGCACAAGTGAGCTATCTGGTATAACCTCATCAACAGAAATCAACTGTTCCTTCAAGTCTTTGATCTTCGTTAGGAAACTGTCCATAGAATCACCTTCATTCATGTGCTCACTCTCCAATTGTTTTTGGAGGTAAGCAACACGAGCCTCATTCCTAGCTTGGTACAATGTGGTAAGTGTATCCCAAGCATCCTTAGCTATTCTGCAAGAGCGAATGTGAGGAATAATGGCATGTTTGACAGACAAAGATATGAATGCATGTGCTTGGGCATCTCTACCATCCCAACGAATGTGCATTCGAGTAGGTGCAACAAAAACCGTAGAATGAACAGGAATATGTAGAATATCATCAACTTCGACACCTTCTACATTAGTTTCATTACCTGCAGTTGTAACAGTTGTAGGTGTGATAGGATGTTTTTCGACACCCTGCACAATGTTCCACAGTCCTTTTGCAACCAACACATGTCGCACCATATAAGCCCATAATGGGTAGTTGGTACCATCCAACTTATCCTCAATAGCCAACATACGGAATACATCACTGCTTTCAGCCATGGCCAGTGACTAAAATACCTTGATGCAGAAAATTGACTATATCTCAAAAAGTTGAACAAAACTGCCCAGACGAATTCCGCTAGACCTGTAACAGACTTCAAGACGCTTATACTGGCAAACAGAAACTGGTATATACCTTTGGGACAAAAAGACAAAATAGCCTGCACAAGCACTGTGATAGTGCGTTCGGAGGCCGAGACGAGCTCAGATCGGGATTTTGGCACCACAGAGCGAACCGGTTTTGATCTGGAAAACACCCTAAGAATGCTCACCAAAATTTGTGTGATTCTGAGACTGCAATTGGAGGAGTGTCGACGGCACCCTAGATGAATCGACGACCTTCTCTGATACCAATTGTTGGAGTTAGACATTTGCAGAAGCACACGAGCAGCACAAGGAAGAAGAAGAAGCTTGGAGCACAACACACAATACTGAATGTATTACTAGAGAATGTACAAAGATAAGTAGCCCATTAGGGCAATAGGCGTCTATACAAGCCGGGGGGAAAAAACCTCCTAAAGAAGGAAAAAAGTGCCCTGGAGGTCCTAGAGTGTTCACACACATCACTACCTAAATATATCAACACTCTCTACAACTAGTGTATGTTCTCGGGTTTACCTCTATTGAAAGTCTCCATTAACCCTCAAAATTGTAGAGGTCATATCTCCTTGTGTATTTGCTCAATTTGAGTGTTATTTAGCTCATTGTAAAGATCTAGTATATGTGGCTAAAACAATTTTAAAAAATTCTAAGTGAATAGAGAACAATCAGCTCTGCAAGCATGACTGGTTTTCTACACATAAGTTTGTGAGAAGGTCAACTAGTTCCTAGGGGGTTCCACCTACTTCTAGCAATACATTGGAGATCAATAAACTCCAACAGATATATGTCGAATCCTAGCAAGAAGCATTAGGAAGCACTCAACATGATATTGAGATATGCAAGTCATACTAGGGGTATGTTTTTATGCTTGGGTAAAGGTGATGAATCCACTTACATAGACTGAGATTATGCTTGTTGTTTTGACAATCAAAATTCTACTTCAAGGTACATTTTTCACTTTAATAGTTGTGCTATTTCTTGGAGGTCTCACCTTCAAGAATGTGCAATCGTTTCCACTATAGAAGCAAAGTATGTTGCAGCCAGTGAGACATGTAAGGAAGCATTATGGCTTTCTAGATTGGCATGGACATGGGCACACCTCAACATGTACTTGTTTGCTCAATGATAGTCAAGAATCCAGTCCATCATGCAAAGAACAAACATATTGAGGTGAGATATCACTTCATTAGAGATTTCTTAGCCACTAAGCACATTATTCTTGAGAAGGTTCATACTTGAGATAATGGTACAAATGCTTTGAATAAAGCTCTACCACAAGATAGCTTTTGAAACTATTGTCACTTGATGGGGGCTACTTGATTCATTATCTTGAATAGTTACTTGTACACTATGTAACATGCCCATTAAGTGGGAGGTATAGTTTGTATACTTACACTCAGGTATCATTTATCATTCTTTATCTTTTCTCCCATAGTTTAATATGCCCGTATTGGCCTTTAGTGGTAGATTCTCTTCGTTACATGAAAAGCAAAATGTTTGTGGGACACTCTTGTATATGTTTGTTATAATAAAACATATTGTGGCCTAGTCAGCCACGAACTGTATTGAGACCACCCGTTTGTGAAACCTAAAGACAACAAAATTGCACTTTTATTCTCTAGTTTTTTGCATTTTTCTTATAGGTATGCATAGATAGGTACAAAAGAGCATTGTGATACCATCCAAAAGGATAATCCACCCTACAAGGATCCCGAATGCCCCCCCTTCAAATATTTGAATATTCTCAATTGTTTGATTAATTTTTCAATCTTTAAATCTCATCCAATAATTTACAAGCTGCTTTACACGTGTTTTTCACGTGTAAATCTAGAAATTCAAGCTTGATATTTGAGGGCCTTGAGTGGGTGGATGGGTAAGGGTTACATATGGTTGGAAGGGTCTCTTTGAGTACTTGAAGAATATGTGATTATCTCAAATACCATTTTGACCATTTGTGGGAGATCAGATGACTATTTTACATTTTCTCATATGAAAAGATTATCAATGAAAATATATATATATATATAATGAATGATGCATAATTTCCTAGAATAATACAAATTAGAGTTTGACTAATGTTAAATTATAATCTCCCAATAGTTCTCCCTCTAAATTCTAATTTGGATAGAAGGAGAATAGCTCACTCTACAAAGATCTTTGTTCTTATGTCTTCTTTTCCTCACAAACTTTCTATGTGGAATGAATCTGTCCACTAGAAGATACTTTAAACTTACTTAAAGTATGATCCTTCTTCTTCAATCAAAGTCCAAATATGTAGCGAAATCATAAAACTCATGTTTCATAGATACTAGGACTATTACATAAAGAATTTTCTCAACTTCATGTAGATCCTTTTGAAGTTCATTTGAAATTCACAATCCATGAACTTTTTATTCAAGAATTCTTCACAAGCTTCAAGTTTTTGACAAGATTTGCAAATAGAAATTCTTCGGCACCTTATCAAGAAGAAAGTATCATATCTTCCACAAAGGAAAAACTTGAAAAAGAACCATGTATGAATTTTTATCAAAGAAATCCATTCTTCAATCTCTTTTGGATGCTGAGACATTACAAATGAGATCTATGTCATGTTCTCTTTTTTTTATATATAAACTTACAAGAATATGCTTAAAACAAGAAAAAATTGTCCGGTTTCCAATTGTTTCATAGAAATCATAAAACCCATCTCAATTAGGGTGTGAAAATCATATGATTTCATTTCATAATCCTTCATTTCAACCCTTATATTATTTTATGATGGGAAAATATGCTCCTCCCCACTCATACAATTGCCACAAGAGCTATAAATTATACACACCAAGCCAAATATTGCCCATTTGTGAGGCAGATCACAATAAGCATGCAATAGGTTTTCCTTCAAAAATATTTTGGTTTTTGATTCCATACTTAGAATTAAAATTAAATAAAGGTTGCAAGGGCTAATTAAGATAATGGCGCAATAGGATTTTAAAAGAGCATAAACCAGATTCACATCAATCCAATCACAAAAGAAAAAGATTGAGAAGGAGATAGTACGATTGGGTCATCAAGAATATAAATGAAGCTATGTTGCATTTGCTCTATAATTTTGCACGGAAGTATTCAACCAAATAATAGGAGTCAATTTATTCAAGACTTCCAATATTTTCGAATTAAAATTCACACGATATTTTTTTCTGTAAAAAAAAAATCTGATTGAAAATGCTTTTGATCGAAAAGCTTTTCAATTGAAAAGCTATACAGACCAAAAAAATATATAGCTTCTTATTCAATTGAAAAAGTTGAGTGAGTTGCTTCGATTGAGAGGCACAAAGATGAGAGCATACATTAGTTAGTCTTGTGAGCTACTTCAACATTGCATTCAAGTATTTATGTTCATTTATTATCTTTAATGTTATTATATTTGTTATATATCACACATATGTTATGATTTGCATATGTGTCTCTTACATATGTGTGATTTGTGTTTTTGTAATTATTATCTATGGATTTTTTAATAATCATAGGTATACATGTTATGACTTGCAAAAAAGTTTCTTACTTTTATATTTTGATTGTTTAAATTTTTCTTTAAAAATAAATTACTATGATTGTCTAACTCATAGCATCGATTCTTAATCTCATTATAGTATACGGATATAGAAATTAGATCTATTTTGATTGTTGAATCATCGCCTTGATTTGTACTCTCTCAATAGTATAGGGAGAGTATAGAGACTATTGTGATTGTCTAGTTCTTTGACTCTTACTCTCACAATAGTCATATAGATCCACCTCATGATAATCATACATATTATAGGGAGTATAAAAACTATTGTGATTATCTAATTCTTTGACACTTACTTCCACAATAGTTGTATAGTATAGGAAGCGTATATGAATTATTGTGATTGTCTGATTCTTTGACTCTTAGTTTCACAATGATTACATAGATTCACTTCAAGATTATCACGGTAATTTCTATTTATGTATCCATCCATAACTATCCCACCATTTATCTATTTATTCATCTATTTTTCAATCCATTCACCCACCCATTAATGGTTTGCAAGTGCACATATGCTACGAATGGTTGTCATGCGACATGTAGGGGAAAAGGGCTCATCAAAATCAATGGCCTTCTCTTGAGCATAACCTTTGGCTACAAGCCTAGACTTATAGCAATCAATACTAACATGAGAGCTTGCATTTCAACTTATAGACCTATTTGGTGCTAATGGCCTTTTTGTAACAAGTTAGATCATATAAATATCGAGTACCATTCTTCATAATAACATCATACTCTGATTGCTATGAAATCATCCAATTTTCTAAATTATGTGTTTAATCAAAAGATATAGGTTCATTCTCATCATAAAGACTATAAATAGCCATCTTAAAATTCTAATGCAAAGAATCACTATGAGATCTTGAATGTCTATGATATGGCAAAGGTGCATCTAACTTGAAAGTTTTGCAGCAACCATTTAGGATCATGTTAACCTCTTCAATGTGAGCTCTCTCAATGTGTTAACCTCTTCAGTGCATCATGTATATGAACATAAAAAATAGAATGATCATTATGGACATTGGAAACTTGCATGGGTTGAAAAATTACATCACTACAAGAAACACTTGATTTCCCACCAATGAAAAAAGGCAACAAAGTGTCATACACATGTTATGAGCTAAAATATCCTCTACAAATACTACATTTCCACTAACTAGAATCCTTTTAATTGGTGGATGATACAAATGAATAACCCTTACTTTCACAATTGTAACAAAAATACATTTTCTAGTCTTATCATCCATTTTTTTGCATTGTCGCACAAACACTAATGCATATGCCAAACAACAAAAAACACATAGATGAGCAACATATGGCTTGTGACCATTACAAGCCCCTCAAGACATGATAGACTACAATGCTTTGGAGAGACACATGTTAAGTATATATGTTGTGCACATAACAACCTCAAGCCAGAACCTATGTGGTAAGGCCCGACTTTTGACCATACACATGGCCATTTCCATGAGAGACTTGTTTTTCCTCTCAATAACTACATTCAATTGAGTTGCATATGGCACCACAAAGTGATGTTTTATCCCACTCTCAACCAAAAATGCATTAAACTCAAAAGATGTGTAGTCACCCCTCGATCAAAATAGAGGGTGTCTATTTTACATACTAACAAATTTTCAACCATAACTAGGAATTTTTTGAAGCAATTAAACACTTTGGACTTTGATTCAATGGATACACCCATGCATGCCTAGAGAAATCATATATCAAGGCCCCGAAGTAAACATAATTTCCAAAATAAGGTGTGAGCCTCATTTCTTGCTTTGTATAGTTTTGCAAGAATATCCTAAGCATCTTTGGTTAATTTATATGAGTGAATGTGAGTGATAATGTAACCTTTGAAAAACAAAGCTATCAATGCATATGCATGTGCATCTTTGCTAACCAACAAAGTTGCTCTATAGTAGGTGCAATAGGAATCATAGTAGGACTAGGAATGTTATAAGAAGCATGGGAAATGCAGGGTTGGAACCTCCCTTAGAGCTTTGCACACATGGACTCTCACATGAGTTCCACATGGCACCCATGTGAGGATCCCATCTGGAGAATCCTTCATAGGGAGAGAGAGAGAGAGAGAGAGAGAAGATTTTAGAGGGAAGTACATGGCTAGCTAGTGATTATTGTGGACCTTCGAGTCTTGAATTTGATCCATAATAGGAGCCCGTTGCTTCATCATTTGTTTGGGATTTTGTGCCTACAAGCTATCAAAATGAATAGCTTCATCAAGGTTTGAATCTCATGAAGATGCGACTAGGACACTGGCATTAGAGTCGAAATGACCATGCCACATAGGATATGACCACACATGAGCATGGCCACAGAGGACATTATAAGTGGAGGTTTATTCCCACCCAAATGTCGACTGTGTGCAAAGACTAATTTGTGCTACAACATTCTATATGGGATAAAACAAGTCTCTTATAAAGCCACAAACTTCCATCCACTACCCTTCAAGGAGGAGGCAAAATAATATTTTCTTTTTGGAGTTTTTCGTCCAATTTCAAGCAAGAGATAAAGGGTTTTGGAGGAGAATTGAAGCTATGAGCCTCCATATATGTACTATGGCCTATGGATTATGGGATGCAAAAAGAATAAGAGTTAAAGGGCTTTCATTAATGCACTTATGAGCTTCCAAAGAGACCCTCTCATCACTTTCTTTGTTTCAATTACCTAGACCCACACCCTTGTCTGCTTCAAGTCATAGCTTCAAGTTCAGAGATATGATTTGGGTCAAAAAAGATTTATAACACTTCAACAAGAAACTAATCAACCATCTCCATCCCTCATTTTGGAGAATCTGGTGTCTAATTTTACTTTTGTCGCTTAGGTTAGCATCATGATCATGATGTATAGGTGTTGAAATATGCTTTGAAGACTAG
The DNA here is from genome assembly GCA_020310875.1 of Ceratopteris richardii. Lineage (NCBI taxonomy): Eukaryota > Viridiplantae > Streptophyta > Polypodiopsida > Polypodiales > Pteridaceae > Ceratopteris > Ceratopteris richardii. Next base: position 155,732,940 of record CM035411.1, on the reverse strand, counting down.
TGATGACTATCAAGAAGTTCAATTTTTTTTCAATTTTGCTTCACCATTGGTTTATGAGCACTTGGAGGCTATTTTTGGAGCTCTTTTGAGTGGTTTATGGTGCTAAGACCTTCCTCGGCCAACTCTTCATTTCAAATTTTATTTTGGACTTGGGAGGAACCTCAAATTAGAGCCCTAATACTTCAAATATCACTTGAAAATCTATTTGGATAGCTTGGAGATGTTGAAAGAAGTGTTCTTGTGATATTTCTCTCTCTTTTGTTAGATAAGTTTACTTCCATCTTCATTTAGCTCTCTAGTTTCTACATTTGGGGGGGGGGGGGGGGGGGAGAAGGGGAATAAACATGAAAACTAAGGTCCTATGAGGAATTCGCACACACTTCCCCACCTAAACACCAAAATCTAGAGGGACAGTATCAAACGATAGAAGAGTCCAAATAAGAGATGACCAATACATTGAGATCTATGATGAATTTGTTACACACAAGAAATTTCATGAGCTCAAGGAACAAAATCTTACAATAGAGATTGTGATAAGTAGCATGAATTCTCTAATAAAAAATTGAAGACTCTAATGCTCTCTTTGGAGACACAAGTTATCTCTTTCCAAACTAGGAAGCGAATAAAAACTCCTACTATTCTCATACATGAGATGGCTAGGAAGGAGTCTCTCCAACCTAGCAAACATAAGGTAGAAAGCTCTAGGGAGGCTCCCCTCCTAAAAGACCTTAAGCCACCAACCTTCATGGGGGATGACTCAGAAAAAAACCCTCAAATCATTTAGCACTACCAAGTTTAAGACAAAGATAGTAATGGGAAAAAGAAAATTCTTTATAAAGAAATAAAAACCACAAGGGCCAAAAATACCCAATGAATAGTATGAAAGGGCTAAGAGAGAAAACATGTGCTTTAGGTGTTTGTCTCCTAATCATGCACAATGGAATTCCCACTTCATGAGGGGCAAGAGAAGAAAGGAGGACCATGGAGTAGTACAATCCTTAACAAGGGAGAAAGGTGGTCCACCTTGTGTAGACACTTCCAATACATGGTAGATCTTGCTGCAAGGAGGTGGAAGTGATGCATGAGGACATAGATCATACATGTTCCTTGAATCATTCATCATGTTCACTATAGTTTAGACCACATGATTTAATTAAGATTCATCATCATGTTTATAGGACCAGGGTGAGAGTCATGATAGATGACTCCACCACTCATAATTTCATAAATTATGCTCTCGTCAAGAAATTGAAGATTCCCCAACAACCCAATGCACATAAATACATTGTATCTATGATGCATGGTGAGGATAAGAGGATGTGGGACACTATGGTGTCCAATTTGGAAGTTCATATATAGGGATACACAAATCATGCAGGCTTCCAAAGTATGAACATGGTGTTGGAGTTAGACGTCTACCGAAGCACGCGAACAACATAAGAAGAAGAAGAAGCTTGGAGCACAACACACAATACTGAATGTATTGCCATAGAATATACAAAGATGAGTGACCCGTTAGGGCAATAGGCTTATATACAAGCCGAGGGGAAAAATCTCCTAAAGAGGGAAAAAGTGCTCCAATGGTCCTAGTGTGTTCACATACATCACTACCTAAATATATCAATAAAACCCCCCTCGGAGTGATGCCATGAACAAGGAGCTTGCACTCATATATAAGGAAGTGCCAAGCTATGTGGAGTCACTCCACAAAAGGAAGTAAGCACAAAGCTTTGCAGAAAGCTTCAAACTTCTCCCTAGGTAGAGCCTTCGTGAAAAGTTTTGCAATGTTCTCCTATGTGGGCACATATGCCAAGCTGGTCTCTCCAGCAGAGAACCTCTCCTTGACATAATGATAATGCACCTCAATGTGATTAGTGCAAGCATGGAACACAGGGTTCCTCGCAACCGCCAATGCGCTCTAACTGTCAGTGAAGATGGTGGTGGCAGAAGACTGGCCAACACCCAAATCAGCCATAAGGTGTTTGAGCCACACACTCAATAGTCACTATGAAAGCATCCCTATACTCAGCCTCACCAGTCAAAGTGGCCATAGTAGGATACTTCTTCCTCAACCAAGATATACATGAGCTACCAAGCATGAAGCAAAAGCCACTAGGGGACACACGAGTGTCATCGCAACTATCCCAGTCAAAATAAAAAAAGCATGTAAATCTGGCGGTATTGATCCCCCTTAGGATAAAAAAATCCAAGTAGTCAAGTACCACTCAAGTAGAAAAAGATGCGCTTTAACCGCTTGCCAATGCTTGACACATGGGCAATGCATAAACCTGCTCATCTGTGAGACAACAAACTAAATATTTGGTCGAGTAATGCATAAGTAAATCAAGCATCCAATAGCCTGTTGATAGAGAACAACATCAAATGCATCTCTAGTGTCATGAAGACTCAATCGTAAACCTATCTTTATAGGATAGGAAAAGTTTTGCAGTATTCAAAGGTCAAAATGGTGCAATAATGTGTCAATATTTTATGTTTGAAACAAAGCTATTCCGCCATCAACGTGCATAAACTGAATTCCCAAATAATCAATATACACAACAATGATCAAAAGCACATCATTAGCATACTTAACATATGAGGTGCTCTCAGTTGGATTTCTCTCAAAACCATGTGCAATCAGATTGGCATGTATCTTTTCATACCAAGCACGTGGTGCTTGCTTCAAACCATATAATGCCTTCTACAATCTATACACTTGGTTTTCAGGTCCTTTTTGCATTAAGTCACCATTTAGAAATGTTGTTATGATGTCCAACTAATGTACATTCCAACCATGATGAGGTGCAAGTGCACAGACGCTATGAACAGTAGTCATTTGGCATGTAGGTGCAAAGGTTTCATCAAAATCAATGCCTCTTTCCTGCGCATAACCCTTTGCAACAAGCCTAACCTTATACCTCTAAATTCTCCCATCAGGCTTATGCTTCAGCTTGTATACCCACTTTGTGCCAATGGCCTTCTTACCAGGCGACAAGTCACAGAAAGTTCAAGTATAATTTTTCATGATAGCATCATATTCTGATTGCATACCAGACATCCAATTTTCAGAATTTTGTGCTTCATCAAAGGAAACAGGCTCATTCTCATTATAGAGACTAGAAGCAGCCATAGCATAGCAATCTGATGCAAAAGAGGCACTATGAGAGCTTGATCGACTACGATATGATAGAGGTGCATCTAATTTACTCTCATGCAAAGTCTATACCAACCAATTTGCCATAGTTTCTCCCTCCTCAATATCAGCTCTCTCATCAACAAGTGCATCATGTAAATTTGCATCAGAAATAGAATGATCTGCATCATCACATGAAACCTGTAAAGGTTGAGAAGTTGTCTCATTAGGACCAGCACTAGACTATCCACTTGTAAAAGAGGCAGCAAAGTATCATACATGTCTTTGGAGCTAACAGATGTCTCCTTAGTACATGAAAGTAATGGCTGAATAGCATCTTCCACAAAAACAACATCATGCCTAACCAAAATGCATTTATTCTCTGGATGATACAAATGATAGCCTTTGCTTTCAGAACTGTACCCAACAAAAATACATTTCACTGCTTTATCATCCAGTTTTCTACGATGTTTTTCAAGCACTAATGCATATGCTAGACAACCAAAAACACACAGATGAGCAACAGATGGCTTGCGATCATGCCAAGCCTCATATGGCGTGATAGACTGCAATGTTTTAGTGGGACACGTGTTAAGTACGTATGTTGCACACATAACAACCTCAAGCTAGAAACTATGCGGTAAAGCCTGACTCTTGATCATACACCTCGCCATCTCCATGAGTGACCTATTCTTCCATTTAGCCACTCCATTCTGTTGAGATGTAGATGGCACTATACATTGGTGTTTTATCCATGTTCATTCAGAAATGCATTAAAGTCAGAAGACATATATTCCCCCCTTTGATCAAAATTAAAGTTAGAAGACATATGTTCCCCCGCTCGATCAAAATGAAGGGTGCCCATATTACATGCTGACATATTTTCAGCCAAAACTAAAAATTGTTTGACGCATATAAACACTTCAGACTTTGCTTTCAATGGATATACCCATGCATGCCTGGAAAAATCATCAATGAAAGTCATGATGTAAAGATAGTTTCCAAAAGAGGGTGTTTGTATAGGACCACATACATCATTGTGAACAAGCTGCAATTTTTGAGTAGTTCGAACTGAAGCATCTTTTGGAAAGCAGGAATGCTCCATTTTGCCCAAAATATAGCCTTCACAGACATGTTTATTGCGTTCCTCAAATTTGGGCAAAGAGGGCACCATTTCAGATTTCTATAGGCATACCAATTTAGCAAAATTCAGATGACCAAAGTGTGCATGCCAAAGCTTTACATCTAACATAGCGTGAGAATCATGTACTACACATGCTAAATCATTCATAGATTTTTCATAATCTATGCACTTATATAGCCCATGACATAAGATGCCAGAAGCAATAATCATGTCGCCATTTGATAGATCATGAACTGTACATTTGTCATCAACAAATTTCAAAACCAAGCCAATCTTGGCTAATGCAGAAACTGATAATAGATTTTTCTTGACCCCTGGCACAAATAAAGCATGTGACAATGTAAAAGCACTACCATCACTAGTAGTAAGAATGTTCTTACCAACTCCCATGATAGGATAAGAGGAGTTATTGGCACATGTGACAATATTCTCTATAGGGGCAGGCTCCAATGAAGTGAAGAAATTGTGCTGCGAGGTAATATGTTTGGTTGCCCCACTATCAAAGTACCGATTATCTGAGTCTAGTTGAGACATACACTACTCATGAGAAGATGGGTCAAAACTACAAATAGTAGTAAATGTCCATTCTTCATTATGCACAAGATTGGAAGATTCTATTTTTGGTGTAGAGGCCTCTGCAACAACCATTCTATCCTCTTTTTTCTTTGCCTCTTTTGCAGCCAATTTTGGAAAATCCTTTATGACATGATCATTTGCTTTACAGTACTTGCAAAACAATTTTTTCTTTTGTGTTTTCTTTTCGTCTCTGTCATCCTTCTTTGATTGTGCAAAATTAGCAGTTTTTTGCTTACTAATAGAAGAGCTCCATTTACCTTTGTCGTTCTGACTAGCTAGGAAAGCTTGATCTGCAACATGCATAATGGACCTGTTCTGCCTAGATTGACCTTCTTGCAACAAAACAAAGACTAAATCCTCAAATGATTAGGCATTTGGATTTTCTTTCATCATCAAATGAAGAGTAGAAGCAAAACTCTGGTATGAATCGGGAACACCATTCAAAACAATCTGCACAATGAACTACCAGGCAAGACACAATCAGCAAAAAATAACTTTTCCTTCAAATATTTGATCTTTGTTTAGAAAACTATCCATAGAATCACCTTCATTCATATGCTCACTCTCCAATTGCTTTTTGAGGTAAGCAACACAAGCATCATTCCTAGCTTGGTACAATGTGATAAGTGTATCCCAAGCATCCTTAGCTATTGTGAGAGCGAATGTGATGAATAATGGCATGTTTGACAGACAAGGCTATCAATGCATGTGCTTAAGCATCTCTTCCATCCCAAAAAATTTGCTCTACAGTAGGTGCAATAGGAACCACAACATGAACAGGAATCTGTAGAATATCACCATCTTTGATGCCATCTGCATCAGCTTTAGTACCTGTATTTGCAGGTGTAATAGGATGTTTTTCAACACCCTGCACAATATTCCAAAGTCCTTTTGCAACCAATACATGATGCATCATATAAGACCACAATGGGTAATCCGTACCATCAACTTATCCTTAATAGCCAACATATGAAATACATCACTGCTTTCAGCCATGGCCACTAACTAAAATACCTCGATGTAGAAAAATGATTGTATCTAAAAAAGTTGAGTAGAACTACCCTGACGAGTTTTGCTAAACTTGTCGTAGACTTTGAGATGCTTATACTGGCGAACAAAAACATGTATATATATTTGACACAAAAAGCCAACATAGCCTACACAAGCACTACGATAGTGCATTTGGAGGCCAAAACGAGTTCAGATCGCAATTTTGGCACAACAAAACGAAGCGGTTTTGATCTCCTAATCCCCCTGAGTATGTTGGAAACAATGTCCATTGGTCAACTTTTGCTCACAGTATACAAGATAAGTAGCTAGTCCTTTAGTACCATGTACAACCAAAAGTGCCTAGTATAGTGGATAGAGCGATTGTCTCTCACCTTGGTGACCCGGGTTCAATACCCGTTGATGGCAGCACGTAGCACGAACATATTTTTTCAAAAATGTTTTCAAAAGCACACGGACGCAAACTGACGGAACAGGTGTTATTTTTGTTTTATTCGTAGATCACTACAATGGAGATCTTTTTGGAGTTCTTTTGAGGTTAGAAACAACTACTATATAAGAATCCATAGGTTCATTGTTAAAATATCCTACACCAATTTGCAACACCAGCTTTGGTCCCTCAGTAGAGGTGGTGCTTTAGCACATGGGGCAGCCATGGTGCTATCTTGGAGCATGTTGAGGAGCAGCTATGGAGTACTTCTTGAAGAAGAGTGTGCTCACACTCTTGGAGAGGACTTACCCATCAGCACCTTGGTGGTGTGGATCGGCCATTCACATGATGTATTTCAAGATTGTCTTCTACATGAAGATTTCGGTTTACTTCAAAGACATTGGATGGTGGTTAACATAAGATTTGCATCTTATGTTAAGAATTCAGGTACATATTCTCTTTATGCACACAGGTACTACTTGGAGTTTATGGAGGCAGTGGCATTCATATCAGGAGGAGTCCTATTTGCCATAGGTACAAGAGAATCAGTACATGTATGCTTTATGATATTTGGATGAGGTGTTAGAGAAGGTGGTTCATATGAGTTTGAGGATTTCTGGCAGCAAACTTGTTAGCATTCTTTGCTACTTTTGTAAGTATGTGATCTTTTCACACAGTGTCTGACTTAGGGTCTTCCATAGCTTAAGTTCAAATGAGGGTTTGCTGATTATCAGTTTTAGACTGATCCTTCCTCTTTCTATCACTCATATTCACTCTTCTACAACCTATTAGGTCACACATCTCATATATATTTAGATTTCTGTCCATACGTCTGAATGTGTTTGTTACATTTGTACATTCACTCATCCATCTATTTCTGTTCACATAGAGTGGTTGAGAGTTTTGCTCCCACATTGTAATTTGACATTTGTATATATGATAGTGTGAGTAAGCAGTGGCTTATGTAACACTTTACACATGTTGTCTAATGTCTCTGTATCTTTGTCTCATCATTTGTATGATTAAATGTGGTATGTTCATGTTTTGTCAATATTGGAAGATTGCTGGAATTTATGTTGTTGATCCTGGACATATGGAACTTGGACCTGTGGTATTAGTAATGGGCCTACTAAATTTCCAACAGAGTATGCTCAGCAAATTTCGTGCGATTTTGAGATTGTGATGGGAGGACAATTTTGAGAATATGATTGGAGGAGTGTCGACGATGCCCTAGATGAAGCGGTGACCTGCACTGATACCAAGTGTTGGAGTTAGACGTCTGTGGAAGCATGCAAACATCAAAAGGAAGAAGAAGAAGCTTGGAGCACAACACACAATACTGAATGTATTACCACTAGAATGTATAAAGATGAGCGACCCATTAGGGCAATAGGCGTATATACAAGCTAGGGGAAAAACCTCCTAAAGAGGGAAAAAAGTACCCCGGTGGTCGTAGTTTGTTCACACACATCAGGACCTAAATATATCAACACATGGATTGGACATACCTTGTGATAGGCAGAGAGTGGCTTTCGAGGGTTGGGAGACACACTTAAACATAGCTATTAGAACAACACTCTTGAGTTTGTGAAGAATGGGAGTAGATATTTTATTCAAGGGGGGAGAGAGATATATGTACCTAGTGCACCTCTTATCTCATAATTAGAGTTACTTTGTTTCAGTTTTAGCATGTACATCTCTTTTTCTTATTTAGTTATGATTTTGAACATTGTATAGGCACCTCATCTTATGCATATTCTCATGACAATAATGTAAATAAGGGCAGAGCTTTCCATTATTCATTTTTTCAAGATGGTTTGAGCACGTAATGTTTGAATCTAAAGATGTTTTTCCCATTTACCTTCCTAGAGGGCTAGCACTAGAGAGAGGGGACATTGATCGTGCCAATGAGGTAGTTACTAACATTAACCATATTTGCAAGCCACCTTATAGGCTTAGTGCATCTCAAGGAGGTAAAGAATCAACTTGAAGATTATTTAGATAAAGGCTTCATCAGACCTAGTACCTCACCGTGGGCATCGCCAATTCTCCTAGTAAAAATGAAAGATGGATATATGAGACTTTGTATAGGTTATAGAGCATTAAAAAAGATGGAACTCAAATTTAGGTTTTCAATACCTAGTTTGGAAGAACTATTTGATTACTTACATCAAGCTAGGTATTTTAGCAAGCTTGATCTTAGGTCATGATATCATCATATTAGAATTAGGGTAGAAGATGTCCCTAAAAATGCTTTTAGGACTAGATATCATGACTATGAGTTTTTGTAATGTCTTTTGGCATCACCAATACTCCTACCACTTTCATAAAGCTCATGAATAGTGTGGGAATTGAACTTATGACCTACTGGCTACAAGTATGATGGGCTAACCACTTGCCCCAAAAGTCATGGTTGAGGATTTATTCATAATCCTCCATCTCAGGGTGTGGTTCAACCATCTTTTTCTTGTCATTGCATAGTCTCTTGAACCTTCTTGTTCTCAACCTCAATATCTTGAACTTGGTTCTCACCTATGCTAGGTATTTTGGATCCTCAATCTAGTTCTTCCATTGGAAAGTTCATTCCAAGAGCTTTCCAATAGTACCTTATACATCTAAATCTTATACATCTAAATCTAACCTACAGATTGGGAGATACACTCTAATCTATATTGGGCCCATATTTTAAAGCACTTCACATGCCTTCCATCCACCTTCCCCAAGCCTACTTCCTATGCTCTGATACCAATTGCGGGAATTTTACTCTTGACCTACTAGCTAGAAGTATGATGGGCTAACCACTTGCCCCAAAAGACATAGTTGAGGATTACTTCCTAATCCTCCATTCAATTCACTTATGAATTGATTAAAAAAGCCCTTGGATGGGAGAAAGATGGGAACACAGACGTAAAGGATGAAAGTCGGGGGACAAAGACCCGCACATTCATGGACATTAATCATGTGGATATTGAGGGGGAAGTCAGACTCATTCATCAACATTTTTGCTTTCCCAGCATGCACCACTACATTGCACCTCAAAAGATTATAGTACAGCTCTTATCTCATGCCACTAAAAAAATTGGTAATCAAGTGAACCTGATGCCCTATGGCCAAGAACGCTTATTCAATGCCAAGAAGCAATAGGGCCACAAGAAGTTCCTGGATGGAAGTGTAGCATTGACCATTCTAATCTATCATGCCTTAGGGATTCGAGATTATCTTAAAGAAATGCCTTCATCCATGGAAATGGAAAAGTATGCAAAGTCGGCCACTGTCCCAAGAAAGAAGAAAGGAGTGAAGGTGACGAAGGAAGATGGAACAAGCTCTCAACCCAGAATGAGAAGTGCAAAGAGAGTGAGAGAAGTATTGAAGGTAGAAGAAGCACTTCCTTCATTGAAGAGAATACATGTTCTCCCAAGAACTAAAACTGAACCAACCAAGCCCATCATCGAAGAAGAATTAAAAGAAGCCATGGAAGATACCCACAGATATATGGAAGGAAAAGTAAATCTGCCAGTACAAGGGCACCACTATCATCAATCTCATACAGAAACTTTGCAGGGAAAGAGGTTGACAAAATTCCATAGATACAGAGAACTGAGGTTGGTGAACTCTAGCTCATCTTCTGAAGTCTAGGAAGACCATGTACCATCCCCAATGAATGTGGATATTAGAAGCAAATCAAACGACGATGGTAAACGTGACGAATTAAATCAAGTGAAGGATTCCTTTTAAGTGGAAGGCACAAAAATGGATAAAATGCTAGATAGCACAATCACCGAGACACCAACCAAACGATCATCTCAAGGGAAAGTCCATAGAATAAGGGTGAATGAAGAAACAAAGATCCAAATTACAAAGACCTACTTGGACGGAGAAGCTACACTGAAGATGCCAAAGGAAGAAAAAGATCAGGAAGATATGGAAGAGCAAGAACCTTTTACACCCATACGGATTGTAGCAGAGCCTTTTCCACTAGATGGACATTTCACGGAAGTGCTACAAAGCTTACAACACAGGAAGAAAAAGAAAATCAGATACATCTTCAAATTAGACAACCACATAATGAAACAATACATGTAGATAAGGGAAAAGACGTACTCACGGGTGAAGCACCGAGTATTCCAAATACATGGATAAACGTGGATGTAGCTCAACTCAAACCCATAGTAAAGCAGATAATACAAACAGCCATGGATACTCAGCAACAACTTATAGAAGCAGATATGGATTATGATAAGGCTCTAATGGAATGCAATCAATTCAAGGTATTGAGTGAGAACCTATCTTCACATATAATCCAAGTTCAACAGGCACTTACCACCAAGGAAAAGGAAGCAAATGAAGCTAAGGAAAAGTGCAATGTGCTCACAACTGAAAATAAAAAACGACAAGACCAACTCACAGAGCTTCAAAGTAAGTATGAAGCTGGTGAAACCGAGAAGGCATGAATGACTACAAGAAGCAAGCTCTTAGATCACAAGTCAAGGTATACATGGAGGAAGCTGATAATCTATGTATTAGGAATAAAGAACTTATGACCACCATTTTGTGCAACCAACCAATATAGGCACAAGAAATCACACCAAATAATACACAAGCATTGGAAGCACACATAGCAAGGTATGAAGATAAGCTAAAATAAGAGCAAGCTTTAAGAGAAGAATGGGAAAAGAAATATATGTATGACACAAATGAACTCAAGAAAAGGTGGAAGTCGACAGAAAACAAACTTCTTGCACAATTTAATGAAGATGCAGATCAAATGGCCGCAATAGGCAAAGAACTCCTAGAGGACAAGGAAGCAATCACAAAGGCAGTTAGTGAGATCAAAGAAAAATATGAAATCATTGAAAGGTTAGAGGCTCAAATAGCACAGCAGGTTACAATGGGGACACTAGTAGTTCCAAGCTCCCAAGTGGCTGTTGTGAAGAGTGAGGTACATCCTCTTTCTCCCCCCATGCATCATTCACCTATAAGGAAGCAGAGCCAAGAACTAATCGACATATATGGGCTATTGTAGAACTAATCCATCATGAGAGGGCACTATTGGTGTCCCAGCTTATAGAGGAATTTGAGGATCAGGTAATGAAGGTAATTAAAGAGAAAAAGATTCAAAGTAAAAGTTTAGAACAAATTTTGAAGCCATTCAATATACCTTACGGATTGTTAAAAGAAGAAACTTGACAATATATCACTAAAACTACAAACAAAGAGCCTGATTATGATCTACAGCTCAGCATGAACACATTTTCATATAGGCAAGAAGAATTTGACAAGGCAGATCCAGTGTGGAGGCAGAAGTTTTTAGAGAAGAATCTGACATTAAAGGTGCACTAGGAGTCAGCCCCATATGTGCTACAAATCAATCTAGCTTTTTGCCTAGTCCCTCGAAGACAACCCTGGACACAATTTTGGGAAGCATAGTGCTATGGTACAATCAATAATCAATGGATGAAATATCCACTACTATCGAGTCCGCCACATAATTATTTTCTGACAAAAGGATACATGGTACGAACAATAGAATTTTGGTTGTCAAGATATGTGACAGTACTAGACTTAGCCATTAAGATGACAAATAAAATATTAAGCATGTTCCTTACAGTTTTGAAGGTATTCCAACATGCGTAATATACATTTTTGAACTTTATCAATATCAATCAAGGAGCCGATGCAATCATTTTTTATTTATCGACGACACCCAATAGACTAACCATAATGGCAATATATTATAGATTAATGTTTCTCCCGAGTCCATACATGCAAACATTCGAAGAAGCATTCTTTATAGAATTTTTTTAAATGGATTTGGAGATTTTTGTAAAAATAACTTCAAACTTAAATGCAAGACTGGTGGCCTACGAGCTTAGTTTCTTTGCAGATCATAGGCAGGCAGCAGATGATGGAGTGAAATCAGCACAGCGGAGAGAGCTCATGATATGTGAAGCCAATTTGCTAAATCATAGAGAGAAGAAGGTCATACAAACATACTCACATCACCACAAAAACCCTTTTGAGATGATAGAGTTCAGGAGGAGGCACGTGTGGAGGGAGAATCAAGCAAAAAGAGAAGAAAAAGAAGATCAAAGAACAAAACAGCTCAATAAAAAGAACCACTCTCTACCCAAAGCCCCCCAGGGGCATGCATCAGGCTATAACACCAAAGGACTAGGTCCCAAAGAGTGGAAACAAAGAATCACAACTAGGACCTTTCAAGGGGAGACTGTACACAAAGGACTTCAGATCGGATAAGATAAAAAATTGTCTGAAGTTCTTAATTATCTCCTCGTCTACCAAGTGCGTGTGATGGAAATAAATAAACAGGCTAAAGAAAATCATCGTGTCCTAAGTTATGGTCAGTGGGTTGTATGGCCAAGTGCATTCTCTTATGAAGTGATCTCCTCCACATCTATAGCATGGTGCTTTTGGCATAAGCGGTCTGATGGGTGGTCTTATAGGTGTTGGTGCCTTGGGTGCAATGTACATTAGTGTTGCCAACTCTGGTCCATAGACATTGTCATATCCTTCATGTCCATAGCATTGCGGGTCATAAGTTGGCTCGTACTCCATCATACTGGTGTCATAGGGATAGTACTCTCCTTGGGTTTGCTCATATCCTGGGTTTGTTGATTCTATACTGGCTAATGGTGATGTTGGCACTATGGCTCTCTCTAAGTTTTCCTTTGGTTGAGCATATTTAACTGGTACCATGTTCGGTGGAAATGGCGGTTGTTGTCCTAACATTGGCTTAGGTTGTGCGTATTGCCCTTGCTCATATGGCCTAGGTGCTCCTTGTGGTCGTGAATAGGGATTATATATGGGAATCTACCTTCTTGGCTCTCTAGGTGGGTATCCATATGGCCTATACTGAGGTTGATTTAAAGGTTGTGTCTGCCTGTTGAATGGACAATTCTCAATTGTATGATTGGTGTATTTTTGTTCGATATGGCAATACAGGGCAATTCCTTGATAAGGTTGCCTATTGTAAGGGTAAGCTTGAGGCAAGCCCGTTCCTCCTCTTACACACATGTGAGTTGGGTGGTCTACTCCGCATAAGCTGCATCTATGTAACATGGGTATTCTCATTGGTGGATGCTGGTAGTTCCGCTGTCCATGAAATCCTAACTTCTTAGCTACCAGCTCCGCTAACTCCTCGACATTACTAGAGTTGGATGTTACTATACTTCTAGTGTCTTCTGATTTTGTAGGACTTGGTGAACTTTTGAGATCATCAGCTAGGTTGTCCTCTAGGTCAATACACTTCGCTCAACGTCTGTAGCCGTTTTACATAGACTAAAGTTCTCAATGTCCCGTTTGTCAGCCCGTCTAAGAATAATGATATCATTTTTTGTTGCGTGGGTCTTTTTGTTACTGGGCATCTATCGACGTATTGATTGAACCTTCAGGCAGCCATCTTTACCGTTTCATTTGGGTTTTGCTTGAAGCTATGGATTAAAGATGAAGAGTTGTGTTTAATTCCTCTCTTTGTGAATTCCCCGATGAACTCCTATGAAGGTGGTGGCAGAAGTCTGACCAACACCCAAATCAGCCATAAGGCGTCTCAGCCACACACACTCAACAGTCGGTGTGATCAGCCTCACAACTGGAAGTGGCGACAGTAGGCTGCTTCTTGCTCAATGAAGCAAAAGCCACTAGTGGACACATGAGTGTCATAGCAACCAGCCCAATCAGAGTCAGAAAAAGCATGCAAATCTGGTGGTGATGATCCCCCCTTGGGATAAAACACCCCAAGCAGCCGAGTACCACTCAAATAGAGAAAGATGCACTTAACTGCCTGCCAATGCTTGACTCCTGGGCAATGCATAAACCTGCTCATCTGTGAGACAACAAACTGAATATCTGGCCGAGTAATGCATAAGTAATTCAAGCATCCAACAGCCTACTGATAGAGAACAGCATCAAATGCATCTCCAACATCATGAAGTTTCAATCGTAAACCTGTCTCCATAGGAGTGGCAATAGGCTTACAGTCTTCAAGGCCAAAACGCTGCAATAATGTGTCAATATATTTCATTTGACACAAAGACATTCCACCATCAACTTGCATAAACGGAATGCCCAAATAGTGATGCAAATGCCCCAAATCAAACATCTCAAATGAGGCATGCAAATCAGCCTTAAAATCAGCAATATGCTTCTCAATAGGATCAGTGCGCAGCATGTTGTCAACATAGACAACAATGATCAGAAGCACATCATTAGCACGCTTAAGATATAAGGTGCTTTTAGTTGGATTGTTCTCAAAACCATGTGCAATCAGATAGGCATGTATCTTCTCATACCAAGCACGTTGTGCTTGCTTTAAACCATATAATGCCTTCTTTAACCTACACACTTGGTTTTCATGCCCTTTCTGCACAAAGCCATGGGGATGAAAAACATATACTTCTTCACGCAAGTCACCATTCAAAAATGTTGTTTTAATGTCCAACTGATGTACATTCCAACCATGATGAGCTGCAAGTGCACAGATGCTCCGAACAGTAGTCATACGGCATGTAGGTGCAAAGGTCTCATCAAAATCAATGCCTTTTTCCTGTGCATAACCCTTTGCAACAAGCCTAGCCTTATACATGTCAACTGTACCATCTGGTTTAGGCTTTAGCTTGTATACCCACTTAGTGCCAATGGCCTTCTTGCCAGGAGGCAAGTCACATAAAGACCAAGTACCATTCTTCATTATAGCATCATATTCAGATTGCATAGCAGCCATCCAATTTTCTAAATTTTGTGCTTCATCAAACGAAACAGGCTCATTCTCATCACAGAGACTAGATGCAGCCATAGCATAGCAATCTGATGCAAAAGAGGCACTATGAGAGCATGAACGAGTACGATATGACAGAGGTGCATCTAATTTGTTGTCACGCAAAGTCTACACCAGCCATTTTGGCATAGTTTTTGCCTGCTCAATATCAGCTCTCTCATCAACTAGCACATCATGTAAATCTGCATCAGAAATGGAATGATCTGCATCATCACATGAAACTTGCAAAGGCTGGGAAGTTGCCTCATTGGGACCAGCACTAGACTATCCACCTGTAAAAAGAGGCGGCAAAGTATCATACATGTCTTTGGAGCTAACAAATGTCTCCTTAGTACATTAAAGCAATGGTTGAATAGCATCTTCCACAAAAACAACATCACGCCTAACCAGAATGCGTTTATTCTATGGATGATACAAACGATAGCCTTTACTTTCAGAACTATACCCAACAAAAATACATTTTACTGCTTTATCATCCAATTTTTTGCGATGTTGTTCAGGCACTAATGCATATGCCAAACAACCAAAAACACGTAGATGAGCAACAGATGGCTTGCGATCATGCCAAGCCTCATATGGAGTGATAGACTAGAGCACTTTAGTGGGACACCTGTTCAGTACATATGTTGCACACATGACAGCCTCAAGCCAGAAACTATGTGGTAAAGCCTGACTCTTGACCATACACCTCGCCATCTCCATGAGTGACATGTTCTTTCGTTCAACAACTCCATTTTGTAGAGGTGTATACGGCACTTTACACTGGTGTTTTATCCCACGTTCAGCCAGAAATGCATTAAAATCAGAAGACATATATTCCCCCCCTCGATCAGAATGGAGGGTGCCCATTTTACATGCTGACAGATTTTTAGCCAAAAGCAAAAACTGTTTGAAGCACATGAACACTTCAGACTTTGCCTTCAATGGATATACCCATGCATGCTTGGAAAAATCATCGATGAAAGTCACGAAGTAAAGATAATTCCCAAAAGAAAGTGTCTGCAAAGGACCACAAACATCACTATGTACAAGCTGCAATTTCTGAGTAGCCCAAACTAAACCATCTTTTGGAAAGGACGAATGTTGCATTTTGCCCAAAATACAGCCTTCACAAACATGTTTTTGAGGTTCCTCAAATTTGGGCAAAGAGGACACCATTTCAGATTTCTGCAGGCGTAGCAAACTAGCAAAATTCAGATGACCAAAGCGTGCATGTCAAAGCTTTGCATCTGACATAGCCTGAGAATCATTTACTGCACATGCCAAATCATTTACAGATCTTTTAGAGTCTATGAGCTTATACATCCCACGACATAAAATGCCAGAAGCAATAATCACATCGCCATTTGATAGATCATGAACTATACACTTGTCATCAACAAATTTCACAACCAAGCCAATCTTGGCTAATGCAAAAACTGATAACAGGTTCTTCTTGATCCTTGGCACAAATAAAGCATCTGACAAAGTGAAAGAACTAACATCAGCAGTAGTCAAAATGATCTTACCAACTCCCATAACAGGATAAGAGGAGTTGTTGGCACATGTAACAGTATTCCCTGTAGGGGCAGGCTCGAGTGAAGAGAAGAAAATTTGCTGCGAGGTAATATGTTTGGTCGCCCCACTGTCAAAATATCATCATGGGATACGCTTTGCACAGCTATTAGCAATAGTGCACCTGGTGGTAAACTCGTATATGATGACATATGTGGAGCACTCTTGAGTGAGGAGATTCGTAGAAAATCTATGGTTGACACTTGGAGTGGAGATGCATATAATGTTCGTGATTCTTACCAAGGAAAGAATCAACAATGTGGCACGAGCAAGAACAAGGAAAAGAATGGTCAATGGAATAAGAGTAGAAGTAAATCAAGGAAGACCGATATCGAATGCCACTACTGTCATAAGAAAGGACACATGAAGAAAGATTGTTATGCATTAAAGAATGCTAAAGGTAAAGGACAAAATGTTGATGGGCATGTTAAACAGTTACCTGCACCATCTACTTCGACTATGAAGATTAAAGAAATTAATGTCATTTTTGATGATGTTGATGTGTTGACACTTGATAGTACTATGCCAACTGAGGCTCTTATGGCTGACTCTCTTTCCCACACATGGCTGCTAGATTCAAATGCTTCTTTCCATGTGACACCACACAGAGAATGGTTCTCTAATTATGCAACAAAGTCTCTTGGTATCGTGAGACTTGGTGACTCTTACCAATGTGACGTTGTGGGGATTGGAGATATGGTTGTGCAATTCACTGATGGTTCAAAATTTACTATGCATAATGTATGCCATGTACCTGAGTTATCACATAGTTTGATGTTAGTTGGTCAACTTGATGACCTTGGTTACAAGGTGGTCTTCTATGCTCAGTCCTTTCGTATATCAAAGGGCAATATGGTTATTGCAAAAGTAAGCAAAGTTGGCTCACTTTATCCTTTATTTGTATCACAAAAAGAACATTTGTTAGTTGTTACTGAATAGCCTATGGCTTGTATTTGGCATGGTCGTTTGGGCCATATATCTCGTATTGGAATGGAAAATTTTTCTCGTTCTGGCTACTTAATTGTGTTATCCTTCTCTGCTTTTTCATTTTGTGGGCATTGTCAATATGGAAAGCAAACCAAAAATGTGCATAGAACGCTTTTTGAATCTTCAATTCAGCCTTTAGATCTCATTCACACATATGTGTGTGGTCCTATGCCCACTAGGTCCTTAAGTGGTTCTCTTTACTTTGTCACTTTCATAGATGATGCTACTAGAAAAGTCTGGGTATATCCTATCAAATCGAAGGATGAGGTATTCCCTACTTTTAGAAAATGGCTTGCTTCAGTTGAGACTGAAAAAGGAACTAAGCTTAAGCTTTAGGTTCAAATAATGGGAGTGAGTATACCTCACATGAATTTAGCCTTTTCTGTCAGTCTAGAGGGATTCGTAGAGAGTTTACAACTCCTTATACCCGAGTACAAAATGGTGTAGTTGAAATGATGAATAGAACTATTCAAAATAGAGTACTTTCTATGTTGCATCATGCAAACCTCTCACAAGGATTTTGGGCAGAAACAGTATTGACTGTAGCTCATGTGATTAACCTTTTACTTAGTACTGCCAAAGGTCTGAAAGTGGCACAAGAGTTATGGATAGGGAAGCCACCATATTATGATCATCTTCGAGATTTTGGGTGTGAAGCATATGTTCATATACCCAAGAATCTTAGACAAAGGTTGGACCATATGTCAAAGAAATGTATTTTTCTTGGATATGGTCGAGAAGGACAATTTGGATATTGCTTATGGGATCCTGAAATACGATCAGTGATCATAAGTAGTGATGTCATTTTCAATGAGTCTAAGATGCATAAATAGCCCATTAAGGAGGTTGAAGTGAAAAGAGTGGTGTTTGAGGATACTAGTCCTCCAGTTAGCATGCATAAAAATGATGCACATAGGGATGTTCAAGAGAATGTCCATTCAATTCAATCTACACATGTTCCTTTTCAGCAACCATTGAGACGTTCTGCACGTGTCTCACATCCACTTGATATATATGTTCCAGGTTTAGTTTTTGTTATGCTAACAGATGCCGGTGAGCCTTCTTGCTACAAAGAGGCTATGCAGATAGAGGATCATGTCAAGTGGGAGCGTGCCATGAAGAGTGAGTTGGATTCTATTCACAAGAATGGTACTTGGGATTTAGTACCTTTCCCAAAGGGCAGGAAAGCTTTACCATGTAAATAGGTATATAAGTTGAAATTCACATCAGATAGTGCTTCTCCAGAGTATAAAGCGCGAGTTGTTGCAAAGGGTTTTAAGCAACAACATGGTGTTGATTTTGAGGAAATCTTCTCTCAAGTGGTCAAGATGACTACCCTATGCATGTTGCTTGGATTCATTACAATGGAGGACTTTGAGCTAGTCCAAATGGATGTGAAAATTTCTTTCTTGCATGAAGATCTCACAGATGAGATCTATATGGAACAACCAGAGGTTTATGTAGTTCTTGGCAAGGAAAGTCTAGTTTGTAAGCTCAAGAAGAGCTTGTATGGACTTAAACAGTCCCCTAGACAATGGTACCAAAAGTTTGATGCTTTTATGAAGTCTCAAGGCTATTCTCGAAGTAATGAGGATCATTGTCTCTACACAAAGAGATGCTCAGATGGCAGCTTGATTTGCTTGATACTTTATGTTGATGATATGCTGATTGATGGGAAGTCCTCTTATGACTTGTCAATTCTAAAAAAGAAGTTGAGTCACACATTGATATGAAGGATTTGGGGGATGTGAAACATATTCTTGGCATGCGCATTACTTGTGATAGGAGTAAAAGATGCATATACTTGTCTCAAAGTGAGTACATATCCAAAGTACTTCATAGATTCAATATGCAGGGTGAAAAGACATTGAGTACACCTTTACCCACATATCTGAAGTTGAGCAAGGATGATTGCCCCAAATCAGATGAGGAAAAGGAATTCATGGCCAAAATTCCCTATCAGTCTGTTGTTGGTAGTCTCATTTATGTTATGGTAGCTACGAGACCAGACATTGCATTTGCAGTAGGAGTTGTGAGCAGATATATGTCTAATCCTAGCAAGAAACATTGGGAAGTGGTCAAGATGATTTTGAGATATCTAAGTGGCACTAAGGACAAGTGTCTATGCTTAGGTAGAGGGAAAGCATCCCTTATTGGTTACACAGATTCTGACTATGCTGGTTGTGTAGACAATCGTAAGTCTACATCAGGGTACATTTTTCATTTTGCTAGAGGTGCTATCTCTTGGAGATCTCGTCTTCAAGAATGAACAATTGTTTCCACAACAGAAGCAGAGTATGTTGTAGCAAGTGAGGCATGTAAGGAAGCATTGAGGCTTTCTCATCTTGCTTGTGATATGGGTTTACCTCAGCATGTACCTCATTTGCTCAGTGATGGTCAGAGTGCCATTGCGTTGGCTAAGAATCCGGTTTATCATACAAAGACCAAGCACATTGAGGTGAGGTATCACTTCATTAGAGATTGCTTAGCTACTAAGTGCATTATTCTTGAGAAGGTTCACACTTGAGATAATGCTACAAATGCTTTGACTAAACCTCTACTAGAGGAAATCTTTCGACATTGTTGTCACTTGATGGGGGTTACTTGATTCATGATCTTATACAGTCACTTGTATACTACGTTGTTGGAGTTAGAAGTCTACGGAAGCACGCGAACAACACAAGGAAGAAGAAGAAGCCTAGAGCACAACACACAATACTAAATGTATTACCACTAGAATGTACAAAGATAAGTAGCACGTTAGAGCAAAAGTTGTGTATACAAGGGGGGGGGGGGGGGGGGGGAACCTCCTAAAGAGGGAAAAAAGTGCCCCGACGATCCTAGAGTGTTCACACACATCACTGCCTAAATATATCAACAAATCCCCCCTAGGAGTGATGCAATGAACAAGGAGCTAGCACTCATGTATAAGGAAGTGCCAAGCTATGTGGAAATCACTCCACAAAAGGAAGTAAGCCCAAAGCTTTGCGAAAAGCTTCAAACTTCTCCCTAGACACAACCTTCGTGAAAAGGTTTGCAACTCCTGCATGGGCACATATGCCAAGCTAATCTCCCCAGTAGAGAACCTCTCCCTAACATAATGATAATGCACCTCAATGTGCTTAGTGCGAGCATGGAACACAATGTTCCTCGCAATCGCCAATGCGCTCTGACTGTCAGTGAAGATGGTGGTGGCAAAAGATTGACCAACACCCAAATCAGCCATAAGGCGTCTGAGCCACACACACTCAATAGTGGTTGTGAAAGCTACCCAATACTCAGCCTCACAATTGGAAGTGGCCACAGTAGGTTGCTTCTTGCTTAGCCAAGATATGCATGAGCTACCAAGCATGAAGCAAAAACCACTAGTGGACACACGAGTGTCATAGCAACCAGCCCAGTCAGAGTCAGAAAAAGCATGCAAATCTAGCGGTAGTGATCCCCCCTTGGGAGAAAACAACCCAAGTAGCCGGGTACCACTCAAGTATGGGTTTGCGCTTAACCACCCACCAATGCTTGACACCTAGGCAATGCATAAACCTGCTCATCTGTGAGACAGCAAACTGAATATATGGCCGAGTAATGCATAAGTAAATCAGGCATCCAGCAGCTTGTTGATAGAGAACAATATCAAATGCATCTCCAGCATCATGAAGACTCAATCATAAACCTCTCCCCATAGGAGTGGTAATAGTTTTACAGTCTTGAAGGCCAAAATGCTGCAATAATGTGTCAATATATTTTGTTTGACACAAAGCCATTCCAAATAATGATGCGAATGCCCCAAATCAAACATCTCAAATGAGGCATGTAAATCAACCTTGAAATTAGCAATATGCTTCTCATGAGAACCAGTGAGCAACATGTCATCAACATACACCACAATGATCAGAAGTACATCATTAACATGCTTGACATATAAGGTTCTTTCAGTTGGACTGTTCTCAAAACCATGTGCAATCATATAGGCATGTATACTTTCATACCAACCACGTGGTGCTTGCTTTAAACCATATAAAGCCTTTCTTAACTTGCACACTTGGTTTTCATGCCCTTTCTACACAAAGCCACGGGGTTGAAAAACATACACTTCTTCATGCAAGTCACCATTCAAAAATGTTGTTTTAATGTCCAAATGATGTACATTCCAACCATGATGAGCTGCAAGTGCACAGATTCTACGAACAGTGTCACTCGGCAAGTAGGTGCAAAGGTTTCATCAAAATCAATGCCTCTTTCTTGTGCATAACCCTTTGCAACAAGCGTGGCCTTATACCTGTCAACTGTTACATCAGGCTTACACTTCAACTTGTATACCCACTTACTGTCAATGGCCTTCTTGGCAAGAGGCAATTCACATAAAGACCAGGTACCATTTTTCATGATAACATCATATTTAGATTGCATTGCAACCATCCAATGTTCAGAATTTTGTGCTTCATCAAACGAAACAGGTTCAGTCTCACAACAAAGACTGGATGCAGCCATAGCATAGCAATCTGATGCACAAGAGGCACTATGAGAGCCTCATTGAGTATGATATGACAGAGGTGCATCTAATTTGTTGTCACGCAAAGTCTGCACCAGGCATTTTGACATATTTTTTGCCTCCTCAATATCAACTCTCTCATCAACAAGTGCATCATGAAAATGTGCATAAAAAATGGGATGACCTGCATCATCACATGAAACCTGCAAAGGCTGAGAAGTTGCCTCATTAGGACCAGTACCAGACTGTCCACTAGTAAAAAGAGGCAGCAAAGTATCATACATGTCTTTGGAGCTAACAGATGTCTCCTTAGTACATGAAAGCAATGGTTGAATAGCATCTTCCACAAAAACAACATCACGGCTAACTAAAATGTGTTGAGTCTGTGGATGATACAGATGACAGGCTTTACTTTCAGAACTGTACCCAACAAAAATTCATTTTACTACTTTATCATCCAATTTTTTGCAATGTTGTTCACGCACTAATGCATATGCCAAACAACCAAAAACACGCAGATGAGCAACAGATGGCTTGCGATCATGCCAAGCCTCATATGGAGTGATAGACTGTAGTGCTTTAGTGGGACATCTGTTAAGTACATATGTTGCACACATGACAACCTCAAGCCAGAAACTATGTGGTAAAGCCTGACTCTTGACCATACACCTCGTCATCTCCATGAGTGACCTATTCTTTCATTTAGCAACTCCATTATGTTGAGGTGTATACGACACTATACAGTGGTGTTTTATCCCACATTCCGTTACAAATGCATTAAAATTAGAAGACATATATCCCCCCCCTCGATCAAAACAGAGGGTGTCCATTTTATATGCTGACAGATTTTCAGCCAAAACCAAAAACTGTTTGAAGCACATGAGCACTTCAGACTTTGCCTTCAATGGATATACCCATGCATGCCTGGAAAAATCATCGATGAAAGTCACAAAGTAAAGATAATTTCCAAAAGAAGGTGTTTGTATAGGACCACAGACATCCCTATGTACAAGTTGCAATTTCTAAGTAGCCCGAATTGAACCATCTTTTGGAAAGGAGGAATGTTGCATTTTCCCCAAAATACAGCCTTCACAAACATGTTTTCCAGGTGCCTCAAGTTTGGGCAAAGAGGACACCATTTCAGATTTCTGCAGGCGTAGCAAACTAGAAAAATTCAGATGATCAAAACATGCATGCCAAAGCTTTGCATCTGACATAGCCTGAGAATCATGTACCACACATGGCGAATCATTTATAGATCTTTCATAGTCTATGAGTTTATACAACCCACGACATAAAATGCCATAAGCAATAATCACGTTGCCATTTGACAGATCATGAACTATACATATGTCATCAACAAATTTCACAACCAATCCAATCTTGGCTAATGCAGAAATTGATAACAGATTTTTCTTGATCTGTGGCACAAACAAAGCATCTGACAAAGTGAAAGAACCACCATCAGCAGTAGTCAAAATGATCTTACCAACTCCCATAACAGGATAAGAGGAGTTGTTGGTGCATGTAACAGTATTCCTTGTAGGGGCAGGCTCGAGTGAAGAGAAGAAACTGCGCAGTGAGGTAATATGTTTGGTCGCCCCACTATCAAAGTACCAAACATCTAAGTCTACTACAGACATGCACTTCTCATGAGAAGATGGGTCAAAACTGCAAACAGTAGTAAACACTCATTCTTCTTCCTACACAAGATTAGCAGACTCTATTTTTGGTGTAGGGGCCTCTACAACAACCATTCCAGCCTGTTTCTTCTTTGCCTCTTTAACAGCTAGTTTTGGACAGTTCTTTATGATATGATCATTTCCTTTACAGTACTTGCAAAACAATTTCTGCTTTTCTGATTTCTTTTCATCTTTGTCTTCCCTCTTCCATTGTGCAGAATTAGCAGATTTCTACTTACTAGTTGAAGAGCTCCATTTTCCGTTGCCCTTCTGACTAGCCAGGAAAGCTTGATCTGCAACATGCATAATGAACTTGTTCTGCCTGGACTGATCTTCCTGCAACAGAACAGAGACTAACTCCTCAAATGACAAGCCATTTGGATTGCCTTTCATCATTAAACAAAGAGTAGAAGCAAAACTTTAATATGAATCAGGAAGACCATTCAGAATGGTCTGCATAAGTGAGCTATCTGGTATAACCTCATCAGCAGAAATCAATTGTTCCATCAAGTCTTTGATCTTTGTTAGGAAATTGCCCATAGAATCACCTTCATTCATGTGCTCACCCTCCAACTATTTTTGGAGGTAAGCAACACGAGCCTCATTCCTAGCTTGGTACAATGTGGTAAGTGTATCTTAAGCATCCTTAGCTGTTCTACAAGAGCGAATGTGAGGAATCATGTTTG
Source organism: Ceratopteris richardii (assembly GCA_020310875.1). Classification (NCBI taxonomy): domain Eukaryota; kingdom Viridiplantae; phylum Streptophyta; class Polypodiopsida; order Polypodiales; family Pteridaceae; genus Ceratopteris; species Ceratopteris richardii. Next base: position 155,708,460 of record CM035411.1, on the reverse strand, counting down.
AGAAACAAAGCTATCAATGCATGTGCTTGGGCATCTCTACCATCCCAATGAATTTGCTCTACAGTAGGTGCAACAGAAACCTTAGCACGAACAGGAATATGCAGAATATCATCATCTTCGACACCTTTTGCATCAGCTTTAGTACGTGTAGTTGTAACAGTTGCAGGTGTGATAGGACATTTTTCAACACCCTAAACAATGTTCCACAGTCCTTTTGCAACCAATACATGTCGCATCATATAAGCCCATAACGTGTAGTTGGTACCATCCGACTTATCCTCAACAACCAACATACGGAATACATCACTGCTTTCAGCCATGGCCAGTGACTAAAATACCTTGATGCAAAAAATTGACTGTATATCAAAAAGTTGAACAGAACGGTCGAGATGAATTCTACTAAACATGTAGCAGACTTCGAGACGCTTATACTGGCGAACCAAAATTGGTATATACCTTTGGCACGAAAAGATGAAATAGCCTACACAAGCACTTCGATAGTGCGTTCGGAGGCCGAAACGAGTGTAGATCATGATTTCGGCACCACATAGCGAAGTTGATTTGATATCTGAAACACCCTAAGTATGCTCACCAAATTTCATGCGATTCTGTGATTGCAACCGTAGAGGTGTCGACGACACCCTAGATGAAGCAACGACCTGCTCTGATACCAATTGTTGGAGTTAGATGTCTGTGGAAGCATGTGAACAACACAAGGAAGAAGAAGAAGAAGTTTGGAGCACAACACACAATATTGAATGTATTACCACAGAATATACAAAGATAAGTAGCCCGTTAGGGCAATACGCGTACATACAAGCCGGGGGGGGAAAACTCCTAAAGAGGGAAAAAAGTGCCCCGATGATCCTAGAGTGTTGACACACATTACTACCTAAATACAACATGTGTAACATGCCCATCAGGTGGGAGGTATAGTTTGTATACTTACACTCAAATATTCTTTATCATTCTTTATTTTTCTCCCATAGTTACTTTGGCCATATTGGCCTTTAGTGGGAGATTGTTACTGTTTGTGTCCAAGTGAAAGGTCAAATGGCCATCGGACACTTCTTTGTATATGTTCTTTAATAAAACATATAGTGGCATGGTCAGTCACAGACTGTAAGTTTGACCGCATTTGTAAGGACTAAGAAGTCTATGTTCATGCTCCCTATGTATTGTGTTTTTCTGTGTATTCCGTAGCCTCTGTGAGGAGTACTATGTGCGGTTGTAGGAGCTTGCTTTTCTACTCTAAAGATATCGTCATGGAGCTCTCGAGAAGGATAACAGACCGTGGTGCATCGCTATCGAGTTACTTCAAATTACAGCATCAAGTGGGAGATAAACAAGGGGAAACATGTGAAGATAATTGGCCCATCTCGAGGAACTTGTTGTGTGTCAGGGAGACCTACAGAAGCCTATCAAGGGATGACAGAGACTAAGAGGGGAAGAGTGTTGCAAAAGTACTAAGTGAAGAAAAGTGGGCCCCAAAATTTTCTTTTTCTAAGCCCATTTTCTTTCAAAATCCTTTGTAAAACTTCAAAGAGCCATGTAAATGCTCTAGAGAAGTCCTCTAGATGCACGACTCCTTAACATTGTAACATTAGCATTGTATAATAGTAGGTTTTTAGTGATTTTATAAGAAAAATTATGGTCTCTTATGTGAAAGGACCATTTTTTAGGGCACATGTATATAAGTCACGTTGTGACTCTTTGTAAAGACTTTTTGTCATTGTGAGTAGACAAGCTAAAAAATTTCAAATTTTCTTTTTCCTACATGTGTATGTTCTTCCCCATGAGCTTGTATGTGTGTGTGATGTCTGAAATGTGTGTCTAGAGGTGTTATCTACCCATTCCCCTTCTGTTTTCGACATTGTCGTGTGTATGTGAAGCTTGATGAGTTGTGGAGCAAGAGTTGGTGTTTCCCACCACTCAGTATTTTGCTCATAACTCGAAGTGTGTTTGTTAGATTAAGCAGAGGATGCGTCTCATCGAGAGCTTCAAAATGAACCCATTATTGATTATATTCGGGTATTGAAGCTGAGAGATATGGCTTAATTTGTGCTTACCACTAAAGCAAGTATTGTGACATACATTTTCAGTGAAGTAGGTGATTTGAGAAAAAGTTAAACCTAATTTACATCCATTGTTTGCATATTCACTCCATTATCCATTATGGAAGCACATGTCCTCATACACTTGATATGTCTATGTCCATGGATTGATACATTAAAGCGTGTATTAATCCACCACTATATGCACTTGTTGATGATTGAGGTATAGTCTCTTTCATCACAAGTCCCTAAGACCTTTTGGGCTTAGGTATGCACATCTATGTTCCATGCTTGCAGTAAGCACATTGAGGTGCACTATCATTATGTCAGGGAGAGGTTCTCTGTTGGAGAGATCAGTTTGGCATATGTGCCCACACAAGAGAACATTGCAGACCTTTTCACAAAGGCTCTGCTAGGGAGAAGTCTGAAGCTTTTCGCAAAGCTTTGGGCTTACTTCCTTTTGTAGATTGATACCACATAGCTTGGCACTTCCTTATACATGAGTGCCATCTCCTTGTTCACCGCATCACTCCCAAGGGGGATTTGTTGATATATTTTGATAGTGATGTGTGTGAACACACTTTTTCCACGGGGGCACTTTTTTCCCTCTTTCGAAGGTTTTTTTCCCCATCTTGTATATACGCCTATCACCCTAATAGGCTAATTATCATTGTAAATTTTCTTGGTAATACATTCAATATTGTCTGTTTGTGCTCCAAGCTTCTTCTCTTGTGTTGTTCACATGCTTCCGCAGACCTCAAACTCCAACACTCACTATTTGTTAGAATGAAATTCTTGAGCATTGCTTTGAGTCAAAGGATTGAATTCACCAAGTTACACTAGGAACTTGATGCTTGACTTATTGAGTCTATTTCTTAGTTGAAAGGATCTTTTCAATGCCAAAGTCCTACTTGTCCAGAAATTTATCAAATTTTTCTGAATCAACACTTTATCTTGAAGTGTTTCAATATTCAAACAAGAGCAAAGATATGCCTTTATTTGAAAAAGAAGATCTTGGAAGTTACTTACTTCATATCTTCTGCTTCCTTGATCTTGAATTATCTTGAAATACTACTTTTATCCTCCTTGAATTTAAAACTCCTCATTTGAAGTTTTAATTCCCTTGAGGATCAAACCTAACGTCAAGATCCGATCCAGCACTAAAAGATCATTATCATCCCACGATCCGATGTCCCATACCATCTTTCCTACATGAATCTGAGTATAAAATCTGGTGTCCCATACCACCCTATTTTATATTCACATTAATGTGTGGGTGATACTTATCCTAAAGTCAAAACATATCTTGATGGAGTACCTTTTCACTTCAACTCTTTAGTGTTTTTACAATTTTGGAACATCTCAACTATCTTTTGAACTTTAAAATTTCAATTAGTTTAAGTTCTAATTGATTTTATTTGATTGCTATCATGTCTTGGGATAGAGTCAAATAAAAGCATTCCAAACCATCCTATTTGCAATTAGTTCTATTTTCTTGCCATTCAGATGAGCAAGAAAATTGAACGCTTGACTTTTAGCAGACCTACTTTTCCTAATCAAGACCCCTAATATGTGACACCTAAGTATCACTTTCAATAAAAAATGAACTAGCTACTTGAGTTGCATAGTAGCTAAGAGCTTTGCAACTTACTAGTTTGCCATTTTTCCTAATTCTCTAACTCGAGTTAGAAAAAGTAGATAATGATCAAGAAAGTACATTTTTTCAACTACTTAGCAAAAAATCAGCAAAAAACCATGCTTCTTCATATGCCAATGCATGTTCTTGCATGCAAATGCATGTGAGTGTATTCATGTGTTTGCATTTTTTTTATTTTTCATGCACCAAACTTAAGTTATATGTATGCATCCAAGCATTCATGCACAAACAATCTACTTGCTACCTTTCAAAAAGCATACATATGCACAAACTTGAGTGCATCTTATACCTTTTCCAAGCAAGGAGAAAATGTGTGTTGTGCATGAAAACACTCTTTTGAAAGGATAGATGCACCAACAATCATTTCTTTTTGGGCATGAACTTTTAAACACATGCAAGTGCTTGATGTATTTCCCAATACTTCTATATTTGTTTAGCTTTCATTGAATTCATATTGGTACATTATGTAGTTAAGCCTAGCCCATTAGTCTTCACATTCAATGTGGTAAGATAAAAATCCTATATTTACAAGATCGTTACAAAGACTAAATTAATCCACATGATTCTAGTATAGCTACCTAAAAATGGGTACTTAGTCACATTTGGTTGGGCAATATTGCACCCCAGTTCAATTTGGTTGCAACTAATTCCATCCAATTACATCTGTTTAAGGAAAGAAAAATATATATAAATAGAGAAGGTGGGGTCAATCTCATTTTACATTGAGCAGAGAAACAAGAGAGCACATATAGATCATAGAGAGAAAGAACATAAAAGTATTTTGAAAGTTGAGGAGAACAAGCAATGGAGAAAAAAGTAGCAAGCAGGAAAAACCAAAGGTATTACTTTTTTCCCTAAAAATAATTCCAAAAAGATTCCATTTTGAAATAAGTAAATTAGCATTCATTTCTTAACTTCATTCCTCCTAAGCATACTTTTAAAGTGCCTTTTGAAGAGGAAGAAAGATCCCAAAATAGGATGCCAAGCATCAACTTTTAGCTACAACTTGATGTCGAGCATCGACTTGTAGCACAAAGTCGATGTCAGACATCGACTTTTGACTACCAGTCAATGTCAGGCATCGACTTGTAGCATAAAGTCGATGTCAGGCATCGAATTTATGCCACAAGTCGATGACGGGCATTGACTTGTAGCCAAAAGCTAATGTTGGGCATCAAATTATAGCTAAAAGTCGATGCTTGAATCCTATTTTGGGATCTTTCTTGCTCTTCAAAAGGCATGAAAATTACATGGTAAAGAGGAAATAAGTCAATGCCTGGATTAGATATTATGCTCAAGTTGATGCCTAGAATTGACTTTAGGCATAAGTTCGATGTCGAGCATCGACTTTATGCCAGAAGTCAATGCCAGCCATCGACCTTCTATAATAGTCGATGTCTGGCATCGAATTGACACTAAAATTTATGCTAATCATTTTCCATAAGGTCGATGTTGGTCATCAACCTAAGAGTGCCACACTTCTAAGATCCTTACAATATCAAGAGGGGTGACCTGTCCATTGAGGAGGTTACAGAGGACATGAATCTTAAACCTTGGAGGGCCCTTCAGAGTATAAAAGATGAGACTCTCATTGTATCTACCCTCTCAAGGGGAATTTCAAAGGGACTAAGCCTTGAAAAAATGGTCCTGGAATTAAACAAGTAGGTATCATCACTCCCATGTTTATGTAGCATATTTAGAGTTCCTCTTGGCTAACGTTTCCATCTACTACAATAATAAAGTGTATATGAAGATATAGGAAGTCATGATGAGGAGACTTGGGTGCTTCTCATGGGACGAGGTCCAAGTAGGGTATCCAACAACTCCCCTTACAAGGCCCTATAGGAATATTTCATTCTATTCGGAGATTGGGTAAGACCTTTTGTTCTGATGTTCATAATGTAATGTTTGAATCTTTTAGCACCTGTTATAGAACCACAAAGTTGATGCCTGACATCAAGTTATGTTGAGAGATTGAAAGTCGATGCCAAGCATTGACTTTGGTGGATATTGATGCCAATGATACTGCATGATCAGTACTTGTTATTCAACACCATTAAATAGAGATTTGGATTTCATTTGCAAAAGCCCCCAAGGAATAGGAAGCTTGGTGAGGCCATTGAGGATTGCCCTATTGCATTCCTTGCTCACATACATAGGGCAAGGCATGAGAAGTCAAGGATTAAAGCCAAGAAGATTGTTTTTGATGGGGGGATCCGTAAACTTCAAACATTTTTCAATCCAATAGACCCACTCCGAACTTTGTACTATAGTATTTTTTGTGAGGATGTAAAGAGGACACCATGATGAGAATGTTAGTGGTTGTTACCAGGTGCCTCAAGTTTGGGAAAAGAGGACACCATTTTAGATTTCAACAATCATAGCAAACTAGCAAAATTCAAATGACCAAATCGTGCATGGCAAAACGTTGCATCTGATATAGCATGAGAATCTTGAACTGCACATGCTAAATCATTCACACATTTTGCATAATCTATGAGCTTATATAGCCCACAACATAAAATTCTAGAAGCAATAATGATGTATCTATTTGATAGATCATGAACTGTACATTTGTCATCAAAAAATTTCATGACCAAGCCAATCTTGGTTAATGCTGAAACGCATAATAGATTTTTCTTGATCCCTAGCACAAATAAAGCATCTGACAATGTAAAAGAACTACCATCACTAGTAGTCAGAATGATCTTGCCAACTCCCATAACAGGATAAGAGGAGTTGTTGGCGCATGTGACAATATTCCTTGTAGGGGAAGACACAAGTGAAGTGAAGAAACTATGTTGCAAGGTAATATGTTTGGTTGCCCCACTATCAAAGTACCAAACATCTGAGTCTATTACAAATATACACTGTTCATGTGAAGATGGGTCATAACTACAAACTGTAGTGAATGCCCATTCTTCATTCTGCACAAGATTAGTAGACTCGATCTTGGTTGCAGAGGCCTCTGTAACAACCATTCCAACCTCTTTCTTCTTTGCCTCTTTCACAACCAACTTTTGACAACTTTGCATGAAATGATAATTTCCTTTACAATATTTGCAAACAATTTTTGCTTTTCTATTTTCTTCTCATCTTTTTCATCTTATTTGATTGTGCAAAATTAGCAGATTTCTACTTACTAGTAGAAGAGCTCCATTTACCTTTGCCCTTCTGACTAGCCAAGAAAGCTTGATTTGCAACATGCATAATGGATGTGTTCTGTCTAGACTTATCTTCTTGCAACAGAACAGAGACTAACTACTCAAATATTAAGGCATTTGGATTGACTTTCATCCTCAATTAGAGTAGAAGCAAAACTCTAATATGAATCTGGAAGACCATTCAGAACACCCTGCACAAGTGAACTATCAGGCAAGACTTCATCAGCACAAATCAATTGATCCTTCAAATCTTTGATCTTTGTCAAAAAAATGTCCATGGAATCTCCTCCATTCATGTGCTCACTCTCCAACTGTTTTCGGAGGTAAGAAACATGAGCCTCATTCCTTGCCTGCTATAAAGTGGTAAGTGTATCTCAAGCATCCTTAGCTATTATGCAGGAGTGAATGTGAGGAATAATGGCACATTTGACAAAAAATGCTATCAATGCATGTGCTTGAGCATCTCTGCCATCCCAATCAATTCGCTCTGTAGTAGATGCAGTAGGAACCACAACATGAATAGGAACATGAAGAATAACACCATCTTCAACACAATCTGCATCACCTTCAACAGCTCTGTTTGTAGGTGAAATAGGATGTTTTTCAACACCCTACACAATATTCCATAGTCCTTTTGCAATCAATATATGATGCATCATATAAGCCCATAATGGGTAATTTGTTAGAGTTAGATGTTTGTAGAAGCACACGAACAACACAAGGAAGAAGAAGAAGCTTGGAGCACAATACACAATACTGAATGTATTACCACTAGAATGTACAAAGATATGTAGCCCATTAGGGCAATAGGCGTATATACAAGCCGGGGAAAAAACCTCTTAAAGAGGGAAAAAAGTGCCCCGACAGTCCTAGAGTGTTCACACACATCACTACCTAAATATATCAACCAATCCCCCCTTGGAGTGATGCGGTGAACAAGTAGCTAGCACTCATGTATAAGGAAGTGCCAAGGTATGTGGAAATCACTCCACAAAAGGAAGTAAGCCCAAAGCTTTGCGAAAAGCTTCAAAATTCTCCTTAGGCAGAGCCTTCGTGAAAAGGTCTGCAATGTTCTCCTGCGTGGGCACATATGCCAAGCTGATCTCCCCAGCAGAGAACCTTTCCCTGACATAATGATAATGCACCTCAATTTGCTTAGTGCGAGCATGGAACACAGGGTTCCTTGCAACTGCCAATGCGCTCTGATTGTCAGTGAAGATGGTGGTGGTAGAAGACTGACCAACACCTAAATCAGCCATAAGGCGTCTGAGCCACACACACTCAATAGTGGTTGTGAAAGCTGCCCTATACTCAGCCTCACAACTGGAAGTGGCCACTATAGGCTCCTTCTTGTTGAACTGAGATATACATGAACTACCATGCATGAAGCAAAAGCCACTAGTGGACACACGAGTGTCATGGCAACTAGCCCAATTAGATTCAGAAAAAGCATGCAAATCTAGTGGTAGTGATCCCCCCTTGGGATAAAACAAACCAAGTAGCAGGGTACCACTCAAGTAGTGAAAGATGCGCTTAATCACCTGCCAATGCTTGAGTCTTAGGCAATGCATAAACCTGTTCATCTGTGAGGAACCAAATTGAATATCTCACCGAGTAATGCATAAGTAAATCAGGCATCCAACAGCCTGCTGATAGAGAACATCATCAAATGCATCTCCAACATCATGAAGACTCAATTGTATACATGTCTCCATAGGAGTGGCAATAGGCTTACAGTCTCAAATGAGGCATGCAAATCAGCCTTAAAATTAGTAATATGCTTCTCAACAGGACCAGTGAGCAGCATGTCATCAACATAGACAACAATGATCAGAAGCACATCATTAGCATGCTTAACATATAAGGTGCTTTTAGTTGGACTGTTCTCAAAACCATGTGCAATCAGATAGGCATGTATCTTCTCATACCAAGCACATGGTGCTTGCTTTAAACCATATAATGATATGTTTAACCTACACACCTGGTTTTCATGCCCTTTCTGCACAAAGCCACGAGGTTGAAAGACATACACTTCTTCATGCAAGTCACCATTCAGGAATGTAGTTTTAATGTCCAACTGATGTACATTCCAACGATGATGGGCTGCAAGTGCACAAATGCTCGAACAGTAGTCATACATGTAGGTGCAAAGGTCTGATCAAAATCAATGCCTCTTTCTTGTGCATAACCCTTTGCAATAAGCCTAGCCTTATACCTGTCAACTGTTCCATCAGGCTTACGCTTCAACTTGTAAACCCACTTTGTGCCAATGGCCTTCTTGCCAGGAGGCAAGTCACATAAAGACCAAGTACCGTTCTTCATTATAGCATCATATTCAGATTGCATAGGAGCCATCCAATTTTCGGAATTTTATGCTTCGTCAAATGAAACAGGCTCATTCTCATCACAGAGACTAGATGCAGCGATAGCATAGCAATCTGATGCAAAAGAGGCACTATGAGAGCCAGATCGAGTACGATATGATAGAGGTGCATCTAATTTGCTATCACGCAAAGTCTGCACCAGCCATTTTGGCATAATTTTTGCCTCCTCAATGTCAACTCTCTCATCAACAAGTGCATCATGTAAATCTGCATCAGAAATGGGATGATCTGCATCATCACATGAGACCTGCAAAGGTTGAGATGTTGCCTCATTAGGACCAGCACTAGACTTTCCACCTGTAAAAAGAGGCAGCAAAGTATCATACATGTCTTTGGAGCTAACAAATGTCTCCTTAGTACATCAAAGCAATGGCTGAATAGCATCTTCCACAAAAACAACATCACGGCTAACCAGAATGCGTTTATTCTATGGATGATAAAGACGATAGCCTTTACTTTCAGAACTGTACCCAACAAAAATACATTTTACTTCTTTATCATCCAATTTTCTGCGATGTTGTTCAGGCACTAATGCATATGCCAAACAACCAAAAACACGTAGATGATCAACAGAGGGCTTGCAATCATGGCAAGCCTCATATGGAGTGATAGACTGCAGGGCTTTAGTGGGACACCAGTTAAGTACATATGCTGCACACATGAGAGGCTCAAGCTAGAAACTATGTGGTAAAGCATGACTCTTGACCATACACTTCGCCATCTCCATGAGTGATATGTTCTTTCGTTCAGAATCTCCATTCTGTTGAGGTGTATAGGCACTGTACACTGGTGTTTTATCCCACGTTCAGCCAAAAATGCATTAAAATCAAAAGACATAAATCCCACCCCCTCGATCAGAACGGAGGGTGCCCATTTTACATGCCGACAGATTGTCAGCCAAAACCAAAAACTGTTTGAAGCACATGAACACTTCGGACTTTGCCTTCAATGGATATACCCATGCATGCCTGGAAAAATCATCGATGAAGGTCACGAAGTAAAGATAATTTCCAAAAGAAGGTGTCTGCATAGGACCACAGACATCACTATGTACAAGTTGCAATTTCTGAGTAGCCCAAACTGAAGCATCTTTTGGAAAGGAAGAATGCTGCATTTTACCCAAAATACAGCCTTCACAAACATGTTTTCCGGGTGCCTCAAGTTTGGGCAAAGAGGAAACCATTTTAGATTTCTGTAGGCGTAGCAAACTAGCAAAATTTAGATGAACAAAAGCATGCATGCCAAAGCTTTGCATCTGACATAGCCTAAGAATCATGTACTGCACATGCGAAATCATTTACAGATCTTTCATAGTATATGAGCTTATACAACCCACGACATAAAATGCCAGAAGCAATAATCATATCACCATTTGACAGATCATGAACTGTACATCTGTCATTAACAAATTTCACAACCAAGCCAATCTTGGCTAATGCAGAAACTGATAACAAATTTTTCTTGATCCCTGGCACAAACAAAGCATCTGACACAGTGAAAGAACTGCCATCAGCAGTAGTCAAAATGATCTTCCCAACTCCCATAATAGGATAAGAGGAGTTGTTGGTGCATGTAACATTATTCCATGTGGGGGCAGGCTCTGAAGAGAAGAAACTGCGCTTCGAGGTAATATGTTTGGTCGCCCCACTGTCAAAGTACCAAACATCTGAGTCTACTGCAGACATGCATTTCTCATGAGAAGATGGGTCAAAACTGCAAATAGTAGTAAACACCCATTCTTCTTCCTGCACAAGATTAGCAGACTCTATTTTTGGTGTAGAGGCTTCTGCAACTACCATTGCAGCCTCTTTCTTCTTTGCCTCTTTAGCAGCCAGTTTTGGACAGTTCTTTATGATATGATCATTTCCTATACAGTACTTGCAAAACAATTTCTGCTTCTCTGATTTCTTTTCATATTTTTCTTCCCTCTTCGATCATGGAGAATTAGCAGATTTCAGCTTACTAATTGAAGAGCTCCATTTTCCTTTTCCCTTCTGACTACCCAAGAAAGCTTGATCTGCAACATGCATAATTGACTTGTTCTGTGTGGACTGATCTTCCTGCAATAGAACATAGACTAACTCCTCAAATGACAAGGCATTTGGATTGCCTTTCATCATCAACCGAAGAGCAGAAGCAAAACTCTAATATGAATCAAGAAGACCATTCAAAACGGTCTGCACAAGTTAGCTATCTGGTATAACCTCATCAGAAGAAATCAACTGTTCCTTAAAGTCTTTGATCTTTGTTAGGAAATTGTCCATAGAATCACCTTCACTCATGTGCTCACTCTCCAACTGTTTTTGGAGGTAAGCAACAAGAGCCTCATTCCTAGCTTGGTACAATGTGATAAGTGTATCTGAAGCATCCTTAGCTGTTCTACAAGAGCGAATGTGAGAGGAATAATGGCACGTTTGATAAACAAAGCTATCAATGTATGTGTCTGAGCATCTTTGCCATCCCAATGAATCTGCGCTACAGTAGGTGCAGCAAAAACTGCAGCATGAACAGGAATATGCAAAATATCATCATCTTCGACACCTTCTTCATCAGCTCCAGTACCTACAGTTGTAATAGTTGCAGGTGTGATAGGATGTTTTTCAGCATGCTACATAATCTTCCACAGTCCTTTTGCAACCAATTCATGTCGCATCATATAAGCCCACAACGGGTAGTTGGTACCATCCAACTTATCCTGAACAACCAACATACGAAATACATCACTTCTTTCATCCATGGTCAGGGACTAAAATACCTTGATGCAAAAAATTGGTTGTATCTCAAAAAGTTGAATGGAAGTACCCAGACGAGTTCTGCTAAGCCTGTAGCAGACTTTGAGATGCTTATACTGGCGAACCAAAATAGGTATATACCTTTGGCACAAAAGTGCCCTGGCGGTCCTAGAGTGTTCACACACATCACTACCTAAATATATCAACATAATTGGTACCATCCAACTTATCCTCAATAACCAACATACAGAATACATCACTGCTGTTAGCCATGGCCACTGACTAAAATACCATGAAGCAAAAAAATGATTGTATTTCAAATACCCTATCAAGTTTTGCTAAACTTGTAACAGACTTTGAGATGCTTATATTGGCGAGCAGAAACTTGTATATATCTTTGGCACAAAAAGACAAAATTGCCTACACAGGCACTATGATAGTGCGTTCAAAGGCCCAAACAAGCTCAGATCACGATTTTGCCATGACATAACGAAGATGTTTTGAACTCCTAATAGCCGTGAGTATGCTCGCCAAATTTCATGCGATTATGAGATTGTGACCAAAGGGGTGTCGATGATGCCCTAGATGAAATGGTGACCTGCTCTAATACCAATTGTTGGAGTTTGAGGTCTACGGAAGCATGCAAAAAGCACAAGGAAGAAGAAGAAGAAGCTTAGAGCATAACACACAATACTGAATGTATTACAAAGAGAATGTACAAAGATAAGTTACCCATTAGGGTTATAGGTGTATATACAAGCTGGGAAAAAAAACTCCTAAAGAGGGAAAAAAGTGCACCGACAGTCCTAATGTGTTCACTCACATCACTACCTAAATATATCAACACATAGAAGTTGAGAATGATGAAGCTCAAGTAACTTTCATTTGGATGCATCTAAATGGGTTGAATGAGTGTCCGGATGAAGACCAAGAAGTGGGTAGAAAGCACATTGACAATACAAAGAGATTCCAACTTGCATGAAGGGAGCTAGTGCTACCTTTAACAGATGGGCCTAGAGAGATGGCTGAGCTGGAGGAGCCAAGTATCAAGGAAACCATAATTGAAGATGTACAAACTCAAGATGATGATGTCATTCATGTAGATGAGCAGGAGTATGATCAATTGCTATTGTAAATTGAGCCATTGGCTTCTTGTATAACATTTCTGTAACTTATTGTTAAACCTAATGAGAAGTCAATGTTGCTCTATGTCATTTTCTCTTAGTCAATGTGGGTTTGCTTTATGCAAAGGGATTAAAATCTCATTTTTTCTATTAATCTCTTGCAAATTGTCTTTATTGTACAATAATTATTGCAATTAGCATAAAATTTTCTTCTTCAATCTTTATATGTTCTATATGGGTTTTGCTTACATATATTTTGTGGCATAGAAGAAATCTAAGTATTATTTTGACTGACATCCCCACTTGAGCTCTCAAAATATAGGCATGTTTGATGTAAAGAATAGTACTCATAGGAGAGTAGTTCCCTAAAATATGCCATTTTTGCCTTGTATTTTTATTAGTTGGGATTGGATAAAGTATTTCAAAAACCAAATGCCATCCTTTGCTTGCTCAAATGGAGGAACACATTTGCCTCTACATTGGGAAACTAGCAAATACTCAAAATTCGCATGATTTTGTTGATTCTATGCTTCTCTTGCCTAGAAACAAAGGACAACATGACACAATTCTCGTTTTTTATGACTCAATTGTTTTTCTCTTTTGTCATTGAAACCTTTGCAAACGTTGCATTTTTACATCTGCACCACTCAAAGCCTCTTGAGCTCTGGTACTATGTAAGAAAATAATAGCACAACAAAATACACCAATACACAAAGTTGAGAGAAAAATATATAGACAAAGATAGATGTAGACTGAGAGATAGAGAACTCAAATTCTCAAAATTGCCAAAAGTAATGCAGCTACAACGATGGCGTTGTCCACCCATGCACTCCCGATCTACAGCTTAGATGGTGATCTAGATGGACTCTAGATGAAGGGCTTACAAGTGCACAATGCTATGTAAAGCTCAACATCGGCCATGCTGGGCAAGCCCCCCTCTACACTCCCCCCATTAAGCTTCTATGGGGAAAATCGCACAGCTCCACAAGGCCTTTATTTTTTACCTGAATGGAAACCCAGTGGTCTGGAAGTTTATACCCTACAAAACCTAATGGCTAGGCTCACAAAGATAATCTATTACCATCAACAATCACACATAGACATCTAACTTGACAAATGTATAGGCTCTCACAATGGCTTCTTCTCATAATAGGGCCTTACCACTTAGAGCACCATGGATCATATATGGTCACTTGAGGGTTGAGTATTGACTATATCTAACAACATATACACCTATAAACCTAACATGTTACTTATCTTTATACATTCAATATTGTGTTGTTCTCCAAGATTCTTCTTCTCCCTTGTGTTGTTCGTGTGCTTTCATAGACCTCAAACTCCAACACACTTGTCTTGCTTAAATCCTTTAGGGAAGTTCATGGAATTTTTAATTACTTCATCCTTTAGTATGTTCCTTCTCGATGGGTTGTTGAAATGATTTTAGATCATACCCTCGACCATCTTATACTTCATCGTCATCAATGAAGTTTCCAATCCCATTGGGATTTAGTCTCACTTCAAGGCTTTTTGGTAATGAGCCCAAGTTCACTAAAAGATGCCTATCATCTCAAGTTATGATGTTCCATACCATCATTCTTACATTAATGTGAATATAAAATATGGTGTCCCATACCATCCTACTTTATTTTCAACAATAATGTGTGGATGACAGTTGTTTAAAGTCTAGAATCTCTAATCCATAGAGCACCTTTTACTTAAATCCTTTAGAAGAATTTTAAGACAAGGAATCACCTCTATGTTTTCTATCTAGGTTAGATTTCTAGGGTTCCTAGTAAAAAATCATTTTATGATCTTACATTTTCTAACTATCCCATGCGTCTTTCGTTGCTCATGCTTCATACTAGAGGGACACAAGAAAATGGTAAATTCTTAGTGAAGATGGCTTTTCTTCCACCTTTTCATATCTCAAAACCTTCTTTTTCCTTTACTACATCATAGTTTTAGTTTTTTTTTTTTTTTTTTTTTTTTTTTTGTTCTTCCTGTGGATCTTGTTCACACAAGAGAATTGATGTTTTTGTTTTTCCAGCCTCCGTATCATGTGAAAGTTTCCTACTTAGAGCATGTTTTCCATCGTCACATTGTAAGAAAAAAATTTTCCACTATTTATTTCCTTGGTCGCCCATTGTGGGGCATCTAAATTAGGTCGGGCTTTACTTTCTTTTTTGCTTCGTAGGTGCAATTCAGACTGGGCAGAGTCCTTGTTTCTAGGCACTCATGCTCCAATCTTGCTTCACCAGGTGACATGTGCCATTCACGCAAGGCAGAATCCTTGCGATTTTGCAATGCCAGCTCACGAAACATTTTCTCTTTCATTGTTTTGACCTCCCCCCCTTCGCCCCAAGGCATTCTGCTTGTACACATCAGATTTCCAATGAATTTTATATGCTACCATTCCACCTCATATGTGAATGTTTATCCAGAGCCTTCTGAATTCTTTTTTTTTTTTGTTAATATAAATAAAAGTTCGGCAATAGCCTACTCTCCCAAACTTTAATTAATAAAGAAAACAACTGTACAAGTGAACAGACTTAGTACATATGGAACCCCCCGAATTCCACAAAGCAGAGGAAGATCAAACAAATTTAAAGAGCTCTACAAAGAAGATAGATCACCCTCTCGTCCCATTTTTGTGAGGCCCAACCCTCTTAATTCTTACATTGTTCCCCCTTGAAACGCATGAATTTTCCTCAATGTTTCTCAGCACTTGTCCAAACCACGCAAACCACGCATAGTACCTCTCTACGATTCGCGCAGACCATGTCATGCATGGATATATTACAAAGTTGAATTCTCTTCCCTAATCACAAAGCCGCATCACGTCTTTTCTGCTTGATAGTAATCTCTCTAGCCCTAGGCGCATACATGCATGCATATATTGCAACGCTGCATTCGTCTTTCCTAGTCACAAAGCTGCACACACATTTTCCTACTTTCATTGTATCTCTCTACAGTGCTGCGCGCATACCATGTCGCCCTTGCATTATGCCGTTGAATTCGTCTTTCCTAGTTTCCGCACACACGCATCTTTCTTCGCACATCCACTCGCAAACCCATAGAAACGCTAAATACAGAGACATTGCACATCCCTTGCGTGTGCATGATGGACCACTGCCGACCTGAGGAATAATGGTCGTGAGCTGGAGACTGCAAAAGCACACATAAAAGAATCTAAGAATTTACCCACTCCCTTGGGTCATCGGAAGCCTCGGTCTTTTTTTCCTTATATGAGGCGAGTATCTCCTCGACGGCCGTGGGAGGGCTCAGGGTGGTAGTTCGCGCAGATCTGGGTTTCGGTGGTCTGTCCGTGCGGTCTCTAGGGTTTTAGCGACATCTTCACTTCATTTGCGTCTCGATCTTCATCAGAAATGTCTTGGAATGCGTATGTTGATGATCACCTCATGGCTCCCTTCGCCACCGGTGATACCCTCACTGCTGCGGGCATCATTGGTATCGACGACCAGGCTATGTGGGCTTACAGCAGCAAGTTTCCCGAGGTTAGTTCCTGATGCCTCCCGATCTTGGGAGTTTCTTTGCTTTGTCGTTGTTAATTGATAGATTCGTTATTGCACTACCACAAATTGGGAAATCCGCAGCGCGTCTCATATGCCTTACGGTATCATGATTCACAACAGGCAACTTCGAGCTCTGTAAATGCAAAACCTAGTTTCAATTATGGTCGTTATTGGCGATGTTAAGCAGATCTCGCTCCGTAGTTTGCAAGATTTTTCGATCCGTTAAATAAGTTAATATCGATCGTAATGTCTTGTACTGAATTTAATCTGGTATATCTTTGGCATAGTAATATTATCCGTTATTTGGATGGATGCGCATGTTGAACATATTTTCTTGATGCAGATCTGTTCTATCCTTGGCGCACGTTTGTGAGTTGCAATCGCAAGTCGTGTAATGAAACAAGAAGTTTGTCAATAATAGTTTTAGACTTTGTACGTTTGAATCCGCATGCAAATTCGACAACCTTTTAGTGATTGTGCAATCCCTTCTGCTAACCTCTAAAGCGGTCGTTATGGGAGGGAGGACATTGCCCAGTTCTGGCTAGAATTGAGCAGCACTCTTGACAGCCAACATTCTACCAGAAACTGAGTCAGAGTCAACCCTCTGTTATTAAGCAGGACCCCGCTATGCAACTTTGTACCGAACTCAATCAAAGTCAGCACTTTTTTATTTTTGTTTTGAACTACCTCAGTTCTTAGTATAACGTTAGGACTGGATAATTGCTTTATGCAGTATGGTTCTTCTGATCAGGCTTTTGTGATATACCTTTGATAATAAGGTATGGTGTTCTTAGAGTGTAGTATACGGCGTAATCATATATTTAACCTGTGAAAGCTTGAATATCTGTTCAACTTTTTTTGGTTTCCATTTGTTTGGTCCTGTGAAGACTTGTACTCCAGAACGTAGTGTGCCGATTACTATATGTAGCTCTTTCAAACTCGGATCTTTGTTCAATTTCATTGTGTTTCCGTTATTTGCTCTTATGAAGCCTATTATATTTTTCAGATGAAGCCTCAAGAGGTGAAGGACATAATAAACGCTTTTGAGGATTCTGGTCCCCTGGCCGAGAAAGGTTTGTTCCTTGGTGGTGTCAAGTATCTTGTGGTGCAGGGTGATCCTGGTGTTGTTATTCGTGGAAAGAAGGTGATTTTAGCTCTTACCACTGATCAAATCTGGAAGGACTTTACTTGATATAGGATTCTTTGAAAACAGTCTTAAGGTTGTTTTGGATTAATTTGATTATTTGTCAACTGGCTTTGCAGACTCAAGGGGGAGTGACCATAAAAAAGACAAATATGTGCTTGATCATTGGCTTATATGATGATCCAGTAACAGGGGGTCAGTGCAACAGCGTTGTGGAAAAGATTGGAGATTATCTTTGCGAGCAAGGGTTTTAGTATTTGCTTCTGCACATTAAGCAGCCATTGATTATGAAGGGCCAATAATGTTAGTCTGGAGCTGAGCTTTAAAAATTGTTTCAAGTACTGGTGATTTAAAGTCTGGAGCTGAGCTTTGAAGTGTTTCCACCCCTGGTGATAGTAGTGACCTATTTAAACTGTCCAGCTTGTCATGCATGTCAATATTTAATATTGCTGTGCATGCTGGAACGGCTCTTGATTTTGTTACACCAGAGCTTTTATTAGACTGCTTGGGATTAGCAGTTTCTTGTATATATTTTGCTGTGATTTGGTTTACAAGGCAAGTACGTACAGAGAGAGTTGTGTGTGATATATGCATTTAGGCTGTGTGCACGCACCATGTGTATTTGGATTATTTGATGCATATTCTGGTGGGTCTTTTATCTGAATAATTTGCGCCATTAGTTTATACTGGGATTTTCTAGTTTTCTTCCTATCAGTAAGTTTAGGATTATTTGATATGTTTTATTTACTGGTTTTTGTTATGTTTTCTATAATGTTTAAAATTTTGGTTCATATAATTTTCCATAGGATGACTTCGTAGTCCTTGGTATCATTAGCTCTGTTCTGGATGAGGGAGGGTAAATTATAGGTGATTTTAAGGCTAGTTCTGAAGTAGTGTGTGGTATTATTATGTCTCAGGTATGTGCCGATTTCATGGTTCTTGTTCCTTTATGATGGTTGCTTTTTCATGTGTCTGCATCTGCTTTTTATGTCTTACATGGGAGACTCTTCTTTTTCATATCATGGCTGTTGCTCATTAGTTTCTGGATCTGATTTTTGTGACGAGGAATCTCATGCTTATTGCTAGATGGGTGCTATTCTGTTTGGACTTGATTTTTGTGGTGTTCAATTGCACCTTCAATCGTCCATACATCTTGGTAGATAGGTGCTACTGTTTGTACTGTGAAACTGGACGACACAGTACATATTATAACAGTGGTTGCTGCATCAATTTTCATTTATTTGAACTTCTACTTGTGTACTTAAGTTCCACTATGTTTTTGCTTATAGGTGAAAATTAAGCTCTTGACTGATGTAGGACATGCAATCAGAGCTTATATATATGCAGGAACCCAGTTAGTGACAAAAGCATATTCATAGCATGTTTAACATTGAAGATGGTCTAGATTCTCGATTGTTACTGCTTGTTCATGCACCTACTGTCTGACAGCTGTTAACTTCAGTTCTTGTTAAATGTTTTATACTGTTTTCCACCCTTGCATTTACACTCTTTTTGCCTGCAAAATGTCTATTCCTGAATGCAATTGACCATGACACTAATATGATGTAGCTGCTTAATTGTGTCTGGATGCATCACATACATGCAGACTCGCATCAAATATGGCCAAGTTTCAGATGATTGCAGATAATAGGCACAATTGGTGCATGAATCTACTAAGTAGCGAAGCCTTGAGGAGAGGAAGAAACTAAGCTATTTTTGATCCTATCAGGTTATCAAGGTGAGTTTTGTGGAAGATATCTGTACTAGGCAAAAATACATACTTCTGACATACAGGTTATCAAGGAGAGTTTTGTGAAAGATATCTTTATAAGCAGATAGATCTTTCTCCTGCAACCCTACTCACATTTAAGTAGGGTACGAATTAATCTGTCTTTGATCCGTCCAGGTTATTAAGGAGAGTTCTGTGGAATATTTCTTTAGTAGGTTGGGATATATTTTTCTGACTACTACTATAGTCAGCTCATCAATTAACTTTTTCAGGAAAAGATTGGTTTTGGCTAGGAGTGTCTTGTAAATGTTTACAAGTGGATGATGTCTTTTGTGAGGACACATCAAGTGAATGTTAGATGCACAGATTTGTTTATCAAATGCATCCAAAGCTTGGAGATGTGAGATTTAGATGTGAGATGTAGCTTATAGATACCATCGAATTGGACTCAAAGTAGGTAGAGTCTGTTGCTTACATAATTCTGAACCTTATGGTGTCTCTGACTCAGTAAATGTGGTGTAGACCTTGCTTGCAACTATCACTTCAACTATGTGCAGATTCCACTAACTATGGGAGAGGCATGTTCGATTGATGTAAGGCTCTTTCGAGCTTGATGATGCATTGACACTTACTACTCAAGATTCTTCTAAATACACAATCCAATTGAGTGAAGTACATTGGGCTAGGCATGGATTGGAGTAGAATGTCCTTTAAATTGAGAATCGCTTGCTTTGTACATTGAGAGTTTCAAGCAAGAACTACAAGACATTGGTCTCCCATCCTCTTGTGGTTGCAATGGAGTATTCATAATTTTGCCAAGCAAGAACTACAAGACATTGGTCTCCCATCCTCTTGTGGTTGCAATGGAGTATTCATAATTTTGCCAATGGGTTTCATGTTTGATTTTGAGATAAGTTGGTCTTTGTGCAGTGTGGTTACTCGATCTTGTGATAGCGATAATGTGTTCTGCACCTATATCTTGCATATAGTAAAGTGGGGATTTTTTCTGGAGGGAATTGAGAGTCTTTGTGCAGTGTGGTTACTCGATCTTATGATTGCTATAATGTGTGCTGGACATTATCTTGCATGTAGTATAGTGGGGAATTTTTCTGGAGGGAATTGAGAGTTTCAAGCAAGAACTTCAAGACATTGGTCTCCCATCCTCTTGTGGTTGCAATGGAGTATTCATTATTGCCATAGGGTTTCATGTTTGGTTTTGAGATAAGTCGGTCTTTGTGCGGTGTGGTTACTCCATCTTGTGATAGCGATAATGTGTTCTGCACTTTATCTTGCATGTAGTATAGTCTGGAGGGACAAAATCCAGGTCTAACCTACATTGTGTTGCTGGATTAAATTCATGATCTATGTGGCCTTTGATTGTAAGGGTGCATTGTCTTAATCTACTGCTGTGAATTGCAGATTTTGTGTAAGGAGGGCTTATGGGAGCAGCATTGTGAAGCGCATTTATGTCACTACGCTTGTTATAGTTAGAAAGCAAGTTCATAAGCATATGAGAGGAGTAAGTAAAATCAGTTTAGATTTTGGTAGCTTATGAATTCTCTATGCAGTAGTCAATGTGAGATAATGAAAAAATTGTCAGTGGGTAAGAATCAAAAGAGAGTATTTGTGTGGCAAGACATTTTATCAAAATTTAAAATTTGCAAATGGTGGTGATGTGACATTAGATATGGAAGGGATGAAGTTTGGATTCATTGATGGGCATTGAGAGAGTTACTCTGATTAGTATCAGTAGTGCAAATATTGTTGGATTTACTTCTTCATCTATGATAAATGGTCTAGTCCATATTATCTTGATTTGTTTTTGACTTGTGCTTTAACTTCAAATGATAAAACGGGATTGAATTGCTAGATTTTCATCATGTGTTCTCTTTTGCCTTGTACATTTTTTGCAACAATAGAAAATTGTGATATAGGTCTTTCTCTGAAGTGCAAAGGATTGTCATTTTGTTTGCCACTTAATCTTTCTTGCATGTTGGACTTCAGCTTCAGCAGGAATGTTTCTCTTCGATCTGATTGGGCCAAGACATTTAATCAAAATTTAAAATATGCTAATGGTGGTGATGTGACATTAGATATGGAAGGGATGAAGTTTGGATTCCTTGATGGGCATTGACAGAGTTACTCTGATTAGTATCAGTAGTGCAAATGTTGGTGGATTCACTTCTTCATCTATGAAAAATGGTCTAGACCATATTATCTTGATTTGTTTTTGACTTGTGCTTTAACTTCAAATGATAAAACGGAATTAAATCACTAGATTTTCATCATGTGTTCTCTTTTGCCTTGAGTACATTTTTTGGAACAATAGAAAATTGCGATATAGGTCTTTCTCTGAAGTGCAAAGGATTGTCATTTTGTTCGCCACTTAATCTTTCTTGCATGTTGGACTTAGCTTCATTAGGAATGTTTCTCTTCGATCTGATTGGGCCAAGACATTCTATCAAAATTTAAAATCTGCAAATGATGGTGATTAGACATTCGATACGGAAGGGATGAAGTTTGGATTCAGTGGTGGGCATTGAGAGAGTTACTCTGATTAGTATCAATAGTGTAAATGTTGTTGGATTCACTTCTTCATCTATGATAAATGGTCTAGTCCATATCATCTTGATTTGTTTTTGACTTGTACTTCAACTTCAAATGATAAAACGGAATTGTATTGCTAGATTTTCATCATGTGTTCTCTTTTGCCTTGAGTACATTTTTTGCAACAATAGAAAATTGTGATGTAGGTCTTTCTCTGAAGTGCAAAGGAGATTGTCATTTTGTTTGCCACTAGATTTTTCTTGCACGTTGGACTTCAGCTTCAGCAGGAATGTTTCTCTTCGATCTGATTGGGCCAAGACATTTGATCAAAATTTAAAATTTGCTAATGATGTTGATGTGACATTAGATATGGAAGGGATGAAGTTTGGATTCATTGATGGGCATTGACAGAGTTACTCTGATTAGTATCAGTAGTGTAAATGTTGTTGGATTCACTTCTTCATCTATGATAAATGGTCTACTCCATATTATCTTGATTTGTTTTTGACTTGTGCTTTACTTCAGATGATAAAACGGAATTGAATTGCTAGATTTTCATCACGTGTTCTCTTTTGCATTGAGTACAGTTTTTGCAACAATAGAAAATTGTGATATAAGTCTTTCTCTGAAATGCAAAGGATTGTCATTTTGTTTGTCACTTAATCTTTCTTGCATGTTGGACTTCAGCTTCAGAGGAATGTTTTTTTTTTTCTTTTTTTTTTTTTAAATGAAGGAAGTTCGGCCTTAGCGTACTCTCTCGGACTAGAATTAATTAAAAGAAAAGTACAAGAGAAGGGGACTGGGGCCCATGGGATCCCCCGAATTCCATAGAGCGGGGGTAGCTTTTACAGAGTTTAGATGGCATTACACAAAAGGTAAATCACCTACTCATCACCCACATGCGGGGCCCACATGGGATTAAGCTTGTTGTTTATCTAAGGAGCACTAGATGAAGCCTAAAGGGGGTTCTTACAATTAGCGATCCTTTTGCCAAGGAGGAACAATGATTTCTCAATCGATCACTCTTTGGGGGAGTCACCAAAGCTACAAGCACATCTTTCTTGCCAGAACTTCCGTAGGACCTTCCCTTTGATGGTGTCAGCAGGAATGTTTCTCTTCCATCTGATTTCTTGTGTCATTGATCTTCGGCTTTTGTCTACTCGAGTCTCCTTCAATCTAGTGTGGAAAGAATCTGGGTCCCATCCTTTGTTTTCAAGCTTTGCTGCTTGTTTTTTGCCTTGGGTGCCTTCTTTGATAAGGCTGATCCCATGGGTTCAAAAAATGTTGCACCTTTCTTTGAACTTAGAATGCTGGTCCCATCGGTTCAAAAAATGTTGCACCTTTCTTTGAACTTAGGATGCTCGTCTGATCTTCTACATACATGGGTATGTGAGGTCTGGATGCGTGGTTGGCA
>CM035411.1:155512478-155667478 GCA_020310875.1 Ceratopteris richardii | reverse complement strand
ATGAGGTCCTTGACATCATCATGCAGGCCCTATCAAAATTGGTTAATAAAATAATCTCCATGCCATGTGAGGTCACAAATGATTTGTTTGAATTCTGATACATATATAAGAGGAGGTCTATAAGGATATGTAACTGATACAAGAAGTCCCACAACCCGGGATTGATAGGTATGGATAAATCGGCTAGAGATGATACATAAGATCCCACAACATGGGACCATAGGTATGAAACAATATATCTTGATTACAAGAACTCCCTTCAAGGAGATGAACTAGATACAAAAAATATCTCGATAGGATCTTGTACTATGATATCACAACAAGACAAGGAAGAATGTCCATGATACAAGACTAGAACAAAGGGAAAGACTAGAACTTGAATTGGAACTGGGAGAGTACTTACTTTGTGATCTCTAATCCTTGAGCTCCCAAGATTGGTATTGGCAAGAATGAGAATATATGTGGCCAACCCCTCCTTGTATAGGTTTTCAAGGGTGGTTATAAATTGATGATATCATCAACTCAAAATAAGACCTCTAGCTGTCAAAATCAAGCAAGTAGACAATCAATCTTAGGGTTTTGGATGTTTCAGCCGTGATGGTAGCATTACTTTATCCAAATTCTAAACCAATCATGAGATATATAAATTCATATAGAATCTAAGGTTCCTTTGTGTCCATGATAAAAATGACCAAAAAAATGGGCCATGATTGCTCTAATATATGGAAAGTGTCTTTTGGTAACAAGTTATTTTTGAGAATCAATGGGGGATTTCGTCAGCTTAAGAGCTTTGGGAATATTGTATCATCCTTGGTGAAGGGAGAGCAAACAAAAGCTCCATATTTCTAGACCACGATTACCTTAGCCTAAAGAAATTTAGGGAAATTTTCCTTGGCCAATTGAGCTAAAAATCAAGGAAAGAATCAATTAAGGTTCTTAAATGGCTTTAGGGAAACATAAACCATTGAAAAGTGGCACCGAAATCACTTAAAATGGCTAAATTCCCATAGACAATTTCTTAACCCCTAAGGTACTCGTTTACTATATTTAGACCATTTTTAAGTGGATTTGGAGCTATTCGAGAACCAATGACTGAGCATAAACTCGTATTGTCCATAGGTCAGATAAGAACCAAATATCATATATAAGTGCAACCCATGACTACCTTAGAGCAAATCACCTTCTATAAATTGAATAGAGAACCTTTTCTTCTCAAGATATTCATATATAGACCACCTCTAGGGAGGAATTGATTTTTTTAACTTCATTTCTCCACTCTAAATATTATACAAGAAATTCTTAGTCTATCTAACTCTAATTTCCATAGATAATAGTTCTAGGTTCATGTCAACAAATTTTTCTAGAAGTGTATAATAAAAGTATGGTATAATTCTTTGCATGTTTATAGGTTTGTTTGCTGACATCACTTAAGGGAAGACTCCACAAGAGTCAAGTAAGGATTGCCTTATCTAGGTATGACTCTTACTTTTGAATTCAATTGAGAAAGGAAACTAATCAATCCAATGCACAACTTGCTTGCTTGATTGAGAATGTGTGTGTTTGAATGGAATTCCAAGGACAATAGTCATTTGAATCATGGTCCTGGAAGCCCCAACCCCTTGATTTCTTACGTGATCACTACTATTGTAGTGCAAACACAAAGTATATCTTCATGCATGACTTCTACAATAGTTTAATGTAGTCCTCTTATAGCAGCTCAAACAATGATAGTCTCAACTCCCATAACTATTGTTGTATCTATACCCTTGAACATGAATACCACATGGCAAGCTATGCCTTTGAGAACAATACCATTAACTATGCAAATGCCAAGTATGCCATTACCACGTCAACCTATACATTTCCACACTGATATCTCAAATGCCATATCCGATAAACCATTAGGCCAACAAGTGTCTATTGTGCCACAATGCACTCTAGTTTCTCAAGGCTTGGCACAATAACCATAAATGCCACACATGAAAATTGTAAGAACATAATTCGATAGAAGGCTTAGAACTTCCTAAATCGCAAAATGTATGTGAGAGTATTATAAGGGACAAGGTGATCCTCGTGCACATGAGTTTGAATTCAGAAAAGTGTTGTAGAATGAACAAGTATATGATTTCTTAACACAATATGAACCCGTTGGACTCACCTTGAAAGCAACTTCCCTAGCATGGTTCTGATCAGTAGGCATACAAAATTTTCAAAACATTGATCAACTCCTAAAAGCTTTCATAGTGGAATTTGCTAAAACAAGAGTAAGGCATGATACCCCAACAATGTTTATAAGATTTAAGCACGAAGCGAATGGTGACTTGAGATTAGCAACTGATTGCTACAAGCAATATGTAGCACGATGCGTCATAGGGGATCTACCATTAGAAGCCAATTTAATTACTCATATTCTTGATGGCTTAAGGAATGCTCAGTTACTAATGAATCACACCACTTTGGAGGACTACATCCAAAAGTGCATTTGTGTTGAAGATGAATTGGGTAGTTTTATTCAAGTCTTCTCACCAACAACAAAGTCTACTCCAACTGTGAAATCAAGTTCTTGTATGATCGATGAAATGGCAGAGGTTGTTGCCAAGAAATTGATTTTATAAGCTGCTAGGCCTCCACCTAGGAAGTGATTGCATGTAGAGGAGATTATTTGTCATATGTGTGCAATAGAATACCATCTCATCTAACACAATAGTTGTAATATTGTGAAATTGAGTAGATGTGGATCAATCAATCAACTTTTGAGTGTTTTTACAACAAGAACTAGTTGAGAAATATGCCATTTAGCAAGTTCAATTCCAAAATCGACGAGTTATGGGGAATTATCAAGCCCCATGAATAGTTGTGCATTAATGTACTAGCATCCCCCATGATACTCATACCAGATCAAATGCCATATTCGCCTAGATGGATACTGGAGTATCCTACATACTTAGCTAGACCTATGTTGAGTCAGTGGTGACCTTCTCCTCCATACATAATTCTAGTTAAGTATGGATAATTCCAAGAGCTTATAGAGTAGCTATAATGCCAATTGCTCCAATTATTATAGAGGTTACTAGGAAAAAGTGCCACAAAATTTAGTGAATAAGAGGCGTACCCTCTGTTGAATCTACTAGTTATTTGGGTTTTGTAGACTATTCAAGTGGATATGATGACTACCATAGTCAAAATTATGGGTATAGTGACATGAGTATAGCCAAATTCATTATACAAATGTTCCACCACAAAACATGGATAGAACTCAATCGAGACCTACTCGTTTGAGATTTCCTTGCTTGAGGTGTAATGGGGACCACTTTGTTAGAGAATGCCCTCATGCTCAAGTTCCCCAATTACCACCCATACCAACTAAGAAATCCTTCTATAATGAATGTAGAGAAACTTGTTTGTTTAAGGATTGTCCTCATAACATGAACATGAGCAAATCAACACCTATTAACATGGGAATGACTATAACTCTACTAATGAAGAGGAAACAAAAGTGCTATTTTTTATATAAGTGATTATGCGGGCGCAAGCTAAGGCAAAAAATAGATGCTAAGGGTGAAACGATGCTTGACCTATCAAGCTTAGATAGTGAAGAGGATCTTCCAAAGGATTCTCCACTTAGAAAGGGGAATTCGAAGACATAACGAGGTATAAATAAATGGAAGAAGAAAGTTACTAAGCTTGAGTACTCTCTCAAGGTCAATTATGCTGAGATTATTCAGAAGCAAGATTAGCTTAAAAGAAGAGAAGATTAGCTCAATAGGGAACAAGAGAAAACTCAAGGTCTAAGAACAAAACATAATAGTGCTCTAACACTATCACATGTTATAGGCACTCAAGGTCAAATCCAAACAAGAGGGAGCAAACAAAAGGTGTGGAAGCATGTAGAGCAAGGCATGTGCAGTGTGCATGAAGATAAGATGATTCATACTATTCAAAGTCAAAACAATAGTTTTTATCACTACTTTTGTATATACAAGGAAATTGAGAAAGCTAATTTTGTAGTCAAATGCTTCATTTTTTGGAAGCGGAGGATTCCTCAAGCTTGATGAGCTTAGGTAGAACCCACATATCAATTTTCATAATTTCTGGAGCCCGTTAGACCCCCCAATTAGCTCTAGAACCTAATTTTTAACTATGTTGGACATTGTGTCTGAAACCAACAAAATTAGTGGAAAACTATAAATTGGGCTAGAGAGCTCATTTTTGAAGCCAACCATTTTGGAAGAGGAAGCTTCTAATTTCATTGAGAGTGTATACTTCCAATGCTTATACTCTGCCTCTTCCTTGTGTGTGTATGTGTATATCTTTTGTGCTTCTCACCTTCACCTTCATTCACATCACTGGTTGATATGATGATGATAATTATATCATCCTCACATCTCCATGGATTCACAATTATGAGGTGGATCTCCTCAATGTTGATACTTGCCATTGTCTAGAGTGATACAAAATTTGGCATTGTTACCAGGGTGTGTAGCTGGAGTATGAGTGTGTGATGGTACAAGTGTAGAGTATTGATGTTAGAAGCTTTACTAGATATTTTTTAATCATTTTTTTGGATTTCGACATCATTTTCATTGCCATCTTCATCTCCTTCACCTTCATCCACCATAGCCATCACCTCCATTTTCATCCAAAATTTTCGATTTTGAGCATATCTGCCCTTCCCCATCATTTCCCTCATTCACATTTGCAAGAGAGTGAGAGAGAGAGCATGCATGTGCTGCATTTTTGCTTGTTTTTATTGATTTTATGTAGGTTACAACATCATGTTCACCTCTACATGTATAGATAGGTACAACAAAGCATTTTTCGAAAATCACATCGACTTCCTCTATTGTGAGAGATCAAGAAAGTTATCTTTTATTATTTGCATCTGTCCATTAGGGTCTGTTGTGATGGAATAACCCTCAATGAAAACTATCTATCGAAACAGACCGCCCATCTATCATGATAGACCACTCTATCACGACAAACCTCGTTTGTTGTGATAGACTAGATACCCCACATACATCTATCATGACAAGGCATCGTCTAACATGACAAACCCCCCTCTATAATGATAGTCTAAAATGTGATAGAACAATTTTACGATATACGCTCATCTATGGGGACATACCCCCATCTATCACAAAAAACCAACCTCTATCGCAATAGATATCCCTCTATCATGATAGAGCACCCCCACGATAGACCCTGCCTATCGCAAAAAAGCCCCCTTTTATCACAACAAACCATAACATTACATGAAAGAGGCCACGCAGAGCTAGATGGTGGTGTGCTCGGTTGCTCCAAATGCTAAGGGAGTGGACTCCTACGTGAGGCGAGAGAAAATAGAGAGAGAAACCTATGCAAAAATTTGGAGAAGAAGATGGACAAACTAAAGTTGAAGAAGTACCAATCAAGTTATGAGAGATTTGGAACCAAGTCTTATTGATAAGTGACTTTTAGATCATTTGGACATGTTCATACATCACCAATGACCGAAAGTCATAAAAATAATGTAAATGCCTATAACTCCTTAATTTGGTGTCCAAAAAACATAACTAAAATATGTATGAAAACAAAACAAAAGTGTTTGTGAAGAACACGGAAATCATCTTTCAATGGATAGTATGGAAAGGATCCAACCTTCAATTGACCCAAACACATGGATTCCCTTGGATGAAGACACAATTTCAAAAGATGTTTTAAGTTTCTGCAATGAGGAGTCTTATGAAAATCGTTTAATTAGATCTCAAGAGAAAACAAGGTTACCTGAGGCTCTTCAAATAGGTATTGGATATTCAAATGGAACACTTATTGCACCTGGTGTTATGGACTTCCAATTCATGAGGGGGAGTATGGGTTTTGCTGTAGGTGAAAAAATTACTTGTTTAATTGAATATGCCACACAAAAGCTTCTACCACTAGTTTTGTTTGTGCCTCTCGAGGAGCACGCATGTAGGAAGGTACGACGAGTTTAATGCAAATGGTTAAAATTTCTTTTGCTTTGCATTATTATCAAGTAAAAAAAAAATTACTTTATATTTCTATCCTTACTTATCCAACCACTAGAGGTGTTACTGCTAGTTTTGGGATGTTAGGAGATATAATTATTGCTGAATCCAAAGCCTATATAGAATTTGCTGGCAAAAGGGTCAACATTGGGTCAAAAAGTACTTGATAGTTTTCAATTGCTAAGGCCTTATTTGAGAATGTGATACTCGATTTAATTGTTCCATGTATTCTTATAAAAGGTGTTTTGAGCAAAATATCTGATCTTTAACCATCAATTCCTTATTAAAAAACTAGTAATTTACTAATTTGTTTCATATTTTTCACACACACACACACACACACACATATATATATATATATATATATATATATATATATATATATATATATATATATATATATATATATATATATATATATATATATATATATATATATATATATATATATATATATATATATATATATATATATATATGACATCAGAGGAGGTGGAACCCATGTTTGCACATTGAGAGCTTCAAAATTTCATAAAAAAAGGTTAAATTCACTTAGTATCATGTGCCAATCACTTGACATGACTATAGCTGAGAAATTGAGCCCAAAGACTATTCAAAACTTGCAAAAATCATTGTTTGATTTTTTTTGCAAAAAAGTTCAAAAAAATAAGTTATAATTGCATTAAAAACAACAATTTTTTTGTTTTTCAACCATAAAAGGCATACATAGATGCAAAACATAGCCAATGGGTGCTTGTTTTCATAACGTCCCAATTTTTGCAGCAATATGACGTGTAAAATCAGAGAAAGGACCTATTATAATAAGTTTCGAGCAAGTATGCCCTTCCACAATCTTTAGACATGTACTCCCACTTGAAATGGGAGAGAATTTCTACAACAAAGAGACTTGTAAATGAAAGTGGCATTATCTTAGAATCCATGAGTGTGATAAGGAACATATTATCTGTGAATGCCCTAGAAACCCTGCTAATGCCATGGAGTCACTAGAGCACAAGCATTGCAACAAGTCAAGGAGATCAAGGCAAAGAATCAGAGTCTAATGAAAGTGGAGAGCCTAGGAAAACCAAAACATGGAAAGGATCTAGAGAAAGAGTGAAGAGAAATGGTCCAAGAAACTAGCAAAATTAGAAGGTAACCCAAAGGAAACCAAGGAAAAAATTACAAAATTGACGTTTCATATCCCAAAACAAACCCCACCCATACCTAAGTCTGGATCAGTACTAGAAGATCCCATCTTAGAAGACATAGACATGATGTTCAAGACATATCAGGCATGACTGAGAGAAGGACCAAACACAATCGAATTAGACAAGAGATACTCTAGAGCGGATCTAGAAGTAGAGAGACCGAAATTGTGCATCAAGATGGTAGAATTAGATTAGGCTATGTTTGAGGTTAGCCAAATTTTTCAACCAAAACAACCTAGTCAAACTAGAGATGCATTCCTAAGGATTGTGAGAACAATTAAAGTGAATGATACCTGAGGACTTGGTGCTTCAAATGGCACAATATGTTGAGAGTGAAAAAGGAGATTTTCTACCAAGGAATTCTAATGTTCCAAACTCAACACGAGGAGGAATCGCTCCTTCCATTATCAAGTATTCGTAGGAATTCTTGAGGGAAATCTAAGAAGAGAAGTGGAGTATGGAAGAAATGAGTCCCCCACCTATTCAAGAAATAGATGATATGCAAGATCAATTCCCTCAAGATATTTCCTCTATATATGAAGAGCAAGAAGACATTCAATTAGGTGAAAGGCGCGGCTTGAATCCAATTCTTTACAAGAATTGCCACAATTCATAGGTACATGGGAATCAAAGTCCATTTAAATATGCACCCCTAAAATATTGGTAAGGAACAAATACTTTGTAGTACCTAGGAGCACATAGGCCATAAAAAACACTAAAGTATAGTGCGATCTTACGTTAGAAGATCTCTTAAGAGTAAAGCCATAATTGTGGAAACATATAGAAAACCAAGTACTAGAGCTTGCCAATTCTCACTTGAAGGTAGAATCCCATGGAAAAGTGTCAGAGATCCCAATAGACAAGATAGGAGATATGAATGAAGGAGAAGAAGGAAATACCTATCTTCCTATCACATACCAAGGGTATACGACCAAGGAAATCCTAGATTTTGGAGCATGAGTTGCCATTGCCACCATCTCCTTACAAAAATGTTGGGGTAAGCCAACTTTGTGACCCACTAGAATGAAGCTTCAAATGGGAAATGGGCATATATAAAATCTATTAGGATTGTTGGAAGGGATCACTTTCACCACCTATGTTTTAGAGTCTGAACACACTTTTGTGATATGTGAGTTTGGGAAAAATCATGCATACAAAGATCTTAGGTAGATCCTTTATAAGAAAATTCTAGATAGTGCAAAATTGGAGAACCAATTCTTTGTACTTACAACTATTGGAGTTTGAGGTCTTGGAAGCACATGAACAACACAAGGAAGAAGAAGAAGAAGAAGAAGAAGAAGAAGAAGAAGAAGAAGAAGAAGAAGAAGAAGAAGAAGAAGAAGAAGAAGAAGAAGAAGAAGAAGAAGAAGAAGAAGAAGAAGAAGAAGAAGAAGAAGCTTGCAACACACCAAACAATAATGATTGTGTTGGTGCAATTAAGCACAAGCCTATACACTTGATCACCTCACATAAGATTGATGTATTGACATTACACTTGGAAGGCTTCATATGTACAACCTCTTGTAACTTTGCTTCACAATTGCCCATTGTAAAAGTGAAATAAGTCAACGAGGAGTTAGGAAGCATATAATCTCGTATCATTTGGTAGTTCAGTCAAGAGAAAATCAATTCTATACTTTAGGATTCACTTTCAGGTGCAGATTTGAATTTGAATTCAGATCTTTGGCTCCAACAAAAACTATAAAAGAGGATATGAAATGTGCACATGTATCTCGAGGTTCAGAGATCATATTCATGTGCTTTCATTGCAAAGAGGAGCTCACCTCATAGCTCACTCATTTATTTTCGATGACGTTGTACTTTTACATGATTTAATACATACATGTTCATTACTTCCTACTCTCATATCTCTGTCATAACTCATCATAATAGTGAACTTGTCTGAGCCTCTTCTTAGTGTATAGTGGATCATTTCTCTTGATTTAAAGCATGATAGCTCAAGCATACTGTCTACTTTAATCCTACAAAATTTCATTAATAATGCTTCATGTGATCATCAGATATTAATCAATCTTTGCTCACTGGTCTCTGCCTGTCAAGCCCTGTAAATGTCAGGATGCATGATCAATTCAATAAACATATTTCTTTGCATATAGTCCATCACTTTAGATGATTTCACTCATGATTGGTAGCTTGTTAAGCTAATTGAAGTTCCCCAAAAGGAATTTTATCAATTGTTGCTGTACTCAGAGAATGGTTCAAAACTCTGAGTAGGTGTCTCAACCAAAATACTAAGTTTTGGATCTTGGAGCATATGCCTACCTATCTGTCTTGATCCTATCATTAGTGCATCATCTTCCAAGCAACATATGTGATTATTTATGCTTATTATCTAGCTAGACAGGCCCACAACACTCTCCAGCCATCACTTATAGTAGCTATGAAGCAGGTTTTAGCTATACCAACTCATCTCTTGTGATTATCCATCTCCTCCAACAGTGGTATCAGAGCAAGTTCAATCAAGATGGGAGATGGATGTCCATCCTTCGTTGACAAATTGGATAGGAACAACTACTCAGCATGGTCCCTAAGAATGCAAGCTTACCTTCAAGGGAGAAGCTTATATGGATACATGTGTACCTAAGTCATGAGGTCCTAGGGACTTG
Organism: Ceratopteris richardii; assembly: GCA_020310875.1. Lineage (NCBI taxonomy): Eukaryota > Viridiplantae > Streptophyta > Polypodiopsida > Polypodiales > Pteridaceae > Ceratopteris > Ceratopteris richardii. The sequence continues at coordinate 155,657,638 of CM035411.1, read as the reverse complement.
TGTTGATGAGACTTTACCTCGATTGCCCCACAAGTGCATATAGTGGTGGATTAATACCTTAATTATCAATCCGTGGAATGAGACATACCAAGTGTATGAAGATGTGTGCACACATGATGGTAACTGAAGTATCTAAGCTACAATGCATGTGACTAGCCTCAACTACCTCTCTAACTCACTAACTCCCTGAAAATACAGGCCACGATATCATTTACAACAATAAGTACAAATTCGATCCTTTATCTCAGCTCCAAACTCCAAATATGGTCAATAGTAGGTTCTTTCAAAGCTTTCGAGGAGATGCATCTAATGGTGGTATTTTCAATCAAATCTGACAAACGTGCTTCAAGTTATGAGCAAAATAGTTAATGGAGGGAAACACCAACACCTGCTCCACAAATCGTTATGGCACACACACACACACACACCAACAATTCAAAAGCGATGGGAAGGGGTAGACAACAGTCATGCACATAGATTTCAAGCATTAGACACACACAGAAGATAAGAAGGAAATCAGAAGGAAAGAGGTAAATTCGAAATTGTGCTTCAATTCTCACAATGGCAAAAAGTTCTTTACAAGAGTCACAAAGTGACTTATATACATGTGCACTAAAAATGTTCCTTTCTCACAAGAGACCGGCACTTTTATTGACTAACTCTAATTTCTTAATATTTTACAAGGATTATGTTACAATGATTGAGGCTTATGCATCTAGAGGACTCCTCTAGTGTATTTAAATAGCTTCAAGGGATTTTCATAGGAATTTGAAGAAGAAAAAATATGTCCATGATTTAAAAATTTCTAGGGCTCTTCTTTTGTGCTTCTTTACTTTGCAACACTCTCCCCCAAAGACACTAGGTCCGGTTCTTTGTTGATAACATCTTTATGGTTGACGATCGCATGCACCTGTCGAGGCCTCAAAGGTTCAGAGGCAATATATTACTTCTTTAAGGGACTGCCCCCCAGGACTTGGGAATGGTATTGCAACGATTGTGGGAAGGAACACCTCTTTAGAGATTGCCCAAAGAATCCTAATAAGACTCATGACACTGCACCTATTAATGTAATAGAAGTAATTGAATCGACAGGAAGTGACAAGGAATACATAGTGCCATTGAAAGCCATCACACGAGCACAAGCGAAAGGACGAGAAAGGAAACGAGTAGACTCGGAGCAAGAAAAGAGTAAGGAGCCTTAAGACAAGGCCTCACACAATCTAGAAAAACTCAAAAAGACCAAAGTACAATGTAAGTTGACTGTGGAAGAATTACTTCGTGTCAAACCACAATTATGGAAACAATCGGCGGGACAATTGAAGTTAGAGCAGGAGAAGCACGCGAAGGAAAGCCATGAAAACGACAACCCTTCTACCGTACAAATTCCAGTGGATAAGGTTGGAGAATTTAGCAAAGGAGATGAGGGCAACACATGTTTACCTGTCACATACAATGGATACATGACCAAGGCTATACTAGACATAGGAGAAGGAGTAGGTATCGCCACCAAAGAGATTTGGGAGAAATGGGGAAAGATAGCCCTACGATCAACTCGTATGAAGCTTCTATTAGCAGATGGCCATGTTGAGAAACCCCTGGGAATATTGGAAAAAAATTAGATTAACCCCCTGTGGAGTCAAATTTGAGCATCCATTAGCTATATGTCAATTTGGGAAGGCAACTAATTATGAAATGATATTAGGATGACCGTTCATGAGACAACTCAGGGTAGTGCAAGACTGGGGACGAGATTCATTATACTTTCAACATCAAGGAACAACTGCCAAGATAAATTTGCATACCTTTGCATACAGGGATGTACCGTCATTACAATGGAATCCCGTACACAAGGAAGAAGATGATTTTTCTATCCATAGTGCCGGATCAAGTGATCAATCATGGATGCACGAGGATGCACAACTATGGATGTGTAAGGAAGCAAAAAAAGAGGATAAAAAACTTCAATTATGGCCCTTAGGACATCAAAATTATCGACCCTTAGAGGACCCAATGTACATGCCTCAAGTTTTTCCTGATGAAGCATTCGAACCGCACGGTTGGATGGAAATCCTAGCAACCTTGGATGTCTATATGTGAATGAAGAAGTATTGATCATGAATGAATGTGTAGACGAAGAAGGCTATGACGTAAGTTTTTATATGGTAGTCCTTCAGGAGGTAGAAGAAAGAGAAGTATTAGAAAAAGAATGGAAGGAGGAATACGAGAGCATAGAGATGGAATCGGAGTTTGACTCAGAGGATCAATACTTAGAGGCCATTCGAGTCGAGGACAAGTGTGGAACACCCAAAGTGTTAGCAATAGAAACAGCCCCCTAGTACAGAACCATGAGGAAACCACGAGTAAGACCGAACCAACCCCGGATTTATTTGAAATTCTAGAACACTTCAAAAGATATGAAGTAGAGGAAAGGAAAATAGCCATTCAGATGCCTAAGACAGAGGCGAGAGAAGGAGAAGCTTATGATAATAAGGAACAAATGAAAAAAATCATAGCAGCCATAGAAAATGGAGAAGACAGATGCACCTACATAGGAAAGGATGTGTCACCTGAGGAGGAAGAAGAATTGATAAGATTGATTCGAGAATATTGAGATGTGTTTGCATGGACCTACAAGGATCTCAAGGGTGTGGAACCCTCCATTTGTTCTCACCGAATACCAATGACACCTGAGGCAAAACCGTCAAAGCAACACCCTTACATGTATAATGATGTTTATGCTGCAAAAATAAAGGAAGAAATAGACAAATTATTAGCGACCGGATTCATTTACGAGATAGAACATACGGAGTGGGTGTCACCATTAGTAGTTGTGCCCAAAAAGAATGGAAAACTAAGAGTGTGCATTAATCTAAAGAAAGTCAACTCAACCACGATCCGTGATAGTTACCCATTACCTATTACTGATCACCTTTTGGAAAGAGTTGTGGGCAAAGAATTATAGCTTCTTGGATGGATTCTCTGGATACAACCAAGTCACTATCGCTATTGAGGATCAACATAAGACACATTCGCTACTGAATGGGGAGCCTATGCTTTTAGAGTGATGCCTTTTGGACTCACTAATGCCCCCACTACTTTCCAAAGGACTTTGAGAGTAGCCCAACAACAAGAATGGACAGGGCATGATTTGTCCAAGCAACCAGACCAAATTGAGAAGCTACATGAGATTAGAATACAAGTTGTTACGGGAACTTATGCGGCAAAGAAAAGACAGAAAGCATATTATGATGCACACATCAAAGATAAAGGACTAAAAGAAGGAGATTTAGTTTTGGTATATACTTTGAAGCAACATGCCAAGAAGCTATAGAAATGCGGATATGGCCCTCTAATAATCAATAGGATTTCAACCAGTGGAGCAGGTAACCTAGCTACTCTGGATGGAGATGTTCTTCCTAATTACATAAGTGGTTGTCGAGTAAAACGTTACATGGAGCCATTGACGGACCAAATGTTAGCACGACTTGTAGGCACACAAAATTGAAAAGAAGAGGAAGAGAAGATTAGAGAGGAGGCAAGGCAAGAAGCCCTAAAGCGTATCAAGAAATGGAAAGAATGGATAAGGCAAAGGGATGAACGGTATTTACAAGGAGAAGAACCTATTCCCATGGCCAACTATCAAGTTCACAAGACCAACACAACCAATCTCAGCATATCCAACCATATTTAAATCTAGGGATTGGAACGACAAAGTACAAATTAATAGATGCCTTGATAGATTCAGGAGCAGCACTCAATTGCATACGAAGGATAGTCATCACGCATCTTCAAACGACCATAATGCCTACTAAAGCACACATGATAGGCGTTGGAGGTCAAGTCATCGAATGCATTAGAGAAGCCATGATATCCCTCCACCTAGGAACTTCCACTATGGAGCAATGAGTTCTGGTGTGTAAAGACGAGGGTTTGATAGAGAACCTAATCCTAGGACAATATTGGATTATTGAGAATGAAGTGAGCATTCACCTAGCTCAAGGGTACATCTCAACCAAAATAGGACATAAGGAAATCTTTAGCTTGTTAGAAGAAAGACCCTATCCCGTACATGAAACCATCAAGTGTGAAAAAGAAACTCTAGAAGAGGAGTTGGAAAACAAATCAATCAAAAGTGTACCAAAGGAGTGGCCCAAGTAAGAAGTGACTACCAATACCAATGCACCACTGGAAAAGGTGGATTCATCCCACAGGAACGGTGAATCCAAGAAAAACGGTGAAGACAATGGTCCTAAAGTCACCCCCAATAAAGGAGGATCATCCATGTGGAAGTCCACAATCCGATTATCACAGTCAAGAAGTACCAATCTACAACGGGTTCGCAAGGAAATAGAGAAATCTACACCACCAATACAGGTCACTCATTTTATGGAGACAAGGAAAAACAACGAATTCTCTTCATTACAATTGGGACTGAAAAGACTCCTGAGAGTATGGCCTCCAAAGTCATTAGTAGAAGCCCAAAAAACACAACGACACATATGGATTCCGAAAAAAGTCAGATAGATTGCAAGTCAAGAGATCAACAAGCAGGAATACATATTACACCAACAAAGCAAGACCATAAAGCCAAACAAGACTCACCAAAGGTATCAGAGGAACATGATATCAACCAATCGGATTGCAAAAAAGGAAGAGGAAAAACCTAAAGCACGGCAAAACAAAGAGGAGACGAAGTCTCACACTTCAACTACAAAATGGATATGGAGACCCAAGAGGCAGCAAGGATAACAACAACAGATTCAACAGGGTTCGGATTGCACACATGAAGAATCAACTGCACCTAAAGTATGCATGACAGGGCCACAATATGAGGCCATGCATTCGGCACATGATGTGTGTAACAAAACTAGTGGTGCACATTTGCCACTTGGGAATAGATCATAGATTCTACTTCCATAGGAATGGACCTACTATGTAAATAAATAAATGCTTCAGCTACACCAATTCTTGTTTTCTTTCAGAAATAAAAATGAAAAAACATGCGGTAAGAGATCTTACTTATGTAAGCAAGGAAAACAGAGTGACACAATGAACCACATGTCACTAAGACGCACAAGACTAATGGCATCCCTTCTATAAAAAAGCTGATGCTCTCCTTATTACAAGTGCAGATGGCTTCTGAGGACTCTGAAGCAACCATTCAAGAGGAGATGCTGGAATTCCCTCTACAAAGCATGACTAAGGCAAAAGGTCATTGGTTTCGAGAAGATCAACCTGTCGGGGATTACTTGTTCTTGGTGACAATTAAAATTATGGACACGGATCATCAGTTCCCAGTAATGTCCCAAGAATTCAAAGTAGTGCATGAACTTCCATCGACGATGGACATTATGAAGAAAGCTGGTATCCAGAAATACTTTGAACTCCCGATATACAAACCAGATTTCCAGTGTTGCACTCAAGTCATGAACACCTTACAACCTGTGCTGCATGATCCATTAGTACCTGAAGCTAGAGTCCTAGATGCAGTAGGCGAGTGGGTCATCATACAATTCACCCACGACTTAATTAAAGAAGCCTTCGGATGGGAAAAGGACGGGAATACAATTTTGAAAGAGGAGAGCCGAGGAGCAAAGACTAGAATGGGTACTAAATGTGGATATTAGAAGTGATTCAAAGGATGATGGTCAATGGGAAGAATTAAATCAAGTGAACGATGACTCTAGAATGGAAGGCACAAAAATCGATCAGAGGCCTGATAACAATATTAAGGACACAACAAGGCAGGAGGCATCTCAAGAAGGAGTCCATATAATCAAATTGAATGAAGCATCTAACATCCAAATCAAAGAGACTATTTTAGTGGGAGATGTCCAAATAAAGAACCCTAAGGAAGAAAAAATAGAAGACGCAGTGAAAGAATTCGAACCCTTCACACCAATTAGGGTAGTGGCAGAACCCTCTCCGATGGATGTCACGTTTCAAGGAAGTGCCACCAAATCGATCAATAAGGAAGAGGAGCGAAGAGAACAAGAAGTACAACTCCAAATAAGGCAACCGCATAACGAGATGATACATGTGGAGCAAGGAAAGGACATACGAACCGGGGAAGAACGAAGCATCCCCAAAACTTGGTTGAGCGTGGATGTAGCTCAGCTCAAGCCAGTAGTACAACAAATGATACAAACGGCTATGGATACTCAACAGCTAATGCTTGAGGCTGACGCAGATTACCACAAGGCAATGCGGGAGAAGAATCAATTCCAAGTAATAGGTGAGAATTTATCTACCAAATTAATTCAAGCGCAAAAGATAATATTAGAGAAAGAAACAGAAACCAATGAGGCCAAGCATCAATGTGCCACACTAGAAAAGGAAAACAAGAAGCTGCAAGAACAACTGAACACACTACAAATCAAATATGAGGCTAGCGAAGCAGAGAAAGCGTGAATGATTACTAGAAGTAAAATCCTTGAATCTCAAATCAAGGTATGCATGGATGAAGCTGACAACCTACGGAACAGGAACAAAGAGCTGATGAAAGATCTTTTATGCAACCAACCGATAGAAGCTCCTGACATGATAGAAAACAACACAAAAGCACTAAAAGAGCGGATAGCAAAGTATGAAGATCAATTGAAGCAAGATTGTGTACCTAAGTCAAGAAGACTCAAGGACTTGTGCCAAAGAGACTAAACCTCATTTGCAATACAAGTGCGTATAGTGGGAAATTGACACACGCTTATATGTCAATCCGATCAAACGACCTAACCAAGTGTATGAGGACATGTGCACACATGATGGAAAATGAAGTGGCTGATATGCATGAAAAAAGACTAATCCACCTTTCTAACTCACTGAAAGACTGAAAGTGTCTGCCACGATACCACTTACAGCAGTTTTCAATAAATCAAGGAGTTCTCCCAGCTCCAAGCTCCAAATATAGTCAATAGGATACTCATTTCGAAAAGCTCTCGACGAGACGCATCTATTAAAAGTGGTTTCACTCGATTCTGACAAATGTGCTTCAAGTTATGACCAAAATAGTGAATGGTAGGAAGCACCCACACTCATGCCACAACTCCTACAAGCTCATACACACTACAATAGCTCAAAAACAGTGGGGAGGGGTAGACAACAATCCTACACACACATTCCAAGCATTACACACACATAGAAGATCAAAGAGAAGATGAAAATCTGCAAGAAAGAGGCAAATTCGAGATTCCAAGCTCTCCTTGTTCACAATAGCAAAAAAGTGCTTACAAAGAGTCACAAAGTGAATTATATACATGTGCCCGAAATTTGGTTCTTTCACACAAGAGACCAGCACTTTATTACTAAAAAGTGAATTTCCTACTAATTCACAAGGGATATTTTACAACAAGATGGGATTATGCCACTAGAGGACTCCTCTAGTGCATTTACATGGCTTGAGGGAATTCTCTAAGACTTTGAAGAAGAAAAATCATGCCCATTAATTTTGAAAATTTTGGGGCTTTTCTTTTATGCTTCTTTGCTCTGCAACACTCTCCCCCTCTTTGTCTCTATCGTCCCTTGACAAGCTTTTCTTGTCCTCAGCTTGTTTTTCGCATGCATCCCTTGGTCAGTTTTGCCTGTTTGTTAGACTGGCATTACGTTTCAATGGCCCTGATCTTGATTCTTCTTTCACATCCTCTGGGCCTAATGCATTGCTTTCAGCCTGTTTACTTTGTTGACAACGCACGCTAACAGCGGAAGGATTACTACCTACCAAATATTGTCTTGCACTTCTTCATGTATAGTTCCTGGCCCTGGTCCGTCCTTCCCATGAAATGTCCTGGTTCTGATTGTTCTTTAATTCCATTCCTCAGGACCTTGCTGTTTTGCGTTGTTGCCTGATGCGTGCCCCTGCGGGGTTTTGGGCAGAGGATGGTTCTTTCACTTTATGATCTTCTTTCTTTATTGAGCTGTTCTTGACTTTGATCTTCTTCTTCTTCTCTTCTTGCTTGATTCCCCTTCCACATGTCCCTCCTCCTGAACTCTGTCGTCCCCGACAAGCTTTTTGTGGTGACGTGAATAGGTCTGTATGGTTGCCTACTCTCTTTGATTCAGCAAATTAGCATGACATAACATAAATTCTTTCCACTGTTGTGACTTGACGCCATCCTCTGGTGCTGTCGGTGATCCGCAAAAAAACTGGTTTCATATGCTACCAATCGTGCATTCAAGTTTGAAGTTATCTTGACAAAAATTTCCAAATCTATTTCGAAGAAGCCAGTGAAAAATGCTTCTTCGAAAGTCTGCATGTATGTTGACGGCAAAAACATAAGTCGTGAATAATACGCCATCAAGGTTAAGCGGCTCGGAATAGTAGAGGGATAAAAAACGAGCGCTTCGGATCCTTGTGTAATGCCGATGAAATTCAAAAAAGTGTACTTTGCATGCTGAAAGACTTTCATTACAGTTAATAGCATGCTGAAAATCTTATTGGTCATTTTAACTGCCAAGTCCGGGACATTCGCATAGCGTGCAATCCAAAATTCCATTGTTTTTACCATATATTCTTCCGTTGGTAGGTAGTTATGTGGCGGACTAGGTAACAATGGGTAATTCAACCATTGATTATTGATACTCCCCTGGCGCTGTCCTTCCCAAAATTGCAACCAGGCACGTCTGCAAGGTACTAGACAAAATGCTGGATTGACTTGAAGCGCGTATGGTGATGCTTCCCATTGTACCCGTAATGTAGGATTCTTTTCCAAAACTTTGCATCTCCATATGGGATCAGCTTTTTCGAATTCTTCTTGAGTATACTTGAATGTATCTTGGCTGAACTAGAGGTTGTGGTCCGGATCCTTATTCGTCGTAGTCTTTATATATTGTCGCGTTTGTTCTTTAAGTAGTCCATATGGTACATTGAAAGGCTTCAAAATTTGATCCAGATTTTTGCTTTTGATTTGGGCCTCCTTCATTACCTGGATTATTTGATCTTCGAATTCAGCAGTAAGTTGGGACACCAGTAGTGTCCTTTCCGGTCGGCTCAGTTCTCAGTCTCCTCAGTAGCCTCTGTGGATTTTGGAACTACTGGTGTCCCCTCAATGTCCTTGTGTGTCAGTTGATCCTGTAATTGCTTTATCATTTCCTTCTTTTGCCTAATTTCTTCCTGTGCCTGCAAAATTGTTTCCTTATTCTTTTGGATTTCCTCTGCCACTATCGCGAGTTGATCAGTGTCTTCTTTACAATGTAGTAGGTATCGATTTTTAGCTTTTTTCCATTTTGCCCTAAGAGTCTACCACGACCCTTATTGGTGTGAAGGGTTCTTCTTCTACTACTGTCGCTTCTTGAGGCTCTTTCTTTGGTATCTTTATTGACACCTCGCACATGGGTGTTGCCTCCTTGATATGAATAGTGGAAGTCTCATTGATTTTTATCACATGCATCCCTTCTTGGTTTGCTTCCTTACTTGCGGTAACCTGATCAAGGTGGGTAGTGTTGGCATTCGTCTTTATGCCCTCTTCTTCTTCATTGTAGTTGACTGCATTCAATTCCACCCATTGTCCATCATCATTTGATTCACTTTGAATATCTACATTTAACAATGATGTTTCGGTTTCTTCTTGTGCATTCGAAGATGAGCTTGAATTTTCCAACCCTAATTCCCTGTAGCGGTGTACTTTTGTGAGCTTCTTTTTGGCCTCTATCTCCTGTTGGGCCTGCTGATAATGGTGCCCTTGTACTGGTAAATTGACCCGCCCTTCTATATATTGATGTGTATCCTCGAGGGCTTGAGTTAGATCTTCCTCCGTAATCGGTCTTTGCTCTTCAATTCTTGTCTTTGGAAGCACATGCAATCTTTTCGTTGCTGGGGCTTCCTCTTCCACTTGCTTTACTTCCCTTAATCTCTTTGTTCCTCTCATTCTAGGTTGAGAGCTAATTTCTGCCTCTTCCACTATCTTGAATCCCCTTTTCTTTTTAGGAACTGTGGCGACTTTGGCATACTTAGCAATGGCAATCGAAGGTGGCATTTCCTGTAGGTGCTCTCTGATGCCTAAAGCATGGTAAATTAATATTGTCATAGCGACGCTTCCATTGAGGAACTTCTTATTATTCCATTGCTTCTTTGCTTCGAATAGTCTTTCCTGTATGTAAGGAGTCAGATTTATTTGATTTCCAATCTGTTTGATTGCATGAGAGCAATTGAACAATGATCTTTTGAGGAGCCATGTATCAATGCATATTTGGGAAGCAGAAGTGCAAAAGCTTCCTTGATCAAGTCATGTGTAAACTGAATGACTACCCATTCGCCTATTTTATCCATCACTCTAGCCTCAGGCACCAATGGATCATGCAATGCTGGCTGTAATGTGTTCATGACCTGCGTGCACCTTTGAAAGTCGGGCTTATAAATTGGCAATTCAAAATATTTATGAATGCCTGCTTTCTTCATGGTGGTAATTGTAGATGGGAGTTCATGCAACACTCTGAAGTCTTGGGCCATGATCGGAAATTGATGATCGGTATCCATGATTTTTATAGTTGCCAGGAAGAGATACTCCCTAGCCGGTTGATCTTCGCGAAAGCAGTGTCCCTTTGCCTTGGTGATACTCTGGAGTGGAAATTCCAATACTTCTTCTTGTACTGTTGCTTCAGAATCTTCAGAAGCCATCTGCACTTGTATGGAAAAGCGCATTAGCTTCAATGGAAAGTATAGCAACTATGTAGTGCATTGTAGTGATTTGCTGTCATTCCATCACTCCGTTTCCCATGGTTATATAAGTGAGATCTCTGACCACATCTTTTTATTTCCTTTCCTGAAACAAAACAAGCATTAGTGTAGCAAAAGCATTTATTTATGTACATAGTATGTCCATTCCTAAGAGAGTTGAAGCTATGCCCTAATTCCCCTTGGAGAATGTGCACCACTACTGTGCTCATCTATATCATGTGCTGAATGCTTGGCCTTGTAGTGTGGCTCTAGTATGCATACTTTATGTGCATGTGATACTTCATGAGTGAAATTGGAATCCTTGTTGTTCCGATGGTCCACTCCTTGCAGTTTCTTGGGTTTCCAAATCCATTTTGTGGGCGCTTTGATAGGTCATTTTCTTTCTTTGGTTCCTCGGGCTTCATGTGTTCTCTTTGTTTCCTCTAGTGTCCTAGTAATAGAGGTCCTACTCTTCATGTTTCTAGGGCGAGTCTGTTTTTGCTTTGTCATTCAAATGTTTTGATGTAATGTATCCTCCTGATTGCGTATTTCTTGCTTGGCTGCTTGTTTAACCTTCTTGGGAATCCATATCTGCTGTCATGCTTTCTGAGCTTCAATCAAAAGCTTAGGGAGCCATACTTGCAAGAGTATAGTTGTTTTAGGTGGTGATGACGTTTCCGATTTCCGCACTTGATCCTTGCGTACCCATTTGAATTTGCTCTTCCCTTGATGTGAATGTCTGAATGTTGTCCTCCACATTGCTGATCCTTCTGTCGTATGAGGGACTTCATGAGACAATTGGTAATCCGAAACGAGTGAATATATGCTCAAAAAGGAACTTAGCAGTGGTTTGAGCATCGTTCCTTCTAGTAGCCTTTGCTTCTACCCATTTTGTCAAGTAATCAGTGGCTACTATGATGTACTCAGCATGTGATCCTTTGGCTGGTGGATTAATGGGTCCTATGAAGTCAATACCCCATTTAGAGAATGCTCTCGCACAAACCATTGGTCTCAATGGCATGTCATCTCTCCGAATTGGGTATTTGGCTCTCTGGCATGTCTCGCAACTACGTACATATGTTTGAGCATCCATATGTAAAGTTGGCCACCACAAGCCCGCGAAAAGGATCATTTTTACGGTTCTTTCGGCGGAAAAATGACCTCCTACTGCACCTACGTGCGCCATCTCTAATATGGGTAAATATTCATGAATACATAATCACAATTGGTTGTCTGCTCCTCTTCTAAACAAGTTTCTTCCTATGAGAACATAATCCTTGCTCATCTTCTCTAGGGATCGTTTTCTAGCCAAGCTAACTCGCTCCTCATGTTCTCTTGTCTTTAGGAATTTCACTAATGTTTTACTCCAATTGGGTGCTATCGTTGAGAAAGGTATGGATGTATGATCCTCTGGGATTGTCTCCTTGCATTCTGCACAATTACTTACATAGTCATGGAGATTCTTGGGCATCTCAGGCTAGTATACTCCTAATCTTTTTAATTCCCTGATGGTTCCATGAGTCCCTTGGTGTGTTCTCCATTTGTTCACATGTGCTTGTTCGATTAGCTTCGCTTGTTCGTCCTCCTTGACACATCTTAGCAATACCCATTGGGTTCCTTATAGTACACACTTCTCGCAATAATATGCAAGTTTCTTGATTGGAGAATTTCCTTTGTGCTATCCTTATTGATTGAATGTTGTGGGCCATGGGTGAGTATTGGAATGAGTTTCTCTGCCCACTTTGGACAAACTTCCAGATTAAACAAATAAGTATTTGGCAGATCATCGGGTACTCCATTTGGTGGTTCTCCGTGTGTTAACCTTGAAAGATGATCCGCTCTCACATGGGTGTTTCCCTTCTTTACTATCACCTCAAAGTCGAACTCCATTAATAGTAGGAACCATCTTACCAATCTTCCCGTGTTGCAAGGCTTATTGACAGGTACAATAGAGCCTGATGATCTATGAAAAACTTGAACTTGTTGGCTAAGAGATAGTGTCTAAATTTCTTCACTGCATAGACCATTCCTAATCCTTCTCGCTCGATAGTGGTATAATTCCTTTCAGCTTGATTTAGTTGTCTGCTTGCATAGGCAATTGGATGATCTAATTTTCCTTCATCGGCTGGCTCGGCTAATATACATCCTATTGCATAATTAGACGCATCAACATGAATATGAAAAGGCTTGTTCCAATTTGGCGTTTTCAGAATTGGGGCCGTGCTAAGCCTCTTTTTTAACTCATTGAATGCCTTTTCGCACTCTTCTGTCCAAGTGAATTGAGTTAAGAGACCATACAGGGGTTTGGCGATTATGGCATACATGTGGATAAACCGATGGTAATATCCAGAGTGTCCCATAAATGCTTGCACCTCTTTCACAGTCTTTGGTCTAGGAAGCTCTAAGATGACCCTAATCTTGTCCTCATCCGTGGATATTCCATTTCTAGAGACTATGTGTCCTAGGATTTTTCCTTGTCTCACCATGAAGACACACTTCTCTGGGTTTAAATAGACTCTGTACTGTCTACATTTATTAAATATCTTCCTCAACTCAAGAATATGATCGTGTCTTTGATTGGAGTATGTACATAGGTCATCTACATATACTTCCATGCTCTTTTTCAGAAATTCTTTGAAAACATGACACATCAATCGTTGGAAAGTAGCTGGTGCATTAGTGAGTCCAAAAGGCATCACTCGGAAAGCATAGACTCCCCATTCGGTCGCGAATGCGGTCTTATGTTGATCCTCAGTAGCAATAGCCACTTGATTGTATCATGAGAATCCATCTAAGAAGCTATATACTTCTTTTCCTGCTACTCTTTCCAATAGATGGTCCGTAATGGGTAATGGGTAGCTATCACGTATGGTGGCTGCATTGACCTTTTTCAAGTTAATGCACACTCTCAGTTTTCCGTTCTTCTTAGGCACAACTACTAGTGGCGATACCCACTCGGTGTGTTCTATCTCATATATGAAGCCTACCGATAGTAGTTTGTCTATTTCTTCCTTAATTTTAGTAGCATATATCTCATTGTATGTATATGGCCGTTGTTTTGATGGTTTTGCATCTGTCGTCATTGGTATCCTATGAGAACAAATCAAGGTTTCCACGCCTTTGAGATCCTTATACGTCCATGCGAACATGTCTCGATATTCTCGGATCAGTTGTATTAACTCTTCCTCCTCTTCCACCGACACATCTTTGCCTATGTAGGTACTTCTTTCTTCTCTCTCTTCCACTGTTACTATGATCTTTTTTGTTTGGTCTTTGTTGTCGTATGCTTCTCCATCTCGAGCCTCTCATTTAGGCATTTGAATAGCTATCTTTCTCTCCTCTACTTCGTATCTCTCAAAATGTTCAGGAACTTCAAACAGATCTAGGTCTGGTCCAGTTTTCCTCATTTCTGCTTCTTGTTCTTGTACTCTGGGAGCGGCTTCTATTGTTCTTTTTGGTTCGAATGGTGTCTAGATAGCTCTCTTCGGAATCGAATTCTGGTTCCATTTCTATACTCTCATATTCCTCTTTCCATTCTTTTTCCAAGATTTCCCCTTCTTCCACTTCTTGAAGGAAAACCATATAAAGATTTACATCATAGCCTTCCTCATCTATGCACTCGTTCATTGTCAAGACTTCATTTACACACACGTCTAAGGTTGTTAGAATTTCCATCCATCCATGCGGTTCAAAGGTTTCATCAGGAAATATTTGAGGCATGTACCTTGGGTCCTCTACAGGTCGGTAGTTAGGATGTCCTATTGGCCACACCTGTCTTTTACTGTCCTCTTTCCTGGCTTCTTTGCACATCCATAACTGGGCATCTTCGTGCATCCATGATTGATCACTTGTTCCAGCACTATGAATAGATAGGTCGTCTTCCTCCTTGTGTATGGGATTCCATTGTAGTGGAGGAACATCTCGATATGCAAACGTATGCAAGTTTATCTTGGTTGTATTTCCCTGATGTTGTAGGCACAATGAATCTCTTCCCCAGTCTTGCACTACTCGCATTTGTCTCATGAAGGGTCGTCCTAATATCATCTTGTAATTATTAGCCTTTTCGAACTTACAAATTGCTAATGTGTGTTGAAATTCAACTCCACAGGTATTCAATTTGATTCTTTCCAGTATTCCTAACGGTTTCTCCACATGACCGTCTGCTAATTGGAGCTTCATGCATGTGGGCCATAAGGCAGGCTTTCCCCATTTCTCCCGAATTTCCTTGGTGGCGATTCCTACCCCGGCTCCCATGTCTAGTATAGCCTTGGTCATGTACCCATCGTAAGTGACAGGTAGGCATGTATTACCTTCATCTCCTTCACTAAACTCTCCCACTTTATCAACTGGGATTTGTATTTTAGATGTGTTTTCTTTTCCCTTTCCTTCCTTTTCTTCCTTCTCTTGCCCTAATTCTAATTGACTCGCTAATTGCCTCCATAATTGTGGTTTCACGTGAAGTAATTCTTCCACGGTTAATTTGCATTGTACTTTTGTCTTCTTAAGTTTTGTTAAATTGTGTGAACTCTTCTTTGACTTTCCTTTTCCTTTCCCATGTACTGTGGGTGCTTGTATTATCATAGATTCCTTTTCGTATTCTCCCATGTAGTTAGGCAATGTTGAAATGCTCTGGGTTTCTTCTCTATTTCTATCGAGTCTTGATGCTTCCTCATATACTTCTTCTAGGTTGGGGTTTGGTTGATAGACTTCTACATCTATTTCCTCAAAAGGAGGCTTAGTCACTCCATTCCTCTTCCATTGTTCTTTTCGGATTCTATTCCATATTTCCTTCGGCCATTCAGCTTCTAGGTCAGGTATGGCCGACATTAGTTCATCTTGAGTTTTTATTCGCTCCTGCTTGTCATCCTTCCCTTTAGGTTCTTTATCCAAGGCTCTGACATGCTCTTTATATTGATTATCTGGTATTCTCGTCTCTGGGAGGGCTAGAATAGTCTTTTCTAGGGTTGCTTGTGCAACCTCTATAAGCTTTCGACATATTGCTAGCCTCTCTTTTTCTAATTCTCCTTGTGGGTAAAGCTTTTCATGTTGTTCTACTTTTGGTCCAGTCTTAATTCTAACTTGGTAAGCTTTCAACCACATGTCTAGGTCGTCGGATTTTGGGTCAGCTAAAATGGATTCTAGTTTCTCTACTTCTTGGATAGGTGGTGGAATGGGCACTTCTTTCTGAATTTCCTGTTCCTTTTGTTCTTTCCTACTTCTAGTTTGTTTCTTATTATCTTGACTTTTGTTTTTCATCCATTTATCTTTGAGTTTTTCTCTTCTTTCCTTCCATTTCTGTGGTTTAATGTTCTGGGTACTTTCACGTGGGTCCTCAGAATCTTCAACTATTTGAATCTTGGGACTTACCGTTCTTTTGTTCTCTCGTTCCTGTTCTAGTTGCTTTCCCTTTTGTTCTTTCGTTTGAGCTCTTGTAATGGCCTTTAATGGTATAGTATATTCCTTATCACTTCCAGATGCTTCTATCACTTCAATTACATTAATTGGTGTAGTGTCTTGGACTTTGGTTGGATTCTTAGGGCAGTCCCTAAAAAGATGTTCCTTTCCGCAATCATTGCAATATCCTTCCCAAGCCCTAGGGGGTGGTGGATTGTAAGGCCGAGGACATTCTCTAATAAAATGGTTTCCTCCACATCTATAACAAGGTCCTCTCGGCCCAGGTGGTCTAATGGGTGGTCTCAATGGTGGTTGTGCTTTAGGTGTAGTATACATTAAAGTTGCTACCTCCGTTCCATAAGCTTGATCATATCCTTCATATCCATAATAAGCCGAATCATAAGCTGTTTCATACTCTAACGTGTTGGCTTCATATGGATAATAATCTCCTGGGGCCAGCTCATATCCAGGGTTCGTTGATTCCACATTGATTGTCGTCGATGCTGGCACTATGGCTCTTTCCAAATTTTCTTCTAGCTGAGCATACTTCACAGGTACCACTTGTTGAGGTTGTGACAGTTGTGGCCCTAACACTGGTTGGGGTGGTGGATATGGTGCTTGTTCATAAGGTCTCGATGCTCTTGCTGGTTTGGATAGGGATTGTATCGGGGCATCTCTCTGCCTAGCTCTCTAGGTGGACATTCGTATGGTCGATATTGTGGTGGTTGTAAGGGGTGTGACTGCCTATTGAATGGACAGTTCTCTGTGGTGTGATTAGTGTATTTTTGTTCTATGTGGCAATACAAAGCGGTTCCTTGTTGGTGTTGTCTGTTGTATGAATATGTCTGATGTGCACCCGTCCCTCCTCGTGCACACATGTGAGTGGGGTGATCTCCTCCACATAGACTACATCTCCGTAACATGGGCACCCTTAAGGCTAGGTGCGGGTAAGTTCTTTGTCCCTGGACTCCTAGTTTCTTTGCTAATAGCTCCGCTAATTCTTCC
Source organism: Ceratopteris richardii (assembly GCA_020310875.1). Taxonomy (NCBI): domain Eukaryota; kingdom Viridiplantae; phylum Streptophyta; class Polypodiopsida; order Polypodiales; family Pteridaceae; genus Ceratopteris; species Ceratopteris richardii. The sequence continues at coordinate 155,640,591 of CM035411.1, read as the reverse complement.
ATATTACTAGAGTTGGATGTAATGGTACTACCCGAGAGTCTTCTGATTTAGTGGGGTTGGGCGTGCTCTTGAGGTCCTCAGCTAAATTGTCTTCTAGATCAATGCACTCTTGAAGAAACTCACTTAGGGTTTGTAACCTCTTCACGTAAAATAGAGTTCTTAGGGTTCCGTTCGTGAGTCCGTCCAAAAATAGTGAGATCATTTTTTGCTGAGTGGGCCTCTCGACAGCTGGGCATCTATCCACATACTGATTGAAACTTCGGGCAGTTGTTTTCACTGTTTCATTAGGGTTCTGTTTAAAACTATGGATTAAAGATGCATAATTGTGTTTAATCCCTCTCTTAGTGAATTCCCTAATGAATTCTTGAAAAAATTGCTCCATGTTTCCAAAATGATTAGGATCTAACGGCTGGAACCAAATCAGAGCTGTTCTTGTGAGGGTGAGTCCAAAAGACTCATATTGCACAAAGAAGTCGTCTACTTGTTCTGCCCTTAGAACTTGTTTAAATTCAGCGATGTGATCGTAGGGTTCTCCCAATCCGTCGTAATGATTTCTTACGCACTTGGCCACTTGGATAGGTCTCAGTCTCCTAATTGTTTATGGCGGTCTAGGCATCATAGGAAAGGCCGGAATTGCTGGTCTAATTGGGGGATTCCAGGCTGTCCTCCTACAGGTGGTCATGGTCTTACTGGTGGTCTGTACTGATTACCTACTCCTGGGTGGGTCTGATCGCGTGCTTGCACTCCTGGAGTCGCAAATTGTACATGAGTACGGTTTGGAACACTCCGTTGGCTAGTTTGTCCTGACATGGTGTGTTTTGTCTCTTGTTGATTTCCAAAGGGGTTCTGCGAAGTAGTTGCCTGATCTCTCTGAGGGAATACATGCAAACCCATGTATTTCAATCGAGCTCTGTCCAAGGCACTAACCAACCAATATCTTCTCTGATTTTTGTCTAGGTATGTGATTCTAGTTTTGTCTTCTGGATCCTTCAGCTCATAAAATGTCATCGGGCTTTCTTCTCTTCCTGGAGCCGGTGAGTCTGTTTGAAGTAATACGTCTGATCCATGGATCATATAGACTTCCAACAGGTAGTCATCTTGAGGTATCAAGTCTCCTCTCAAGACTCGTGTTACTTGGGATCTAACTCTAAGGGTCGTCACTAGTTCCTCCGGGTTTGTTCTTCCTGGGTTGTCTTGTTCCACTAACTCTCCCCTTTCATTGATCATCTCGGGAAATTTAGTCACTATGTATATGTGACCTATCTTGTCCATGTATGCCCCTCCTTTGTACTTAACAACAGGTCTGGGCACAATCGTGGCATCCATGGAAGTCACCATTCTAGCCACAGATCGGTTTAAGCCATCAAGATAGATGGGGATCTCATGGGCATTAGTAGAAACATACTGGAAGGAGGTACGGTAGTCTCCTTCTATAGCGGTCATGAAGTTTCTACTCGGAGTTGGGCCATGCATGTCTTTTGAAGCCATTGGTATCTCCTCCTCGGAATCACTAGAGGTGTCTGAATAGGCCGAACGGTGACTGACTTGAGCGGCACTTCCAAAAGAAGATATGATACTTCTCGGCTACTTAATACTCTTCCTGACCTCAAGTTCATTCACCCTCCTAAGGCTCTCTAGGTCTCTGGAACTCTTCCCAAGTGACTCCTCAAATGCCTCCAAGTTGCCCTATATATATATATATATATATATATATATATATATATATATATATATATATATATATATATATATATATATATATATATATATATATATATATATATATATATATATATATATATATATATAAATGCTTCATTCACCCTCCTAAGGCTCTCTAGGTCTCTGGAACTCTTCCCAAGTGACTCCTCAAATGCCTCCAAGTTGCCCTCTATATATATATAAATATATAAATGCTTCAAATGCTCCGGACGATACCACTTTGGGCGATACCACTTTGTTCACGATACGATACGAGCTAACCTGACGATACGATACCTTTAGATTAGACGATACGATACCAATATCCACCCTCGATACGATACCAAAATTTGAACGATACGATATTGAAAAGTCGAACGATACGATACTGGAAAGTCGAACGATACGATACTGGAAACCCAGCCGATACGATACTAGCCAACTCACACGATACGATACCACATGCAGGGGGACGATACGATACCAAATTGGTATCGCGATACGTCGCCTGAAAGTGAGACGATACGATACTTGGAAACTGGATGATACGATACCAAACGCTATGACGATACAATACTACTAGTGGTGCACGATATGATACTGGCAGTTAAGCGATACGATACCACCAAACAGCATGATACGATACTGGAACGGTATCGCGATACCACACAAAGAAGAGGACGGTACGATACCAAAAGTGGACTGCGATACGATACCACTTTGGCAAAGTGAGATCGCGATACCAACCCGGTGATACGATACCACAAGTGGTATCGCGATACCAAGGTTGGTTACCGACGATACGATACTTCGGCGAGTATCGCGATACAAGGGAATTTTTGGTATCGCGATACCAAAAACTCAACCGATCGCGATACTCAAGCCAAAATACCTCCAAATGCAAAAATTTTTACACCCCCTTGCTCCTCTCTCACCCCTCTTCACTCGTAGCCTACTGTCTCTTTCAAGAAAGCTCAAAAAACACACAGCCCCTCCCCGCGATACCGAATGCGCAATTGATCACGTGTTAGTGCACTTTTAATGTGTTTTTACCAAAGAAACCTTGTGGAATCTTACCTTTGTGATGTTTTGCTTGCACCTTGAGCTCAATATCTAACTTTGATGGCCTGAAACGCACGATACCTCACACGCGATACTGGTCGCTGACTCTCAACAATACTGTCTTCTGACAAGTGAGAAATGACAGGAATTTTTTGGTTTTTATACTTTTTGATCACTGAACCTGAACTACACTAATTTTGGCAAATTTTTTGGGACTTTTTTGGTGATCTTGGCCTACTCTTATTTCACTTCTCTTCTCTTCTCCTCTCCTCTCCTTCTAACCTAACCCTAACTCCTACTTCTCTCCCTTCCTACTAACCCTAAACCTAGAAACTCATTACACACACCTCCAGGATGTGAAGTAACAAGTGCTGAAGTGATTGACTACTTGCCACTGAACGAGTTCACTTCTACAAGTACGATTTCATCACACTCGATCTATAACCATCACGAAGGCACCTTGGCTGAGCGTTCCCTGGCAACGGTGCCAAAAACGTGTGTACCTAAGTCAAGAAGACTCAAGGACTTGTGCCAAAGAGACTAAACCTCATTTGCAACACAAGTGCATAGAGTGGGAAATTGACACACGCTTATATGTCAATCCGATCAAACGACCTAACCAAGTGTATGAGGACATGTGCACACATGATGGAAAATGAAGTGGTTCAGCTGATATGCATGAAAAAAGACTAATCCACCTTTCTAACTCACTGAAAGACTGAAAGTGTCTCCCCCGATACCACTTACAGCAGTTTTTAGTAAATCGAGGAGTTCTCCCAGCTCCAAGCTCCAAAAATAGTCAATAGGTACTCTTTTTGAAGCTCTTGGCGAGACACATCTATTGAAAGTGGTTTCACTCGATTCTGACAAATGTGCTTCAAGTTATGACCAAAATAGTGAATGGCGAGAAGCACCCACACTCACACCACAACTCCTACAAGCTCACACACACACTACAGTAGCTCAAAAACAATGGGAAGGGGTAGACAACAGTCCTACACACACATTCCAAGCATTACACACACATAGAAGATCAAAGAGAAGATGAAAATACGCAGGAAAGAGGCAAATTCGAGATTCCAAGCTCTCCTTGTTCACAATAGCAAAAAAGTGCTTACAAAGAGTCACAAAGTGACTTATATACATGTGCCCTAAATTTGGTCCTTTCACACAAGAGACCAACACTTTATTACTAAAAAGTGAATTTCCTACTAATTTACAAGAGATATTTTACAACAAGATGGGATTATGCCACTAGAGGACTCCTCTAGTGCATTTACATGGCTTGAGGGAATTCTCTAAGACTTTGAAGAAGAAAAATCATGCCCATTAATTTTGAAAATTTGGGGGCTCTTCTTTTATGCTTCTCTGCTCTGCAACAAAGAGCAAGCCATCATAGCAAAATGGGAGAAAAGATATATGGACGATACTAATGCACTTAGGAAGAAGTGGAAAATGGCACAGAATAAATTCTTAGTACAATGCGATGAAGACGCTAGTCAACTCGCTACCATAGGAGAGGAACTCTTGAAGAACAAAGAAGAAGCCAAGAGAGCTACCGAAGAAGTCAAAACAAAGGATGAATTAATAGAAACATTGAAAGCTCAACTAGAATAGCAGATCAATATGGGGACACCAGTAGTTCCACACTCCACAGTGGCTACTGAGGAGACTGAGGTATGTCCTCTTTCTCCCCCCATATATCATTCACCGATAAGGGAGGACATGGAGACCAACACTGAGAGACATACTCGGGCTAATGCAGAACTAGGCCGGCATGAGAGGGCACTACTGGTGTCCAAGCTTACTGAAGATTTTGAAGAACAAGTAATCAAAGTCATGAAAGAAGCAAAGATTGAAAGCAGAAATCTGGAACAGGTGATGAAACCTTTCAATGTACTGTATGGATTACTCAAAGAACAAACACGCCAGTACATAAAGACCACAACAAATAAAGAGCCAGATAGCAACCTACAGTTCAGCATGCAAACATTTACCTATACACAAGAGGAATTTGACAAAGCAGATCCTATCTGGAGGAGGAAATTTTTGGAGAAGAATCCTACACTATGGGTACACTGGGAATCGACACCATAGATATACTTCAAGTCAATCCATCTTTTTGCCCAATACCCAGAAGATGCTCCTAGATGCAATTTTGGGAAGGACAACGCTTGGGAAGCATAAATAGTCAATGGCTAAATTATCCATTACTGCCAAGTCCACCTCGTAATTACTTGCCAACCGAAGAATATATGGTAAAAACGATCAAGTTTTGGAATGCTAGATACACATCTGTACCCGATTTAGCCATAAAGATGAAAAACAAAATTTTGAGTATGTTACTTACTGTAATAAAGGTCTTTCAACATGTGCAGTATACCTTTTTGAACTTCATCGGCGTTAACCAGGGTTCAGATGCCCTCGTTTTTTATTTATCGACTATACCTAGTCGCTTAACACTCATGGCCATATACTCCAGAATCATGTTTTTGCCAAGTTTGAACCTTAATGCAAGACTGGTGGCCTACGAATTAAGTTTCTTTGCAGATCATAGACAGACACCAGATGACGGCGTGAAGTCAACTCAATGGAAGGAATTGATGTTATGTCAAGCCAATTTGCTTAATCAGAGAGAGCAAAAAGTCATACAAACGTACTCATGTCGCCATAAAAACCCTGTCAGGTACGACAGAGTTAAGGAGGAGGGACGTGTGGAAGGGGAATCGAGCAAAAAGAAACGAAGAAGGAGATCAAAGAATAAAACAGCTCAGTGAAGAACAAAAGCTCATAAAGAAAAGAACAACCCTATGCCCAAAGCCCCGTAGGGGCACGCATCAGGCGACAACACCAAAGAGCTAGGTCCTGAGGAACTAAAGAAAGATAACAACCAGGACATTTCATGGGAGGTTGCACACAACTTCGTCATCCACCATTGCAGCGGTGAAAGCAACAAACAGGGAAGAGAGACAGTACACAAAGGATCCTTCATCGGATAAGATAACCAATTGTCTGAAGGTCTTAACTGTCTCCTCGTCCACTAGATGTGTGCAATGGAAAGAAATTAATCACGTCCCAGAGAATGACAAAGAAGATTTAAGAGTAGGACCTTTAAAATGTAATGCTCACTTAGAAGGGAGCAAAAGCCTGCAGAGTAAGGTGTGTAGTGGAAAAAAGTAAACAGGCTCCAGTTAATACAATAGAGTTAGATGTGTGAAGACAAAGACATATCAGAAGACCAAAAGTTAGAAAGGGGAGAGGCTGAGAAGTTGAAGAGAGTGACTAAGAACATCACATTCTTAGCCACTGATGGCGTGCGTGAAACGTATCAGGCGACAACACCAAAGAACCAGGTCCTGAGGATTGGAAATAAAGAAAGATAACAACCAAGACATTTCATAGGAGGTTGCACACAACTTCCTCATCCACCAAGCGCATGCAGTGAAAGCAACGAACAGGGAAGAGAGACAGTACACAAAGGATCCTTCATCGGATAAGATAACCAATTGTCTGAAGGTCTTAACTGTCTCCTCGTCCACTGGATGTGTGCAATGGAAAGAAATGAATCAGATCCCAGAGAATGACAAAGAAGATTTAAGAATAGGACCTTTAAAATGTAACGCTCACTTAGAAGGGAGCAAAAGCCTGCAGAGTAAGGTGTGGAGTGGAAAAAAGTAAACAGGCTCTAGTCAATACAACAGGGTCAGATGTGTGAAGACAAAGACATATCATAAGACCAAAAGTTAGAAAGGGGAGAGGCTGAGAAGTTGAAGAGAGTGACTAAGAACATCACATTTTTAGCCACTGATGGCGTGCATGACAGCCATACTTAATATAGAAACCCAGACTTGTGATATAAGGAATATACCAAGGGGCTTATAGAAGCAAAGGATTAATCTCAGATAAAGTAATGAACTGTATGACAATCTTTATTGCTTCTTCAACCACTAGGTGCGTGTACTAAGGAGCCATAAACAAGCTGCACACAAAAAGCAAAGCTTGTCAAGGGACGACAGAGACAGAGAGGGGGAGAGTGTTGTAGAGAAAAGAGGCACAAAAGAGGAGCCCCAAAATTTTCAAATTAATGGGTATAAATTTCTTCTTCAACATCCTAGAAAATTCCCTCAAAGCTATGTAATCGCACTAGAGGAGTCCTCTAGATGCATAAGCCCAAATAATTGTAATATACTTCTTGTAAAATAGTAGAAAATTAGAGATTAGTCAATAAAGTGCCAGTCACTTGTGTGAAAGGACCATTTTTGGGCACATGTATATAAGTCACTTTGTGACTCTTTGTAAGAACTTTTTGCCATTGTGAAGAAGGAGAACTGAAATTTCGAATTTTCTTCTTTCTTGCTGATTTTCATCTTCTCTATGATCTTTTTTTTGTGTGTGTGAAGCTTGGAATGAGTGTGTAGGACTGTTTCTATCCCTCCCCATTACTTTTGAACTACTGTAGTGTGTGTGTGAACCAATACGAGTTGTGGAGTGAGTGTAGGTGTTTCCTTCCATTCACTATTTTGACCATAACTTGAAGAGTGGTTGTCAGATTCAAGTGAAGATACCACCAATAGACGCGTCTCGCCGAGAGATTCGAAAAGAACTTGCTATTGGCCATATTCGGAGTTTGGAGCTGGGAGAAACATTCGAATTTGTATTTACTACTGTAAGTGGTATCGCAGCAGACATTTCCAAAGATTGAGTGATTTGGAGAGGTAGTTTAGTCTTTTCATATCCATTATAGCTGAGCCACTTCACTTTCCATCGCGTGTGCACACATCCTCATACACTTGGTTCATGTGGTTCTTCGGATTGATAATTAAACATGTGTCAATCCACCACTATACACACTTGTGGGGCAAATGAGATTTAGTCTCTTTGACACAAGTCCCTAAGACCTCAAGACTTAGGTACACAAACACCCATTCTTCTGCGTGCACAAGATTATTAGACTCTGTTTTTGGTATAGAGGCCTCTACAACAACCATTCTAGCCTCTTTCTTCTTTGCCTCTTTAGCAGCCAGTTTTGGATAGTTCTTTATGATATGATCATTTCCTTTATAGTACTTGCAAAACAATTTCTGCTTTTCTGATTTCTTTTCATCTTTGTCTTCCCTCTTCGATTGTGTAGAATTAGTAGATTTCTGCTTACTAGTTGAAGAGCTCCATTTTCCTTTGCCCTTCTGAATAGCCAGGAAAGCTTGATCTGCAACACGCATAATGGACATGTTCTACCTGGACTGATCCTCTTGCAACAAAATAGAGATTAGCTCCTCAAAAGACAAGGCATTTGGATTGCCTTTCATCATCAACCGAAGAGTAGAAGCAAAACTCTAATATGAATCAGGAAGACCATTCAGAATGGTCTACACAAGTGAGCTATTAGGTATAATCTCATCAGCAGAAAGCAATTGTTCCTTCAAGTCTTTGATCTTTGCTAAAAAGCTGTCCATAGAATCACCTTCATTCATGTGCTCACTCTCCAACTGTTTTTGGAGGTAAGCAACATGAGCCTCATTCCTAGCTTGGTACAATGTGGTAAGTGTATCCCAAGCATCCTTAGCTATTCTGCAAGAGCGAATGTGAGGAATAATGGCACGTTGGACAGACAAAGCTATCAATGCATGTGCTTGGGCATCTCTGCCATCCCAACGAATTTGCTCTGTAGTAGGTGCAGTAGAAACCGTAGCATGAATAGGAATTTGCAGAATATCATCATCTTCGGCACCTTCTGCATCAACTTCAGTACCTGCAGTTGTAACAGTTGTAGGTGTGATAGGACGTTTTTCAACACCCTGCACAATGTTCCACAGTCCTTTTGCAACCAATACATGTCGCATCATATAAGCCCATAACGGGTAGTTGGTACCATCCAACTTATCCTCAACAGCCAACATACGAAATACATCACTGCTTTCAGCCATGGCCGGTGACTGAAATACCTTGATGCAGAAAATTGACTCTATCTCAAAAAGTTGAACAAAACTGCCTAGATAAATTCTACTAGACATGTAGCAGACTTCGAGATGCTTATATTGGTGAATGGGAAAATGGTATTATATTTTGCACAAAAAGATGAAATAGCCTGCACAAGTGCTACGATAGTGCATTCGGAGGCCGAAACGAGCTCAGATCATGATTTCGGCACCACAAAGCAAAGTTGTTTTGATCTCGGAAACACGCTGAGTATGCTCACCAAAATTTGTGCGATTTTGAGACTGCAACCGAAGGAGCGCTGACGACGCCCTAGATGAAGCGGCGACCTACTCTGATACCAATTGTTGGAGTTAGACGTCTGTGGAAGCACGCAAACAACACAAGGAAGAAGAAGAAGCTTGGAGCTCAACACACAATACTGAATGTATTACCACTAGAATGGACCACATAATGAAGCTGTTTTGAAATCCTAATCACTCTGAGTATGTTCACTAGTTTTCATGCGATTCTGAGACTATGAGTGGAGGGTTGTCGACGATGCCCTAGATGAAGTGGCAACCTACTATAATACCAATTGTTGGAGTTTGAGGTCTATGGAAGCACACAAACAACACAAGGATGAAGAAGAAGCTTGGACCACAACACACAATACTTAATGTATTACCACTAGAATGGACAAAGATAAGTGACCCGTTAGGGTTATAGGCATATATACAAGCCAAGGAAAAAAACCTCCTAGAGAGGGAAAAAGGTGCCCTGTTGGTTCTACAATGTCCACACACATCACTACCTAAATATATCAACAAATGTGGACAAAACTCATGTCTCAAATCACTTAAGGTAGTCTCAAACTTGGACAAGGTTGGGCAAGGAAATCGTAAGGTGGTGGAAAATTCGGGAGAGACATCCAAAAGCTATAAAAGGATGTGAAGAGACACCAAATGCATGGAAGCCTTGTAGATCATTGAAGACCAAGAGACATACTCAAGGAGGCTCAAGGAGAGAGTCATCCAAGGCTCAAGGAGCTGAAATGCAGCTTTCCAAGCTAGGCAAAATGCATAGGAGGGTGTTACATCATAGGAGGAGTAAGGAGGAGCTATCAAGCCCACACCCCCTCTAGTCTCTTGTAGGTATAGACATAGTCTGCTTATAATACTTGTAACTCTCTGTGTACATATCCAATTCAAGATATTTGAAGTGCATTTTATAGCATGTCTTAGTTTTCCTAAGAGGGCTTCTCGAAATCAATTTTATGTGCAGAGAAGTTGGTGTATCTCTATAACCCTAATTTTTGCATATCCTACATCTTTGCATAGTTTGTTTTGTACAGAGTTGTTTGAATGATGTAAATAGATTGATTTGAGGCTTTCTATAGCTTCTTGGAAAGATTTTGAACCATACTAAGTGAGGCAAAAATCTTAGGTGATTTGAATTAGTGTAAGGTAGATGAATTAGAATTTTGTTGCAAGGTATTAGAAAAGGTGTATGAAGGGACCTAGGTATTGGGTTCATTTCACTTCTAGTGTGCAAATCAGAGGGATTAAATTCCATCATATCCTGTAGAATCATTACATCTTGGCCAGGGCTCATAAGAATCTTCAAGCCATTTGTTGTGCTAGAAGGGAAAATCTTTATCAGAGGCTATGGCATTTGGAGGTAGAAGTTAACAAAGGCCACTCACAATACCAGACTGGACTCTAAAGAATCAGAAGCATGATGATATAGGAAGAGGAAGTTCAAAGCAAGAAGATATATACTTTAAAGATTGGTGGGTAGGTAGGGCGAATGAGTCTACTAAAGAGATGTGCAGCCTTCTCAAGAAGAAGCAATTCTGCTCAGGATGGATGTTGATGGGGTAGAATGCAAAATAGATGAAGAAAATAGTACACTAATTGTCAACCACTTTACCCATCTCTTGGGGGTTTCCATGCTTCTTTCTCCTCATAGATGTGACTGCATGACTACCATCTCACACGTTAGAAATGAAAAAAATCCCGAGAGGTCCATCCTTGAGGCTATCATCGATGTTTGGGAAGGTTTGATTTTTGTTGAGGAATCAGTGCAAGATGTCCTCTTCCTTAAGATTGACTTCGACAAAGCTTATGATGGACTCGAGTGGGACTTCATTCTTCAATCATTGAAAGACATGGGATATGGCCAAAAATTCATTAAGATGATCTCTACACTGCTGGGAAATGCAACTGCTTAGATAAACATCAATGGTCAACTCTCTCAAGGGATTAGATTAAGACAGTCTATCAGATAAGGGTGCTCATTGGCCCCTCTTCCCTTTTCTATCATGGCCAATGGTCCCAGCTTCCTTGTTAACCATCAAACTCACTTAGGTCGTATTCAGGGCCTCAATCTACCTTTCAATCAAGATAAGATGATCTTGAGGCTTTTTGCCAATGATATTAATGTTTGTGCATAACAACTCGATAAGAAATGACCCTTTTCGGAGTTGTCTGAATACTTTTTTTGATGCATCTAGATCCAAAGTAAATCATTCTAAAACTGCTTTCAGGGCAGTTATTGGGCATCCTCCTCAATTGCTTATTGACCATGGTTGTCAGTTGATCCTTAGTGGTAAAATCTTTTGATTATTAAGTATTCCAATGGGATTTGATGTTTCAATAGGGCAACGATGGAACTCAACTCTATCTAAGCTCGAGAAAAATCTGACATACTGGAAAGGTATGAAAATTAATCTGGCTCGATCTGTTATGGTGATCAACACATTCCTTCTCTCGCCAATGCTTTACTTTCTCTCGTCTTGGAGATCAATGGACCAAGAGATCTTCAAACTCAAGAGAATTCGCAGGAACTTCCTCTGGACATGTGACCCTAATAGAAGAGGTATCCCCAAAATTAAATGGACTATTTGCATTAGCCAAAAGGATCAAGGTGGTTTGGGCATTCTAGAAATCGAAGGAATGGCCAATAAATTTGCGATAGAATGATTAATTGAAGTGTGCAGCAATAATGATGTGTCTTGGGCCAAGCTTAATTTTAGAAACAAGAGTGCTCTTAAGCTTGTGGGTCTCCTGGGGTGGAAGGGTCTAGGCCTTCTAACCATTTTGTTCTCCCTTTTTTCGATGAATCCCAAAGGCCCAAGCTTGGTTTTTTCTCAATGGAAGAGTTGGAACAATGTTAAAAAATTTATCAAAATCAAGGAAGATTGGAAATGGGTAGTTGGTATTAGATAGAATGATTTGATCTGGTTCCCTATCAAGGACATCATAAGTGTGGAGTCTTGGAACCTCCAAAAAGCTATGAAGCATTGGAACAAGGGCTTTCGTTTGTGGAAACACCTCTAGAACCAAGAAACTTTTCAGTGGATTAGATTCGAGGACATTGATCTGGCCAAAAGAGTGAACTATGAAGAGTAGCATGTATTGTAGAGTAGATTCAATGCTTGGGAACGCTCGAGGACTCGCCTCCTCATAGGTCATGACTCTTCTCACCTTGATGGTCTAAGATGGAACAATAGCAATAGCTTTGAGAAAATTCCAAGATTGAAGAAGGACGTGGAATTTCATGTCATGCTCAATAGGAAGTGGTCTCTAGATTGGTTAAGCTGGAGGTGGGACTTTAAGTTCCAATCCCTTTGGAACCCCCTCATCGAGATAAAAAATTATGTGCTTATGTGGCAAATCCTACACCATGGAATCTGGACCAATGTAAAAGCTAACAAAATCTACAAGGTCCACCCATGGTGCAAACGATGCCTTTGTGGCATGGAAGACTCAGGACACCTCTTCTATTCGTGCTCCAAATCAATATCGGTCTGGAAGGCCCTTGAGAGAATCATGCTATTATAGGGACAAATCAGTTGGAAGCAAGCTTTGCTCGCTGAAGCAATCGGATGTTTCTCAATACTATGGAATGCTATAAGAGGGAAGAATCTATAGAAAATTTGAAAAGAGAGGTGTGCAACCAACTTTGGAAGCCCTCCTAAAGAATGGTCAATCGAAAAATCTCTTTTCGTTTTAGGCAAAAGAATTTCCAATTGTAAGAAGCCCTGCCCTTTAGACATCATAGAGTGTTCTTCCTAGAGAGCAACAAGATCAAAACCAAGTGGGCCCCACATGAGGGAGATAAGAGGGTTATCAACCTTCTTTGTAAAATTCTATAGTAATCTATAACCAACCACTGCTTTGTGGGATATGAGGGGTCCCATGGGTGCTAGGCCCGTTCACTTGTACAACTGTAATTTTTATTAATTAAAGCGGAACTTCCTTTAGAAAAAGGTTTTGAGGCATTTTCCTATCTTTATGAGAATAGACTTGATGTGAAGAAACGATTCTATAAGCTAAGTAAGGGCATCATCAAACATTTCATAGATTATTAGCATATATTTTCATGTTTGCATCTATATATGATGTTTCACCTTTACTCAAGAATATTGATGATTCCTTCTACTAGTACATTAATCTTCTTTTCCTTAATCTCTTGAGATTGGAATGCAATTTTGGTGCATATATTTAAGTTAAAATATTGTTTTACCAAGTTGTGCATTAACTAGGTGCTTTTATCTTAGATTAACTTTGCCTATCCAACCTTGGTTGCAGGGATATGTCTAAGCTTTTCCTCCTCAAAAAGCCATGTCGCATTATTGAGAAAGAACTAAAAATAATTGAATTACTTTGAAACCTCACATCTCAACTAAGGTTAAACTTTTTCTACTTGAATCATTCCAGACAATCCTTGAACTTACTTCATAATCTTCTCTCTTTCTTGGTTGTTAGTTCTTGAAGTGATTTCAAGCATAACTTGGACCATTCTATACTTTAATTTGTTAACTTCTTCTTAGAATTTTCAATCCCTTTTGGGACTCGATCACACTTCAAGGCTAGTTCTAAACCCTCTTGGAATTACTCAAAGACTAGAAGATACCTACCATATCAAGGTGATGTCCAATAACATCTTTCTTATATCTATGTGAATACAAAGTTAGGTGTCCCATACCACTATACTTTATATTCAATAGAGATATGTGGATGATATTTATCTTAAAATCTAAAAACATCATTTGATCTATTTATTGAGTATTTATTAATCAAATCTTTGAAAAGAATTTGATTTCAAGGGATTATACTTGCTAGGCTTATAATGCTTTTATCAATGGACTTTCTTTGCCATCAAAGATCACTCTATGATCTTATACTTTTTAATTGGCACATGCCTATCAATAAAGCTTCAAAAATGTCTACACAGGTCCTGAGGCATTGAACTATGTCAATCGCGATTGACAAAAAACTTGAGTATTTGGTAAGACTAAGTGCATATTCATGATACACAGGCCTTGCACATCACATCCACACAAAAACTTCAAAAAACATTTGCATTTTCTCTGTCCATCGTGATTGACAGGATCAATTGTGATTGACAGTGTCCATCACAATGGACACCTCTGTCCATCGTGATTGACTGAAAAATCACGATTGATAGTCAAACATGGCAAAATTATTGTCCATCGCAATGCATAGAGGCTCGATTGATACATGAAAACATTGAAAAAGAAAAAATTCCAATCAATCGTCATTAACACCCCCATGACATAATGCCTTTCCATCGCGACTGATAGCCGTCCATCGCGATCGACACGTGTCCATTCCGACGGACACCCTTGTCCATCGCGACCGACAAGAAAATCACAAAAAAGCTATCCGTTGCGACTTATGGGCCATGATTGACACAATATAAATTAAGAAACCCGAGATATTCTGTCCATCAGGATTGATACCATCCATCGTGACGGACACCCCTGTCCATCGCGATTAACACCCATCAATCATGATTGACTCTGTCCATCGCGATTGATAGGCCATGACGGACAACTCTGTCCATCGCGATTGACAGCCCTGTCAATTATGATTGACAGCCCTGTCAATTATGATTGACAGCCAATTTCGACCTAATTTTAGGGTTTTTTATTTTTCAATTTTTGGCCAATTTGGGGCATAAAATTCAAGCCATTACAACATTGTGATGCCCCTATACAAGTAATTCCAAAGATCCTGTTTGCCTGTTAGCCTGTTTTAACCCCAGAACCCTGAACTGTCATAACTTCATACAAACTTTGTTTCTAGGGATCTTGGGCTTGTTGGAAAGCTTGTTTTGAATCCCGCACTTTGTAAAACTAATACGTGGAGTTATAGATATGTTATTTTGAACTTGACCTTATAGATATGGTATTTTGAAGTTGACCTTCCAAAGGGGTGAGAAGTTGAGGGATCTCTAAGGGAATTTTCATAAAAGCAAATCAAAATTGGATCTTTGTATTATATGAATGGACATGGTTTGTTAAGTCAATTAAATTGAAATTTTGAGTTAACTTTGGGACTTTTACAAGTCCATCGAGAGCACTAAAGGGCGTCTAGAGCATGAGCATACTGCAAGCTTGAGAATGGCATTCTTGAGCACTCAAGAGCAAGGGATAAGCAACTTAAGGTTGGATCATTCTCAACTCCCTCTGTCAATTCCTAGCTTAAGCTAAGTACGGATAGAGGTTTTGATTGATTAGGGTGACCTTAAGCACGATCAAGTTCAAGAACCCTAATTACTCAAGTGCAAGCATAAATAGTCTACATTTGCAAAAAACCCTAAAATAAAAGAGCTTAAATTAAGCGATTAAACTCAAGTATGATAAAACTCAAGTGTTGCTTGCGACGAAAATTGGTTGGACAAGAAGTGACATCTTCTGAAGCTAGTGTCATACAGCTAGGTCTTGGGCCTAGCAATTGAGTGACTACCCATATGCTCTAAGTTCAGAAACGAGTGATTCTGAGATGTCATATAACATGGAGCCAAAAGAGGTGTACCTAGAAAAGCCAAAAGGACCTTACAAGGCTCATCTGGAATATATCAGGACCAACTGTCTAGATGCTCACATCTACGAGGATGGCTTGAGAAGATATGTTGTCCAAATTAAAAATCCAGACCAACCCATTGGACTAGAACATCCAGTAGTCAAGTTTGAAAATGGTGCATACATAGATAAAGAAGGAACAATGTATGTGGTCACCACCCACCCAGATAGGATAGATGAGTTTGGCAATGTGATCTTAGAGGCTGAAATAAGTGACATAGAGCAAGGGAACTTAGGAAGAGAGCCCAAAAACCCTCAAGGCAAATCCGTCCTGACTAGAATAATCACTGCAGAGCAGATTCCCCAGGACAACAAGAGCATAGATCTACTCCTAAATCGAGAGACGGATAAGGCTTTTTGGAGGTATAAACCTGAACAGCCTAATGAAGTGGGAGCACTCACCATCTATGAATTTAAAGATCCTGATAGCCCAAGCAAAGTAACCTATTTAGACAATACTTCAAAAAGAGTCTTTGTGGTCCCAGAGCATGGTAGGCATGCCTACACTTGGAAGGGTGAATTTATTTTTCCCCAACCAAGATCCAATGTCTCTTATGGTGATCAAGGAGCTAGAACATCTCAAGCTCATGGAACTCAAAGGGATAGGAGTAGAGATAGACCCGAGGTAAGCTTTGCTAACCCAATAGGAAGAGAATGAACGAGAACTGAGACGGATAGAATGGAAAATGAGAGACCTAGAGACCCAATCAATCAAAGAAATGCAGACGAATTCCCGTTGCCAAGGCCTAGAGAACACACTAGGATTATGCGCATGTGCACAGACATCAAGGATAATCTAGGGGAGGAATTGGAGCTTTCAAAAGTCTACAAAGATTTAGATAGCTCAACAAGCCTCACTCCCAAACAATCCACATCTATCAAGGAACTTGGAGATAAGGTAGCTCAGAAATTAGGAGTCTCTAGCAAACATATACCTAGATTTGCCCCAGCAAAAGGATGCTACACCTGCGGAAGAGACCATATGGCTAGTGTGTGTCCAATTATGGCTCAAGCCCAAGCGAACTCGAATAGCCAATAGTGCACCATAGAAAGGAGGTACACTAACCACACCACAAAAGACTACCCTTATAAGAAGCAATTTGTTAGATAAAATTATCCACAACCATATCCAAGATAAGGGAAATATCAGGATCAATACCCACAACAGTATGGTAGGCCACAACAACCCTATCAAGCCCAACAAAGGCCTCAACTTGTGTTAGCTCAGCAACCTCCAACTCCAACCAATGTGATCCCAGTGAAGTATGTTGCTACTGAAGAAAATCTAAATAGAGTCTTAGTGCCATTTGCTTTACACCCAAACGATCATAGTTTTGACTCTACTCATATGGATAGCCCATAGGCTTACTATATGCAATCACCTGAGCATAATGAAATTTACTATTACAAAGACCCTAGTGAGTCTAGTGGAGAGTTTGAATATGCCAATGTCATGTATGCAAGTCCTGATTCTAGGCCTCAGCCTAGACAAATGAGACCCCAAGCACCTAGAGGACCATGTTACAGATGCCAAGGACATCACTTCATTCATGATTCTCCTTTACCTTCTCCGACACAATACCAATCAGTGAAAATTCAAGGGTTTTGTCATGATTGTGGGAAAGAGCACCTCTTAGGAGACTACCCAAAGAACCCACACAATGTGACAAAGATTACTCCCATTAATGTGATTGGGTTAGTAGTAGACTCTACAGAAAGTGTAACTTCCACTACCTTAGTGCAAGTGGTCACGAGAGCTCAAGCATTACAACAAAACCAAGGCTTAGGTCAGGAAAAAAATCCAGAGGTTAGTGAGACCAAGAGTATAACAAAGAAAAGGACGAGAGCTTTGAAAGATAGCCAAGACAGAATGAAAAGGCAATGGTCTAAGAGAAGGAGTGAACTTGAGCAAAGCTTAAGAGAAACGAAAGCATGTTTCTTTCATGCCCTAAATTAAATCAAGCATTCCTCGAGCTTGCAATGCATGCACTTCATGTATCTATGCACAAACAAGATACTAATTTTTCTTCTTGTAAATTAATAAACATGCTAGTACAAGGAGTGCATCTAGAACCTTTTCTAACAAGAAGGAAGCATGTGTTGTGCATTGAAAGCATTCTTTTGGAAGGAGTAATGCACCAAAAGTCATTCATTTCCATGCATTTTTATGTTACGGACCAAGTGCTTCTAATGCTTGAAATGATAAGCTAGTTTCATCACCTTGGACTAGATTTAAACTTAATCTATGAAAGCCTTTTCCCCACTTCATTGTTTCCTAAAGATGAAGTGCAAAGTAATGAAAACAAGATCAAACATGAATCGAAAACAATCATCAATTGGAAAATACTTATCTCCAATTTGTGCTACATCCATCCATTGGTCCATGAGAAGAGCCACATACTCCTCCTTGAAGACCTTTGCTTCCTCATGTCCTCTCCTTTGAAGGAAAGAAGGTGATGCCTTTATCATCTGCATTGGATGCATGTAGAGCCTCTCTCTCGGATGGATCTTACTTCCTTACTACTTGTCTTTAGGAAGTGGGCTGCTTGAAGGAACAACTTTCATGACATTCTTAGTTCCAATTCGTGTGAAGTTTTATAGTATATATTTTAAAAACCTCGGGGAGGAGAAAGAAAATAAGCTTTCAAAAGCTTGTTCCCCAACTACTTTAAAACAACAATGTTCTGAAAACATTTGTTCTTCCAATCGTTTTCATGTCCACTTGGATAGCCTAGAAATCTTGCACGCGACGGCATGAGATCAAATCTCGCTTCAACGAATCCTACATACTTTAGCTCAACTTTATAAGGATATATAATATTATAGAAATTTTCTATAGAAACAAACTATGAAGCAATCATGGTTGGATCGTCGCCTCTCTACATAGAGGTCATGGGTTTGATACCAAGTAGCCATCGTGGACTGCTATTTATAGACTTAAAAGATAACTCATTTCTTTTGCTATAGGAAGCCATGCGGCATTCCCTCGAGAGGCAGAGATAAATGCATGCACAGTTCTTTGCAAGGGAGAGGGATACACATGAGTAGAATGATGCACATAAATATCTTTGCAAGAGAGATATAAACACAGTAAAATGAGGTACAAACATAAAGGTAGAAGGAAATGAGCCTAGAGCTTGAGGAAGATGATGAGCTATAAAGGTCACCATGGAAACTTGTCTAGAGCTCTTATACCAATACAAAGTACTACAGATTAGGACCACAAATGTAACTAGAGTCCACAAGTGCATGTACAATCTACTCCGCTCCTTTACTATCTTCTACTAGATTCTACTAGTGGTTGGATTGATCTTGACCTTTGCTTTAGTACCTTCCACTAGAGTCCACTATAGTCCACTAGTGGTAGGTGTACTCATCACTTGAATTAAGTCTCTCTAGAATCAAGTTAATTCATGCTAACTTGAGTTAGAATGTTATTTAAGCAAAAATCTTTCCCCATGTTCCACAAGGGTTGAACCCAAGACCTCCTGCCTCACAACCTTGAGACTTAACCACTAGGCTAAGTGGATCACTTGTTGAAGAACACATGAACTTATAGTTAAGTATAATCCCAAGATCTTTGGCCATACACATGAGTGACCAAACAATGTCCAATTTCAAATGTATTTGAATCAGCTAAACACCCAAATTGTTGACCTACTTTGTTACATTGAACATCTTTTTGAGTGCCTTCGTCCATAAATACAAGGTTTTCTCTTCATGTTCAAAATTTGAAACTATTCTATCTTGACTCACACAATTAAGATCACCACTCCAAAGCACTATGTCATATTTATGTATCATTTGAAGCTTAGGAAGTCTACTGAAGTACCCACGCAACAAATGAGCAAGTCTAGAGAAAGTTTTTGCAAACATCCTCTCATCTCTATACTATGCCATCACCTCCTCACAAACCTCACATGATAGAGTGTCAATCTATGGAGGGACCAATCAATGATATGAAGACCATAGACTATAAGATGGACATACACATACCTGCAACAAGAGGGAAAGAAAAAACACACATATGCATACATGCACACATACATACACAAGTAGGCAAGGATTGAACACTCCCAGAAACTCTCTAGCATTCAAGAAATTGATACAAAGCTTATAAGAGTTCTAGAGTCAACAAGCTAACCCTAAAAAATGAGAACTCTTTCACTTTTATAGTTTTTAGAAGAGATCTTATCCACACTATAATGTCCAACTTAGCTTAAAGAATAACATCTAGAGGCTATTTGGAGGCCAAAATGATAACACAAAAATATAAAAAAATCGGTGCGAGGATACAACTCATGCACAAAAGTGTGGATAGTATTGGACTTTTATAATGTGCATCCATTTATTGAAAATTATAGGATGTGTGCCTGAAATAGGCATTTATATCAATAATTTGGGCATAATTTGGGAAACACTCTTTTCTAAGGAGGGGTTTCACATGGGAAAAAATTGATCTTCTCTTTCAATTCCATGATCGTATTCCCCTTGGAGAGTAGTCTTTAACCTTTCTCCAAGCTTTACCTTATTTGACTTTTGCTTTTTTGACTTCTTTTTGGAGCTCCTCCAATAGGGGTGTTCACACCCTCTAAGCTTTCTCTGGAGGCACACTTTTGCAGGAAAAATCATAATGAGAATTCACAAAGTTCCACTTCTTCTTCAAATACACGAACGTTACCATGGCTACTTTGATTATGATGTTAAGCTCCACCTTGAAGCATAATAAATGACATGTCTAACTCACCACCCAATCATCTATTATATAGCCTTCAAGATTGGAAGAGCTCACTTATATTAACTAGATCCACCTTTTGCATGTGCGATCTACAAATCGCTTTAGTAACTAGAATTAGAGTTTGATTAGAAAGTAGTTCACATAATTGAAGTGATGTGTCCTAATTACCTCAAGGCAAGTTTCAATGGACTCGAGTTAACTCTAATTAACTTGAGTTAGGAGCTCTAAGAGTTTCGTGCAAATCTCTCCCATGCGAATTTACATGGATTGAAGCCAACGCCTCCTCCGTCCCACTTCTAAGACACAAGCACTCCAAATGATCATAGTATTATCTTGCCTTCTACCTTAGTCAAGTTACTTAATAACATAAAAAGTTCACGAGTGTTTTGAGATCCACCAACACATCCTCATGAACTAAAACAAATGCACACTTGCAAGTACTCTTAAATACCCATATTACATTTATCTACAATCTAGACACATTTTTCCAAAAAAAGCCCTAAAATGTGAACTCCAACTCCAAAAAATAACTTGTTAAAGAAATGAAGTTTCTACCCAACAAAAAAAAAGGTTCAATAGTCTACTTTCATGATCAATTTTCATCCAATGATTTTGATCAAGGCAACCATGAAGCCCCATATTTTTCTTGTTTAAGGCTTAATGTGTCCATCTTCATATGAAAGAACCAACGAAAACACAATGCTATACTTCGAATGTCTTTGTAGTCAAAGCTTGATATGTGCAAGGTTTGTGTGAGTGTGCATGTGTAAGCAAGAAGCAGTCTTCCAATTTGCTACACAACAACATTCTTCCAATTTGCTACACACCAACATTCTATCACCTCTAATGGTAATAGTTTGACAATGAGCGTGTGTGTTTGTATATAGGCAAGAGGTGATCCTCTTGCAATATGTTACACATCATCTATATAACCTCTAGAAACACAAAGCCGTCCTATTACCTCAAACCCATTCTATAATCAATGATCTCTTGGTTAGTAAAGTGTTTGAATTCCTTTTTTTCCAAAGAATGTCTATATAACTATAAAAATGTTTTCTATGTAATCGGGTATCTAATTTGAATGCTCTCCAACATGCCATGAAAATTAATTCTCTAAGCTAGTTTCTTAATCATTGTACACTCTAAATTTCCTAGTTGGATCTTGACTTGAATGCCACCACTAAATGTTTACTACTTAATTAGTGTGTAGTCTTTTACTTTGTAAATGTTGCACTAATAATAATAGTTCAAAGAGGTCACACTACTCATGAGAGACATGAACTCCAAATTCTTTTGTCTTAAAAGATATCATTTGGAAGTTTGAGAATTTAGGGGACAATCCAAAGTATAATTAACCAATCTTCTAGTTCTCTAGATTGTACTATTGTGAAACCAGTCCCTTCTTTTTCCTCGCATGGAATTCTTGATTGATTATAACGCTTATGTCATTCTCATTTGCCCTTACACAATGTCATTGAAACACATGGTTAGTTTTCCATAAGTACCCAAATAAAGAGTAAATCTTTGAAGAGAATAGAGATTGGTTGGATCAACGAGAAATTTGATAAAATAAGGAGAGCGAGTTGTTATTTTATCATAAACACTAAATATTGGAAATACCAAATATAACAAAAACTCTAACTAATTGATCGGTATCGTTCAACCAAAATTTACATATTCACCTACTCTTTTCCACGTCTGGAGATACCCATCAATAACCTAATTTTCCACGTTTGAAGATACACGTCAATGATGTACTCATCATGGTGTCAAATTCTAAAGAGGCCATCTTATCCCCTCCACCATCTACTTCCCCTTTTTTGTT
Source organism: Ceratopteris richardii (assembly GCA_020310875.1). Taxonomy (NCBI): domain Eukaryota; kingdom Viridiplantae; phylum Streptophyta; class Polypodiopsida; order Polypodiales; family Pteridaceae; genus Ceratopteris; species Ceratopteris richardii. Next base: position 155,618,457 of record CM035411.1, on the reverse strand, counting down.
GAAGGCCTTTTGGCAAAGAGCTACACAAGTTAGAGGCTACATGTAGGAATTGCTCATCGGTTGAGGACCCTAATGAAGGGGGAACTCCAAATCAAAGGGGGTACTTATCACCTCCTCAAGGATTTGAATAATTCCAGGATCCTCAATGTGACAATGATGGTAGAGAAATTGAGTGCCAAATGAATGGTCAAAGCTTGGTCCAACTAGCATGAAAAAGTAGATATTTAGAAATAAACAAAACATCCATTGGTGGGCTTCCCCCTTTGGAAAGACTATGATGTCACTATTCTACTTCTTTCTCCCATCAAAGTACCCTTAGAGAAATGGGCTTTGTGTCATCTTGATGAAAAGCATGGAATAATGCAAAAACAAAATAGTTGGTCCAATTTGGAGTAGCCTCAATGCAAAGTAGTATACAAATTATATAGCAATCCATGTCTAGGATGTCCTTCAAACATTCTTGGTGGGCATTTCATGAGTTCAAACCAATTTCTTCATTTGACCTTGGGGTTGTCCTATACTAGTTCCTATCATTAGCAAGCCTTCAAGCCCTATTCATCCCTAGTAGGTTCTATGTCATATTAGGGATGCACCCCTCCTTGGGTGAGGTGGCATAGATGCCACTTGGCATCAATGGAGGCACTATGTCCTAGATGGTAGAAGTAAGGAATGAAATAGGGGAACAATCTCTTATGAGATTTAAGCTTGGACGCGGCTGGGAGGTGAACCATGAAATGAATCTCTGCGTGTTATCGATCAGCAATGGCAAAAGGATGTTTTATGACACTGGTATCAGAGCTATGAGATCCATCTTGCTGCTGCGCTCCGTGGGATTTGAGCTCATGCCATCAGGAAAGGAGGCGCCTACACTATCCAGCCCGCCATACATCAGGAGCTGCTCACCTCCAGATTCACAGAGAAGTTTGCGCAAGAGTTCTTAGCGAACTTATTTTATAAACTCGATGCTGAGGAAAAGAGCTACTTGGACCTCATTGATTGCCTCACAGTAAATTATGTGTGCAATTATACTTCTAGAGTCTGCGGAGGCTGTGGTTACAATATAACACAAGGTCTTGGGTACACATGCTTGCGATGCTTGAATGATATGGGTTCTGAAACGTACGCAAAGATCTTCAGTGTCTGCTTGTACTATTACTTTTCCCGCAAGTACAGGCACTCCCATCATGCTATGCATCTATTACATGACTTTGTGCTGTTTGAACGGCTGCTCGATAAGTGGCCATCTACTTGTGCACGCGTAGAGATCGCATCAGCCCCCAACAAAGAGGCTCAGCAGGTGTTAAGACAATGTGCAATGTGTGGGGATCATCACAATGTGACAGCTCGTGGATTTACATGCAATATGCACATGGTAGCAGCCCCGAAAAATGAAGAAGAACTCCGTGACCTCATGAACTTGTCAACTTGGCTAGGCTGTGGTGGGCAAGTCCTTAAGTTATTCTTCTTGGCTACTTGGAAGAGAGCTTGTTATGGATCGGGAAAAGGCATATGTTATGGAAATCGGAAGCAACGGTTTGAAAAGGAGCTCACATGAGATTTAACAAGGAGTTATGGCTTCGACTTCCAGGTTTGAGTATTTTTTAATTCCGGTAAGAATTTTCATTTTTGAAAATGATGATGACGCATTAAGGGGCCAAGATTTTGGAGGGAACTCACATGTATGGAGAGTATGAGGTATATGCTCTCATTTGGGGTCAAGGATTACCCCAAAAATACAAGAAGCCCAAGTTTAGAGTATCTCCAAAATAGCTTACTTTCATGATTCACACATAAATTTCAGGGGTTATTTTTGATAAATAGCCATTTCGGGAAGGGGAAAAGAGAAGGTATTTTTCATAGATTTATGGAAAAAACCATGTACACTTACAGTCTAGTGTATTGACTTCCATATACAATCAAGAAATTCAAAATATATCTCAGTATGATGGGAGTTTGAAGCTCCACAAAACCCCCTTCCATCACAGTTTGACAAAAAATTTCAGCACCTAAATTTGAGAAAATCCCATTTTGAAAGAGGGAAAAATAGGTGCGATAGCTATGGATGGATAGGGAAAGGTATGTATACTGAGAGTATGGTGTGTGGAAGTCTTAGGCGAATCATTAGATTCATCAAAATGATAAGTGAAGGAGGAATTTTACTTCCTCAAAGACCCCCTTCCCGCACTTTTTGAAAAAATTTCAGAAATTAATCTTTTGCCAAACTCCACTTCTTGGAGTAAGAAAAAGATCATTTAGAGGCTTCCCATGGATTATGGTGCATAATCCAAGAGAAATCCACATTTAGAGTGGATTAGAAGTTTGCTAAAAGCTCTCATCTAAGTTTTTGCATAAAAGCAAAAATCTTGCTTTAGACCTCTTTTGGGGAGTGAATTAGCATGCATGAAGGGAGGATTTGGAAAGGTGAAAATAGGCCTAAGCATCTTCATATATCACTCTCTGAGATTATGGAGAGAATTTTAGCATTTGCTTGATGGAAGAATGCTTTTGGGCACCCCAAAAATCACATTTTTACACTTTTTCCAGCCCCTCCAACAGTCCACTAGTTTGGCATGTCCCACTTGGAATGGCCATATCTTGGGCTAGAAAACTCCAAATTGGACGTGCTATGGCTCGTTTCGAAGAGCACAAGTTCTACTTTCAGTTTGTGAGAAAAATTTTTGGAAAATAAGTATTTTTGCAGGTCTGAACAGCTCTGCAAAATCTGAACAGTTTTTGGCAACTACCTTCCGGGAGCCATATTTTTCAAACCGGGAAGGCGATTTGAGTAATTTCACTTGGACCTATTTGCACATGCTATATATTTCAGTTTATGAAAATTTGCAGGTCCTAAAGTGGTTTTTGCAGGTCTAAAGAAGGATTACTAATGCATTTTTGAGCTAAATTTGCATTATTTTTGTAATCACCTGACCATGCTTTATGTTTGAGGAGTGCTCCGATATTTTCGGACACTTCAAAGTGTATGTTAGGACCTGAGGAGAAAGGTGCCGAGGTCTCGAAGCTTGTCAAGAGCCATTGGATGCATGCAATTCCAAAATCAAACTACTCAGGGACGTATATTTTATGCTTTCTGGTATTTTATTTATGTTATGGCATGTTCTGTATCTACATGCATGAATGGGATTGCATACATCAAGTGTTGATCATTGTTTAAGCTCTTAAAAGTATGGATCAACATGCAGGAAGTATACCTTTTGATTGTTTGCAGGAAAGAAGATTACAGAAACCATATGGCTATGCAACACTGGGAATGGTTGCTAGCAAATACCTTTGTGTTTTTGCAGGTCATGGAATCCACATATGACTTTATGGCGTGCATGCCATGGGCCTGTCAAGCCCTATGTTTTTGGGTGGCCTGAGTGCCACTGAGCTATGGTTTAAATTTTTTTGGAATTCCATTTCTTGGGGAAATGCTGTCGAAATTTTTCCTACCGCATGGCGTTATATACGCACTTGCTTTTAGGTAAGAATGTTATGGCATAGTAACATGCCTTTCTGCAAACATCAATAAGTTTTAGGCATGCTTATAAGCATGTATTTGGTGGACTTAGGACCATCAGACTATTATATATAAGGCAACTTCAGTAGTAACAGGATCCCTACACATAATCCTTTTGGATTTAGACTATAGGATTGCTAACGGAAGGAGCTAAACCTTCACCATTAGTAATGTGCACAAGCAATCCTATAGGTTCAGGAAGTTGCATTCAGGCTCGGGAGATGCATTTTTGATAATCTCCAAGTTAGTGAAGATTTATTTATCTTCACAAGAGTCTCACATGATGTATAGGAGACTTTGTGGTATTATGAAAAATACCCAAACAGTGACTAGTTTCACTCTTGCACATCACTTGAGCGAGTAGTGAAGCATTTCTGCTACACTACTAAGGAAACCAATAAGATGGGATCACAGAGATGGGTTTCATGAGTAGCATCGACGGGTGCGTATGTGATTCAAGTGATGGTTACGAAGGCCATAGGTATGGCACTAGCTCTATGGTATAGAGCATAGATCCCTTAGTCAGGAACAGTTGGGGTACCCAATACATATATATGTATATCGGGATCTACAGAGAGGTTCTTAGACTCAGTCTTTGTACCTAGGAACAAGTTGGTTTGGAACAGAAGGGGATATCCATTGTCACATTGTTGACTAGAACCAAACTAACTAGTTCAAGGACATGGGACTCATTTGAGTCCACTGATATGATTTTAGTATATGGGATTCATTGGAGTCAACCTACATATTCCATTATATGGAATAGATATTTGGTTTAGTGTAGGTATGACACCGTGAATTGGAAGAAGTTTTCACTGGTATGGGACGGTGGAAACGACTTCCCTTTGAGCACTCTTCTTCTATGGCCAGGAAGAAAATGACTCATCATTCATGGCGTCATGTCTCACTAGATCAGAGGAGAGCTCTTAGTCGACATCTCCTTAGGATTGGGAGTTATCCTTCATAGTAGGGAAGATTTATTCTTCCAGTAGAGAATGTGATAGGTGATTTTATCACCCTTGGTATCACATACTCATTTTTCAGTCTTTCAGGAAGGATCATTCCATCAGTTTGATTGGATCGTATAGATCCATGCACAGAGTATGGTTGGCAGAGATAGTTCTTTATTATGGATACACTTGTGTTTATGGTATCAATCATATCATTGCTAACCATTTTAGCAGAGGGCTTTGATCCTTGTTAGAAATTTATTTTCTCCACTCTTCACTGTATACACTTTCATTACTCAGGGGAGATTTATTCTCCATTTTCAGAGGAAGAGAGGACAATTCATGAGTTTCTCTTTTAAGGAAAGGAGAAAGTGGGGGTCAGCTTAGAGATCCATGAGAGATCTTACTTTAGTTCAATACTCACACTTTAGCTCCTATTCTTTGAGAGAGAAAGAAGGAAAGGAAAATATGATTTCTTCATAGGAGAAGAATAGAGCATATTTTCCTTTCGATAGAAGAGGTGTTTAGAAAACATCTCTTTCTTTATATTTCAGAAGGAATTTGTTTACTCTACTTGTCAATATAAGTTCCTTCATGTGGGAGTATGATTCTCCACTATTTTGGAAGGAAAAACATGGAGAACTTATGTGCATGTTCTCAGTCATGGATGAGTAGAGCTAACCGATTCAACAGAATCTCTTTCAAAGGGAAAGGGAAAGTGGAATAAATCCCACTACGAGAGCTTTTTTCCTTAAAGGAGATTACAAAGAGAGACATGAAGAGAGTTTCACTTTCTCACTTTTAGGTTGTCTAGATAGAAGTGGCACTCTTCTATCAAAGACAAGAGAGAGATCAGTTAATCATGATGGTTAGATTGAGTCTCCTTTGTAGACTTTAGAGAGAAGTAGTTATGTTTATTTCCAGTGATGGTCCTGGACTAGATGAGATGATCTGGTTATTGACATTAGTGAGACTGGGAGTAGAGTTATGACTCTTCTCTTTAGGGTTTATAGTCAGATAGAGATATATCTAACTATTAGGGTACCGAACTTTTAGTTGGTGTTACATCATGAGTATGATGAGTAAACATCAGTTAGGAGGATGGGTACTTAGGGATTATCTGAATCTCAAAAGGAATGCTTTCTGCATTCATATGGCAAACTACAGGGAAGAGAAATTTTAGAGTTTGCACTAGTGCCAAAAGATGCTCTTCCAATAGAACTTAGTCCACAGGTAATAGATGAAAAACCACAAACTTCTTGGTTGGTGAAATGTAGAGATTGCATTTTACTATCAAGATATTCTTATATATGAGCTAGAAGATGGATTTGCATACTTCACAAGGTAGTTAGGGTTAAACTATTACTTGTGATTACACTCAAGGTTAAGAAGACCTAGAGTGGTATGAGGGCAATCTATCATTTAGTCTTAGATGGGTTTGATGTCACTTGATATGGGACTTTGTTCTATACTTCAGAGGATTTTATGGTTTATTATCTCCATTATGGTATGGTCAAGCTTATGAGCTTGGCACTTTGCACTTGCTTTTCATATTATTACTCCATTGAGGATACATCATGTGGACTTAAGTCATTTTGGTGATGTAGTATGTTATGGGAGTGATAATTTGGAAGTTGAGTGTATATGGGAGATAGTAGGCACCACTTAGACGGTTTCCCACTTTTGACATGATCTCATATGAGACTTCTTAAGGGGAAGGATACGGGGAAACAACAACACACAGAGATGACCATGTACATAGAGTACATGGGGTTCAGGGGAGTCCGAGCACTTTATTCTACCATTACGGACATTTCATTTACATTTTCGAGGACGAAAATGCTTTCAAGGGGAAGGAAATGTCATATTAGGGATGCACCCCTCCTTGGGTGAGGTGGCATAGATGCCACTTGGCATCAATGGAGGCACTATGTCCTAGATGGTAGAAGTAAGGAATGAAATAGGGGAACAATCTCTTATGAGATTTAAGCTTGGACGCAGCTGGGAGGTGAACCATGAAATGAATCTCTGCGTGTTATCGATCAGCAATGGCAAAAGGATGTTTTATGACATTCTAGGTGTTCTACCCTTGCTACAAGCCCCATGGGTAATATGCCCTTCATTGTCGAGTGTCACTTTCAATTAATTAAAGCATAAGGAGATGAAGATCATGAGATTAAAATCCCTTTTAATCTTGTTGCTCTCGAGGAAAAACACTCTATGAGGTTACCAACCATCTTTGTAATGTTTTCTAGCAAGTTTTAAGCAACCCCAACTTCGTGAGATTAGGAGGGTCCCAAGCGTGCTAAGCATGTTCACTTGTACAATTGTTTTTTGTATTAATCAAAGTTTGGGAGAGTGGGCTATCACCGAACTTCCTTTTGAAAAAAAAGGATCGAAATTCTCTTATAAAAGAGCACGTGCTATCACAATAAATTTTGCTAAAGAACATGTTACTCATTCCACTTTCTTCGGGTTCTTATGCATTATGATATGGTAATTAAATTTTACTCCTTAATAAGTGCCCTAATCTCAGTGTACTCCTAGCGTATGTTGAGGTAACTCTATAATTGTCAATTGCCTGATGCATTATGCACACCTACACATGAAGGAGAACCATCCTCAGAATTCCCAGATTTCTTGATGTTCACAATTTGTATTTGTCGCACAGAAGATGCTTCTGGACAGATTGACGTCCATGCCATTTGATATGACGACAAGAAAAAGAGGCATTGAATGATGTGTTTAAGATATCTCCGACCATCTTCATTGCATCCATGTGTATTTCGCCGAAGCAGAAACAGAGCAGAATATGAAGCACTATCCGCCTCAGTAACATCGTCGGTTATAGATTCAGCAGACTACCTTTGTATGTAAGGTCGTTCCAAATGGTGATGAGACCGTCGAAGGTCAGACGGATATCTGTGTGTAAGGCTGAAAAAGAAAGAAATTAACATGTCCATAAGCAAGGAGAATGGAGGATGAGGCCACTTGGCTTAGATAATTGGGAGGAAAGAAGCTAATTATCACATGTCTGATCTCGGAAAACAAACAGGTGGAGGCCACACAGGCGAAGGGAGCGCCTAATCATATTCCTGGTTCGATTTTTTCCATGTATAAAATCAATGTGACTTATCCAGATTCATCTCTGTCAACTTGTCAAGTTGACCGATGGTCTCATTGCCAGGTAAAATATTACCATTTATACTGCTTATGAATGTACCATCTTTCAGTTTCATCAAATATCAATTTCACGAAATGGATACAGTTTGATCCGCCTTAGATGCAATTTACAGCCGGGAAATCCTTTCTTCAACCCCATCATCCAAATCAATGCTTTCTTCTCACTTGCTTCTAGCATTGCGCCTGGAACCCCTACGTCCTGCATGTCCTTGCTGGTGACAAGGACTTGGAATTAGCTCACGGACCAGCTCATTGATTAAATCATCTGCCAAGTCGTCCCCCAATTGCTCTGCTAAAGTTGGGATATCATTGAAAAAGCCATTCCATTTCTCATTGCCAGTATTCATCGCTTTTTCGACCAGATCATCAACATTCATAGTACATTTAGCGGTTTTCCAGTTGTTTAAGTGCTTCATTACTTTCTGATAGCAAATCTGTGTCCGTAAATCAGCCGAACCGGATCTGCAGTTCCAGGATGGCATTAGCATACTTATTCCCATATCGAGGTTCAACGCTTCTTGAATGCAGTCAAATATGAGCTTTCGGTTGGATCTAGCCAGGATCTCACGCCATTCTTCATCAAAATGAAGCCTGTTATCAATCTCATTCACTGCCGTTCCCTTGCACTCCCATTTATGTTCAGTGATCATTTCTAATTCCTCAAACAAGGCCGAATCAATTCTGACCATGTTTATTGAGATGTTTCGGGTATCTTGAGAAGACATGCTTGCATTACGTATAATACACCTTACATAATCTTCCTCACTTTCAAAAATGTACTTGTTGAGCTTAGACATGGATTGCCAATCAGCTCTCAGCCTAACAGTGGAGGTTCCATTCCTTTCGTTCCATTCATACATTGAAGTTTGAGCTTGTTGTTCTGCACCGAAACCTTCGAAGTGTCAGTCCAACTCGCTAACCATGAAGAAAACAGAAAATCCTCTTAGCACAGGTGCGCAAAACTACCTTGAGTATCCGAGTCGGTATGGTGCTCATTCTTGCTGCATGCTCCATACATCAGACCTCTAATTGAAAGGGATTCATCTCCCTGCATATATATAAAGCACTTATGTATTGTTTTTTGAAGATTGCCACAAATAATGAGTAGTTTAAATAATCTTGAACTCAATCATGCAGACGCATATGTAGGAATCTATGTATGTATGTAATGTATGCATGCAATGTATATATGTTTTTATGGCATGTATGTAGGTAGGTACATATGTGTATAATGTACGTGCATAATATATGTATGTATGTCATGAACATGTACATGTATGTAATGTTTATTGTGTAATGTATGTCATGTATGTATGTATGTAATGCAATGTAATGCATGTATGTATATACATAGGGTTGGTATGTATGTATGTATGTATGTATGTATGTATGTATGTATGTATGTATGTATGCATGCATGCATGCAACATATGTGAGAATGGTGTGCACAGAGAAACAATTGAAGATCTCTTCTAAGCTATTAAAGGGTATTGAACCACCAGCCTGGTAGATATTTGTGAAGCAAATACCTTTGGCCCTATAATGAGACTTTTTCATTCTTTGTGTGCTAAAAATCTTGAGAGACCCATATCTATTCTTAGACTTTTCCATTGTTTGTATTCATGTATATGTATTTATGCAATGTATATATGTACACCAGCATGGTAGATATTTGTGAAGCAAATGCCTTTGGCTCTACAATGAGACTTTTTCATTCTTTTTTCATTCTTTGTGTACTAAAAATCTTGAGAGACCCATATCTATTCTTAGATTTTTCCATTGTACATATTCATGTATATGTATTTATGTAATGTATGTATGTATGCATAGATATATGTATTTACACATGTATGTATATGTGTGTGTATGTATGTATGTATGTATGTATGTATGTATGTATGTCTGTATCTATGGATGGATGGATGGATGGATGGATGGATGCATGCATGCATGCATGTATGTTTGTATGTATGTATGTATGTATGTATGTATGTATGTATGTATGTATGTATGTATGTGTGTATGTGTGTATGTGTGTATGTATGTATGTATGTATGTATGTATGTATGTATGTATGTATGTATGTATGTATGTATGTATGTATGTATGTATGTGTGTATGGATGGATGGATGGATGCATGCATGCATGTATGTTTGTATGTATGTATTTATGTGTGTGTGTGTGTGTATGTATGTATGTATGTATGTATGTATGTATGTATGTATGTATGTATGTATGTATGTATGTATGTATGTATGTATGTATGCATGTTTGCATGTAGCATGTATGTATGCATGTATGTATGTATGCATGCATGTCTGTATGCATATATGTATGCATGTATGTCTGTATGCATGTATGTATGTATGTATCATAGCTGGAAAAAGTCTCGACTCAAACCCATGGAAAGGTATGTACCATACCAAATGTACCGTACACGTATGATACCTATTCACATGAAATTTATTTGGTTTGTTATTTGAAGCATCCCATCCATTCTTTGAAGCCATACATACAAAGATCCATAGTACATCGATGCATACAATTGCATAGATACATATATAGTACATACAATACAATATGCACTTAACACACACAGATAAATATACATTACATACATAAAAGCATGTACATATACATATCTGCTACTTGTAAACACATAAATATTATGTCTTGTAAACACACAAATATTATGTTTTGTAAACACATAAATATTATGTCACATATACGTACATAGTAGTAAACTGCATACACACATATTATTGTCAACATATGTAAATACATATTATATACTTCATAACTACATGAATGCATAGATGCATACATAGGCACACATACACACATACATACACATACATACATGCATGCATGAATACATACATACATACATAGATACACACACACACAATATATATATATATATATATATATATATATATATATATATATATATATATATATATATATATATATATATATATATATATATATATATAAGGTACCGTACCGTACCAAAGCCATACATACAAAGATCCATAGTACATCGATGCATACAATTGCATAGATACATATATAGTACATACAATACAATATGCACTTAACACACACAGATAAATATACATTACATACATAAAAGCATGTACATATACATATCTGCTACTTGTAAACACATAAATATTATGTCTTGTAAACACACAAATATTATGTTTTGTAAACACATAAATATTATGTCACATATACGTACATAGTAGTAAACTGCATACACACATATTATTGTCAACATATGTAAATACATATTATATACTTCATAACTACATGAATGCATAGATGCATACATAGGCACACATACACACATACATACACATACATACATGCATGCATGAATACATACATACATACATAGATACACACACACACAATATATATATATATATATATATATATATATATATATATATATATATATATATATATATATATATATATATATATATATATATATATATATATATATATAAGGTACCGTACCGTACCAAACCTCCTTGCCCTGTATTGTATATGAACCGTTCACATACCATACCACCTTGGTATGTATGTATGTATGTATGTATGTATAATGGGCTAACCACTTGCCCAAAGGCTGCCTCCCTACTTAGTATCCTTCACGTGATAGAGTGCACATGCACTTTTTTTAGAGGCCATTTTGTGCCATGACATTTGTGGAATCCATCCACCTTGCCCAAGCCTACTTCCTAGGCTCTAGTACCAATGTTATACCTCTAGGGGATTTGAACTCACAATCTCCTCTTTAGGAGTGTTATGGGTTAACCATTTGCCCCAAAAGCCATGGTTGAAGATTATTTTCTAATCCTCTCTTGGAGTGTAGTTCAATCAACTCCTCCATCTCCTACCTATCACTTTACGACATTTACATATTACACTACACTTTAAACACTTCTCTAATTTTTTCCCCTCTAATTTTTGTCACATATGGTATTTTCAATCATACTTTTGTATTTGTGTATATCTGTCGTATGAAAAAAAATATGTATGTATGTATGTATGTATGTATGTATGTACGTACGTATGTATGTATGCATAGTTGGAAACGGGCACGTCCGGAACGTTTTTCCGGACTCCGTTCCGGACTTATCGGACTTCCGAGTCCGAAACGCGTTTCGGATTTGACTTTTTCAGGTGCGCCTTGGAGGGCCAAAAAACTGATTTAGGCTTATTTAAGACAATATCTTCAATGTTTTTTTTGGTCATCTACAGCTCCTTTACTCCAAAGCTACCAAAAAGAGAGTCTTTCTTCTCTTGAGCTATCAAGTGGGGGTTTTGTAGCTCTTAAACTACCGTTGGATCTTATTGCATTCCTTTAGAGGGTCATTATGAGGAGTGAGCATATACTTAAGGACTTGATTTGAGCAGTGCTCAGAGGAATGATGAAGATGATTACTGATCATATATGATTATGCACATATTTTCTCATAATTTTGCACTCTTATTTACATATTTTTTATTTTCCTTATCATGTCATATGAGTTCATTCATTAATTTTAGCTTCATACTCTATGTGTTTATTGAATTTATGCTTAATTTTCATGAATTTATGTTTCTAATCTTATTTAGAATGTCTACCATAACTTGTGTAATTTTTTGTTAAAAAAAAATAGTCACGTCCGAAACGTTTTATCGGTCTTGTTTCGGGCTTTCCAACCCGTCCGAGTCCGAAGTCCGATTCCCGTCCGAATCAACTATGTATGTATGTATGTATGCAAATATGCGAGTATGCATGCATGCATGTATACATGTATGTATATATGTATGTATGTATGTATGTATGTATGTATGTATGTATGTGGATATGCATGTATGTATGCATGCATGCAAGTATGTATGCATGCATGCAAGTATGTATGTGCATATGTATGTATATATGTATGCATGTATGTATATATGTATGTATGCAAGTATGCATGCATGCATATATACATGTATGTATGTATATATGTATGTGTGTATGTATGTATGTATGCATGCATGCAAGTATGTATGTGCATATGTATGTATGCATGCATATGTGCATGTGTACATGTATGCACGTAGGCAGTTATGCACATATGCATGTAACATATGTATGCACAGTAGTGCAAAGAGAATTTTAAAACGTAGTTTTAAAATGGGTTTTAAAACATACAATATGGAAAGTACTGAAAAAATGAAATTAAAAAAGAATAATGCATTCATTCAAAATATTTTTTACTTTATTAAGAAAATACTCCATGAATAACACATATCTATAAAATACTCCATGAATAACACATATCTAGCATGTCTCTGCCATCTAGTGCTAAAGACACATAAAAACCTTATTTTAGCTTAGATAGTGATCATAGACATTTTATTATATAAAAGAGAAGAATATATCCATGAACTCATGACTCATACCTAGACACTAGAGGATGTGCCTAGACAGCTGAAGCTAATGGACTATGGAAACAAGAAGATAACACTATTCTTTATGTTTCTTTGTGTACCAGAGGTTCCAAGCTTCAAATGAGGCTTGAGCAAGACCACAAATTGGAGTGACTATCTAATATGGCGAGGCTAAACTTAAAAGCAAGCAAGAGGCTGAAGTATGTGTGATTGAGCACTCTCAGCAACTAGACAGAGATGAGGAGAGACACAAAACTTCGGTGTAAAAAGGAGGTAAATTACTTATTAACAGAAGCCCATCGGAAATAAAATGTTAGCCAGGTGTAATAGAAAACATTTGAAATGTTTAGCACGTTTTACAGTATAGAACGTACTAAAAAATATGGAAAAAACGCATTTGTTTATACTATGTATGTACGTATTTATGTATGCATGTTTGTACATATGCATGTTTGTACATATGCATGTATGTATGTACTTATGTAATCTGTATGTACGCATGTATGTATGTTTACGAAAGGAAGGTCTTACTTACCTCTCCGCAATGCCCATAGCCATTCATAAATCTGAAACTGGAATTCTCACTGAGACTGGAATCCTCGCCAATGAGACGTTCCGTAACTCTACATGATTCGGATCGTGTGCTGCTGCTTGCCGCATCAGACATGTCAGAAGGATGTCCATCTCCTATGGACAACTTTGTGGATAGATTCAGTGCAGCAAACAATTCTTGGAGAATGACTGCTGTAGGCTTGCCAGAATATGACACCGTCAATTTCCTTTTATGTGTGCCATCAAAATCTTTCGGACGAGCCATATCACTGATTTCTCCCCGTAAAGACATGCAACTTCCTCCAGATTCACGGTACGGAAGTCCACACTCTGTTGTAAGACTCACGGCACCAAAAGATACATTAGACGAAACCTCTACAGGAGCTGGAACCTGAGAGCAATCCTCTCCACGAATGTTCGTATCTACAAGTTTGCCAGAGTCCTCTTCCTCACAAAACGAAGATTCATTCGAATTACTTTCATCAATCGTGTTATTACTTCCAAAGCTTGGCATGTTGAAACAACTATCACTTAAAATCTCTACAGAGGTTGAAATTGGACTGTCAACCACAGACAAAATGCTTTCGTCTACAGTAACACGGGAACACTCTTCATCATCAAATAAACCTCTATATAGGATGCTATCATCCTTGAATTGATCAAACTTCTCAGTAGATTCCCTTGGAACAATATCCTTCACAGAAACTGGTTTCCGCATGCTCGAATTTTTGCTTCTATCTAAGTCATTGATGATTGGAACCCTGCCCTTTGATGTCAATGGGTCACCTGTACGTTTCAGTAAATACTTTTTAGATACAGATTCTGTTTTCTGCTGGTAATCAGACTTTCCACTCTTGGCGATTGTGTGCTTACAATCATTAGAGACTCTCATGTTCTTCGTCAGGAAGCTGCTTGTGGTTGCGTTTGAACTCTCTGTGAGATAAGAGGATGTTGAGCTTGTGACTCTCATAGACTCACTGGAATCATCAAGACATTCAAATGATGTTGCCCTGACTTTATGACGACTAGCATTACAATTTTGTACCTTCAGGTTAGCAAACTCCTCTTGATTTCTGGAAGATCGCTCTCGCCGTCTGACACAAATTCTCCCCAACTCTACTTTGCCGCGATCATTCGTGTGCTCGCTTTGACTTTGATGGCATTTAGAAGGACCCACGTCTTCATGTCTGGAAATGCCCTGCTTTGCTTGTTGCTGCTCAGCTAGAGAAGAAGATGATGTGTTCTCTCGCTGTTTTGCTTGTTGTAAGTTTGAAACAGGATTAAAATACTTTGTATCACTAGGCTTGTATGGGAATGAGAATATATTTTTTTGCTGGTGCAGACGTGATGAAAGGCCTGAACTATGCGATTCCTTTGGGATGGCCTCTTTTGTATCAGTATGTACATCTTCGTTCTCGTTGTCTCCGTCTGAAATTCTCCTAAATGGAGCAGTGAATTGTTTCTGAGTATTTTTGCTCTCAGTGGATCTATTTGGATTCTCAAACAAGCATACCCTGGTCTTGGATGCGGGTGACCTTTTCACTGGCAAGATCAGCTTATTATGTGCATTGGACGGCGATAGAATACATGCAAGGTTACCTTCTTGCACAAGAGGTCCAGATTGAGAAAGAACCTTTGATGACTCCCCGTTATTGTCTGAAAGCTCTTCCAAATAACGCTTAGAAAGGGAACCTTCTGACAAACATTCAGATTTTGAACACCGTCTTGATGATGGGTTGCCAACGCTGTTCTTTTCAATTTCTAAAAGGCTCCTTCTGGATGGTGGTATTCGTTGACTGGATAAGGGAGATCTCCCTCCAAAATTAGGAACGCGAATTGAACTTTCCTCCTGGTGGATATGAGAAGGAGACCGTTTCTCTCTCCGGAAATCAGGAGACGGCATTGTCTCCAGCCCCATGAGTTTGGCAACAACATTGGAGCTCCTTTTTTTGGTTTTCTTATCGAAGGAAGTTTGTCCTCCTTGCTGCAGTGGATCCTGAGTTGGTTGCGAAGGTATTCCACCGTCAATCTGCACATTTCAAACAAAATATGAATACACCATAAGGATTCGCTTCACAAGGATCAAATATCATCTACTCACATTAGGATCTTGACAATCGAGACCTTGTATACTCTCTTTCGTAGTGGCTTTCGAGATCGAGGTCGGTGAAGGCCGTTCTGCATGATTTGAGTTGATTAGTATGTTAAATCAAGGACAAAATGGAGCAACCGCTGTAGTAGGTATGCGCTGAAGAAATTAAATGAACTATCTAGCTATATACATTAAGCCAAAAGGTCAGACATGATACTCGACATAACGTGGCCTCTTATAGATGTACTTTGGACACACAGATAAGGAAAATGAAAAGTGAAAGAAATTTTCTGGTTTGAAGCGCTTCAAATGAGCCGTCTACTTACCAGCTGGGAGCGACTTACGCCGTGCTCGCTGTTTCTTGTGTAGCCGGTGATTCCAATCAAAGATCTGAAAGAAAATGCCAGTGCATGAACCTTTCTTGAGGTTATATTGCTCTGAAGAGCAACTCGAAGCTGCTGAGGAACTGAGAGTAGACATGAGCTTGCTAGTGTAAAGCTGGGGTTGTTCGGACATTGTGATCCCTTGGTTCAGCCCGATAACGAATTTTCTAAGGTTATCGTCTGCATAATGAGGATCGAATTAGTCCAACTAATAGCATGGAGACCACCAATCCAACTGTCATGTTGCAGTCAAATGCTTCGTTCCTCAGACGAATCATACAGAATACTTTATTTCTCATACTTAGGAAGATTTTCTAGCTGAAACATCGAATGGCGAATCTAGAGATTGCAACCTGAATGCTTGTGTGATCCAAAATGTATGTGATGAGCCAGTCAAAGTGGCAAGAATATGAGGAAGAGTAAGATCCTTGATAAATTTGACATTATCTGCCGTAAACAGACTTCGTTTAGATGTCCCTACGACAGCACTTGAGGCCAGAAACACGGCCATTAGATTTCCCGAACGCTAAGGGGCCTGATTAAAAGAGAAAGCAAACAGGAAGGGGATATCTCGCTCGAGGGTGATTCCCGGAATAAGAGCCTCGGGACGTCAGTCAGGCAGGAGCCGATGAATTGGATACCATTCACGTCTCTACAAAAAATCTGTCAATGTGACAAGTACAGTACACAATGGGAAGCGGGGCGACCATACGAACTTCCTGATGGCAACTACATTTCTGACCGTGATTAGGTAACTAGGCATCTTTTGGCATGGCTACTCCGTGGCAGCCTGTATGTGTGCAGGCGCGAGAGCGTGTTCACGTTTTAGATTGTCTGTGCAGTGCGTCATGGATGAGATGCGGAGAGGGAGGATATTGGAGATGGCGACAGTGAGCAGGCGGATTCTAGCGCTGCCGATTATATTGCTTCTTTACATGACAACTTGACAAGCCCTTCGGGCATCCATTGCTCACAGCTCACGGTCGATAATGGCAATAATATGTTTTGAGAGCAAGGTCATAAACGCAAGCATCAAGATTCCGGACTGGCGACTCTCCCAGTCTCATCATGAGAACGGCGCGGGTCCAGAAGGAGGGAGGCTGGGAGGGGCAGGGAGAACCAATGGGATGGTGCCACGTATGATCCTACTCGGATGCCCGCCACGTATGATCCAATGCAATGGGAAACCAATGCCATGCCGCCACGTATGATCCTACTCAGATACCCGCCAAGTCAGTTCCGTGCGACTGTTCTGCCAGATTGTTTTTATGGTACTGGGGTTGCTGCAGATTCAGTCGATGGAAAGTTGTTCTTTAGCCATTGTTTCAAATTCGAAAAATGAATCAATTTTACCGTTGCTCCTCCTGAGCGTCAACCCCTTCTCGGGAAGGCCATTGCACTGTCGCTCTCTTTTACTCGTCTGGATTTGAGGGAAACTTGGAAGTCGGAAGTTCTAAATGTTCATCGCAAAAGATGTCGTTCCCGATTCCCACAGCCGCCACGCATCTTCCTCTTTTCTTTTTCTCTCTTTTTTTTTTTTTAATATTGGAGAACTATGCTACGCTTCAGAGAAGATGGAACCAAACGCAAAAAAACCTGAGGTTCCACCAGAAATGTCAAAAAACAAAGCAGTTCTACCCTCTTATTCACACAAGGTGGAATAGTGCAAGTTGTTTTTTTTGTGTCTCCTCGATTTATGAATGGAGAGGAGGGGTGGAACAAAGATATATTTCAAGTGGTTCAAGAGAAAAACAAAGAGAACGGCTGAGGAAAAAACTAATAAAATATTATTTTTGAATTATTTGAATCCACATGGAGGAAGAACACTAAAAGGGCACATAAAGGGGGTTGGAACATTTTGAAGGTCTTAGTTTCGTAAGGTGTCATCAAGATTGAGCCTTGCCTCTGCTCTAGTCTGAATGCACATTGACAATTGTCCAAATTTCATTGGACCTTTATTTGATGTTGGCACTGCCTCCATCATATGTGAAATCAGCCTATGCTATAAATTTGCATGTTTTTAGGGTGTATTCACATGGGAAACTGGAACATATGAGAACAATTAGGAATTTCGGGTGGAAGTCACAAAAACTGATATGTGCCTCTACCTATTCTTGGAGTTTGATGTCTACGAAATCACGTAAACGGCACAAGGAAGAAGAAGAAGCTTGGAGTACAACAGACAATACTAAATGTATTACCAAGTGAATTTCAAATGAGGCATTCAAATCAGCCTTAAAATGAGCAATATGCTTCTCATTAGGACCAATGAGCAGCATGTCATCAACATAGACAACAATGATCATAAGCACATCATTTGCATGCTTAACATATAAGGTACTCTCAGTTGGACTCTTCTCAAAACCATGTGCAATCAAGTAGGCATGTATCTTTTCCTTCAAAGCATGTGGTGCTTGCCTCAAACCATGTAATGCCTTTTTCAACCTGCATACTTTGTTTCCATGCCCTTTCTGCACAAAACCACGAGGTTGAAAAACATACACTTCTTCATGTAAGTCACCATTTAGAAATGTAGTTTTAATGTCCAACTGATGTACATTCCAACCATGATGAGCTGGAAGTGCACATATGCTATGAACAGTAGTCATTCGGCATGTGGGAGCAAAGGTCTCATCAAAATCAATGCCTCTTTCTTGAGCATAACCTTTTGCAACATGCCTTGCCTGATACCGATAAATTGTTCCATTAGGCTTACACTTTAGCTTGTATACCCAATTATTGTCAATTGCCTTCTTGCTAGGAGGCAAATCACATAAAGACAAGGTACCATTCTTCATAATAACATCATATTCTGATTGCAATAGCAGCCATCCAATTTTCTAAATTTTGTGCTTCATCAAAAGAAACAGGCTCATTCTCATCATAAAGACTAGAGGCAGCCATAGCATAGCAATCCGATGCAAAACAAGCACTATGAGAGCATGAACAAGTACATATGACAAAGGTGCATCTAATTTGCTATCTTGCAAAAGTCTACACTAGCCATTTAGGCATAGTTTCTCCCTCCTCTATATCAACCTTGTCATCAACAAGTGCATCATGTAAATCTATATTAGAAATGGAATGATCGACATCATCATGTGGAACCTATAAAGGCTAAAAAATTGCCTCATTTGGACCAGCACTAGGCTATCTGTTGACGACATTATTGCTGCTACTTCATCTACATTTGTATCCGCATGAGTGAATCTCCATTTTGTATCCAGAAGGCACTCCATTTCTAGTCTATTTCCATTTTATATTGTATTTCCTTTGTATTTGGGTACCTTGCCATGTGCTTCTACCAGTTGTATTCATTCTCCTTTCAGGAGACTTATCCCACATATGATGTACTTTTGAGAGCCCCTCCCAAATCTATATAAGGAGGGCCTCTCCCCTCATTTGTACTTGGTTAGAAGCTTGAGGAGCCTACTCCATGCTCATGGCAAGCTCATTTCTAATCCACATGAGTTTGCCCATTTCATGGTCTACTCATTTTGTGTCTCACACATTCTTTGTTTTGTGAGAGTACTTTACTTTTCATTTTGCTTCCGCATGCGTACTCTCTACATGGCATCAGAGCGCTAGGTGGAGGACTTGGTGGTGCGTTTGGCAGTGATTTTGGTGGTGGTGGTGGTGCTTTACTTTGGTGGTGTGCTTTCTCCTCATTGAGAGAAGCCTTTTGCCATCAATTTTTGAGACTCATTTTGCCCATTTGCCCACCCTCCCACCCTTTTTCTTCATCATTTTTCCACATGTTGCCCCCATCTTCCCTTCCTTCCCACCCTCGTTGTGAATTGAGTGTGATACTTTCTCAGTCTTAATCACTTTCATGCAGAGTAGTTGATCGTGGTTCTCATGGTTAATTGTGTTTATAAACACTATTGATATCACTTTGAAAACTTCACCACATGATTGTGATTGAAGCACCTTTTTTATGGCATATTGTTTATTCATTAAGTAATTCATCCTTCAGCATCACTCATACTTCTTTGTGATGAGTGGATGATAAGAGTCTATTGTATGAATGAGGAGCATTCTCTATCAAACCCACACGAGCCAACTCAGCATAGTCCACATCATGCATTCAAATCCATCATTTCTAATCCATAATGAGGTGCGCATCCACTGTGTTAAGGATAACAGTATGTTGAATAGTACACTTAACAACATAAGCACTGTTGTTTGATGTGTGCACGCCATACATAGGCACAACATACAGAGCTGCAATTTTCCTACTTCACATCTCGAGGACGAAGCTACAGCCTCCGTGTCCAAATTATATTGGTCAGAGCAGTAGAACGGTAAAGCTTCATCAGAGATTCGAGTGGTTGCATTCATTGACGCAATCAATTGAACAACTTCCTTCAACTGAACAGCAAGGGGAGCTAATTCTCTAACTCAAAGTAGCAGTAGCTACTTCAGCCGCCTCATCGACTTGTGTCAGAGAGAAACGTCTACGCATTCAACATCACCTTCTTGTTCCTATTCCTGCAAAGCCACAACAAATCAAAGCTCGGTGTAGGAGAACCTGAGGATTCATCAGGAATTATTAGCAAGAAGGGGAGAGTCGCATGTTGAGGTTCCTTGGGAGTGCAAGGAGGCATTTTGAGTGGGCAGTCCATCACTGTGTGCTACATCATCTCTATTAACCAGTTGCTTCTCGTATTGCTCTCCTAATCAACTGCCATCATCTCAGAGAGCGAGTGGGATAAGTGAACACTTCTTTTGGTACCACCAAAAGGCTACACCCTGAAGTTGAACCTCCTGTAGCCGACTTCTAGCCAAGACACTGAGGCAACTGTCAGCATAGAGCGCACTATCAGTGCCAGCATTGGTTGCTAGTCACGTGATAACTGGCGATATTAGTGATTCGAAGAAATTTGATCAGGCGATGGAGAATTCCACGCAGGTCCCACCCATTTTTGGATGACAGAGCCCGCGCCATTTTTAGATAAGCCAGAAGAGTTCTGCAGAGAAAGGGGACGAATATCCTCCTATAATTGAGGCAAGTGCAGCGCATGCACAGTGCCATGTAGCATAGATTCACACGTTATCGCTTAACCAAACCATCTTCTGCATTTGATTCATGCATCTCAACCACCTAGCTTCAACTGATGAACAGTTCCCAAGTTGGTAAAGCACCCAAATCGGCTCACGGATACAGGAATTGTGGCCCATTGCTATTCCATACATTGCATCTATGCAGTAACAACTTGCAGCCATCAGCTCGTCATCTCTAATGTCATGCTTCGGTTGAATTCACTTAAAATTTGTCATTTGACACTTAGGATAAGTTATCAAAATATTTTTTTGTGGGTTCAAAGGACTTACTTTGTATTACGTCAAGGGCATTATCCCTTCATATTTTGTAAATTGCACACCCTTGAGTATTCACTTTATTAGCATCCACTTTTGTAGCTTCCTTACGGACCTAGCCATTCAAAGGATCCTCTTGTATTCTCCCAAGGACTTTTAGCCCTCTCATTGTGGATCATTTGGCATTTTAAGTACTCAAGTAAGTATCACTATTCGCAAGACAATCTTTCCCAAGGACCCACCTCTCACTACTTTGCACACTTCAGCACTAAGTGCCCTTCTTTGTACATCAAGAATATAAGAAGAAGACTCGCTTGTGTGTGCAGGTGTGGATTGGAGGCTACTTTAAGCCCACCCACAAGATCTCTCCAAGTGTCTAAGGCTCCATTGGTGTGCAACAGGCTAATCTAAGCCCCCTCCTCTCGCATCGACTAATCTTGGTATTGTACAAGTGCAGGGCTACTCTAAGCCCCCCCCCTCCACCAGAATTTTAAGTGTGGTATTTCAAGCTTTGCAATTATTTTGAAGTAGTATTTTTGGCAAGTACCTTTGATAGTGTTTCTAAACACTTTATCCTCAAAGCTGCGTACTCTCTACACTATCCACCTGTAAAAAGAGGTAGCAAAGTGGCATACACATCTTTGGAGCTAATTGATGTCTCTTTAGTACATGAAAGTAATGGTTGAATTGCATCTTCCACAAAAACAACATCACGAGTAACCAAAGTGTGTTTAATCTATGGATGATACAGGCGATAGCCTTTGCTTCAGAATTGTACACAACAAAAATACATCTCACTGCTTTATCATCCAATTTTCTGTGTTGTTGCTCAGGCACTAATGAATATGCCATACAACCAAAGACGGGTAGATGAGCAAGAGATGGCTTGTGACCATGCCAAAGTGTGTTTAATATGTTGATGATATAGGTGATAGCTAACTGTACACAATAATAATACATGTCAGTGCTTTATCATCCAATTTTCTATGTTGTTGCTCAAGCACTAATGAATATGCGGGACAACCAAAGACAAGTAGATGAGCAAGAGATGGCTTGCGACCATGCCAAGCCTCATATGGACTAATAGTTTGTAGTGTTTTGGTGGGACACATGTTAAGTACATAAGTTGCACACATAACAATCTCAAGCCATAAGTTATATGGTAAAGCCTAACTCTTCACCATACAACTTGCCATCTCCATGAGTGATATGTTCTTCCCTTTAGCAACTTCATTTTGTTGAGGTGTATATGACATTGTACACCAATGTTTTATCCCATGTTCAGCAAAAAATGCATCAAAATCAGAAGATATGTGTTCCCCCCCTCGATCAGAATGGAGGGTGCCCATTTTTCATGCTAACAATTTTTCAGCCAAAACTAGAAACTGTTTGAAGCACATAAACACTTTGAACTTTTCTTTCAGTGGATACACCCATGCATGCCTGGAAAAATCATCAATGAAAGTCACGAAGTAAAGGTAGTTCCCAAAAGAGGGTGTTTGCATAGGAGCACAAACATCACTGTTAACAAGCTACAAGTTTTTAGTAGCTTGAACTAAACCATCTTTTGGGAAGGAGAAATGCTTCATTTTGCCCAAAATACAGCCTTCACAAACATGTTTATAAGGTGCCTCAATTTTGGACACATAGGACAACATTTCAGATTTCTATAGGCATAGCAAACTAGCATAATTCAGATGACAAAAGCATGCATGCCAAAGCTTTTCATCTGACATAGCCTGAGAATCTTGAACTCCACATGCTGAATCATTCATAGATTTTGCATAATTTATGAGCTTATATAGCCCTCGACATAAAATGCTAGAAGCAATAATAACATTGCCATTTGACAAATCATGAATGGTATATTTATCATCAACAAATTTCACAACCAAGCCGATCTCCACTAATGCTGAAACTAATAATAGTTTTTTCTTGATTCGTGACACAAACAAAGCATCTAACCATGTGAAAGAACTACCATCAATAGTAGCGCTACAACACATGAGGGGCATACTGACAGTCACACCCCGGTGTCGGTATGACCATTGAAAATGCCTGGAAAGACCACATTACTCATATTGACGATCACTTGATCGTTGGTATAGCCGTTGAAAGCCTTTTGCTAGTATAGGCATCAAAAAAGCATGTCGCCAGTATAGGCACCAGTATATGCATTGGTATAAGCATTTGTATAGGCACCAATATGAGCATTCGTGTATTGTTGACACTCGATTTTGTTTTGAACTGCATATAATATACTACTTCTGTCGAGTTTGCGATTGTGCTCGTCCCTAGCTCTGTGATCATCTTGCACACACACACAGATCTCTCTCTACACACAGATCTCTCTCTCTCTCTAGATCTTGCATCTTGATTAGTGATGCACGTACTCTTTCGCCCTTTCTCTTTCTCTATATTCTCTTTTCTAATTTCTCTTTTCTTTTGTTTTGCAGGACCTTTTTGGTGTCGGTTCTTTGGAATTTACCAAGAGACGATGTTGATTGGGCTTTGACGATAGCGATCCGAAGAATTTCATCGATGTAAGTGATTGTTTTGTTCTCTATTAGAAATATACACACACACACATGTATGTATGTATATATATATATATATATATATATATATATATATATATATATATATATATATATATATATATATATATATATATATATATATATATATATATATATATATATATATATATATATATATATATATATAGAGAGAGAGAGAGAGAGAGAGAGAGAGAGGACAGAGAGAGAGAGTGGGGGAGGGAGAGATACATACACACACATAGATGTAAATGATTGTTTTTTCTTTATTAGAAATAGAGATAGAGAAAGAGAGATAGAGATAGAGACAGAGATAAAGATACATACACACACACATAGATGTCAGTGATTGTTTTGTTCTTTATTAGAAATAGAAATAGAGATAAAGAGAGAGAAGAGAGAGAGAGAGATGAAAAAGACAGAGAGAAAGAAGGAGAGAGAGAGAGAGAGATGAAAGAGAGAGAGAGAGAGAGAAAGAGAGGGAGATAAAGAGAGAGAAAGAGAGAGAAAGAGAGAGAAAGAGAGAGAAAGAGAGAAAGATAGAGATACATACACACATACTCATGTATATGCATGCATACATACACACACACATATACACACATGCATATGCATACATACATACACACACATATGCATGTATGTATGTGTGCATATGCATGTGTATGTGTATGTATGCATGCATATGCATGAGTATGCATGTGTGTGTGAGAGAGAGAGAGAGAAAGAGAGAGAGAGAGCATGCGTATGCACACATACATACACATATGCATACACATACATATGCATATACATACAATCTCACATGTATACACATACACACACATGCATACACACATACATACACATATGCATACACTCTCACGTGCATACACTCTCACGTGCATACACACATAAGAGAGACACATATACGTACACACATACACACATATTCATACACACACTTTTTAACATATGCACATATATACATACACACATAGGCACACACATATACACACACACTCTCATACATATTACATACACATGCATATGCATGCATGCATACACACATATACACACACATATACATACATACACACATATACATGTTTTAGGTCTAGGTCTTTAGGATTAGGGTTTTAGGGTTTTTACACATGCATATACATAACACATATATATATACACATGCGTACACACATATACATGTTTTAGGTCTAAGTCTTTAGGATTAGGGTTTTAGGGTTTTTACACATGCATACACATATACATACATAATATATATACACATACACATACATATACACATGCATACACACATATGCATGTTTTAGGTCTAGGTTTATAGGATTAGTGCTTTAGTGTTTTTACACATGCATACACATATATACACATATAATACATATACACATACATATACATGCATACATACATACATGTTTTAGGTCTAGGTCTTTAGAACTAGATGTTTAGGGTTTTTACACATGCATAGACATATATAAACATATACACACGTAATAAATATACACATATACATATATATACACATGCATACACATATATACATGTTTTAGGTCTAGGTCTTTCGGATTAAGGTTTTAGGGTTTTTACATACGCATACACATATATACACATATATGCACATAATACATATACACATACACATATATATACACATGTATACACACGTGTACATGTTTTAGGTCTAGGTCTTTAGGATTAGGGTTTTAGGGTTTTTACACATGCATACACATATATACACACATACACACATAATACATTTACACATACACATATATATACACATGCATACACACATATACATGTTTTAGGTCTAGGTCTTTAGGATTAGGATTTTAGGGTTTTTACACATACATACACATATACACACATACACATATATATACACATGCATACACACATATACATGTTTTAGGTCTAGGTCTTTAGGATTAGGGTTTTTACACATGCATACACATATATACACATATACACACATAATACATATACACATACACATATATATACACATGCATACACACATATACATGTTTTAGGTCTAGGTCTTTAGGATTAGGTCTTTGAATTAAAATAAATAAATATAACTAAATATATAAAAAATAGTGTTTTAGGTTTAATATATAATATAAATGATCAAATAAAATTTAAGAAAAATATTAGAATATATAATTTAAATGTACAACATATAAATAAATATATAAGAAATTAGGGTTTTCAATTAAAATAAATAAATATAATTAAATATTTAAAAATAAAGTTTAGGGTTAATATTATTTTTTTAATCAAATAAAAATTAGGAAAAAATAGAATATATAAACAATTCCACTATGTATAATTAAATATGTAAAAAAGTATGATTTTTGAATAAAAATAAATAAATATAACTAAATATTTAAAAATAAAGTGTTAGGTTTAATATTAATATACATAATCAAATAAAAATTAGTAAAAACATAAAACTATATAACAAAATGTATTATGTATAATTACATATATAAGAAATTAGGATTTTTGAATTAAAACAACTATATGCATGATTAAATATATAAAAAATAGGTCTTTATGATTTTTGGGTTTATATATATATATATATATATATATATATATATATATATATATATATATATATATATATATATATATATATATATATATATATATATATATATATATATATATATATATATATATATATATATATATATATATATATATACACAAAAATAGGGTTTTAGCATTTTTGCATACAAACAGATATATACAAGTATATAAGAAATTAGGGTTTTTTAATTGAATTTAATATATATAATTAAATATTAAAAAAATAAAGTTTTAGGTTTAATATTAATATATATAATCATATATATATATATATATATATATATATAAAATAAGAAAAATATAGAATATATAATCAAATATATATTAAAAATAGGATTCGAATATAGATAAATAAATATAAAAAAAGAGCTAAGATATATGAAAATTAAGAAAAAAAGTACAATATATAATTGAATGTACTATGTATAATTAAATTTATAAGAAATTAGGATTTTTAATTAAATTAAATATATATAATTAAATATATAAAAAATAGGATTGTATGTTTAATTAAAAAATTAGGGTTTTTAGAATTAAAATTAGAATATATAAGTAAATTTATCATATATTAAATGTCCTAACATCTCCACATGGTATCAGATGGCATGTTTGGATCCGGAGGAGAGAATGGCATGTGCTTGCACTGAGTGCAAGTATCAATTTTTATGAAAACGAGGATGTGTATTGCACATGTTAGAGAATATGGATCCTTTGATGCAAATCGACTACAAAACCTATGCTACCAGTCGCATGCTTCCCCTGATGAGTGGGTTGACCCAAATGACATTGCACCATCTACCTCTCATGGATAGAAGAGAACGAAGAGGGAGGTAGAAGTATAAGGTATTGGTAGCATTACACTGAATGAACACATGGAAGAAATACTCGAGGCATTTTATGAAATGGACGAAGATCATGATGGTGGACAAGATGTCATGGGTTCCATGGACACAACAAAATTTCCACATTCAGAAGCTAACAAAGAACACCAGAACATGTGAAGACTAGCCCATTTACCATTGTACATTGGGGCAAAGATATCCATACTATGTGCATCGCTCGTGATGCTCAATCTTCAATCCATTTATGGATAGTCAGATACTAGTGTCTCTGAATTGTTCAAGTAAGTGGATTTGAAATAAACTTTCATTGCTGTATCAAAATAAGTTCATTTATCAATATCGTTGTAATTGCTTATCCCTTATAGGCTTTTGAAAGATCAGTTTCTGCCAGATGGCAATGACATGCCTCCAACATGTGGAGATGCAAAAACACTTTTACAGTTTGTTGGGATGGACTACACCAAGATTCATGCTTTTTCCAAGTGATTGTGTTCTCTTTCAGAACAAGTATGAGCATCTCTTTTGGTAGTGGGTCATCCTCTAACACGAGCAGAGAAAGCTTATGGATATCATCATGGATTGGTTGCATTGTTCAAGGCCTTGGAGGGATGCGGTGCGATCAGTTCATGGGAGCATCTATGATGAGGTGAGCTTATAAACTTGGTTTGGTGTTTTTTAGTTGTTGTTTATAAATCATGTCAATTTGTCTCATTTCATGAATGTGCTTTGTTGCAAGACCGCAGATATAGATGTTTTGATCCCTCTAGGCATGTGTATGGCAATGGTGCACCAGAATTTTGTATTTGGCTCATATATGGGAATGGTGCACCACAATTTTGTATTTGGTTCATATATGGCAGTGGTTTGCCACATTTTGTATTTGGATCATATATGGCAGTGGTTTGCCACACTTTTATACATGGTTCATTTATGGAATATATATCTCTTTTGTACATGGTTCATTTGTGGAATATCTCTTTTGTACATGGTTCACGGTTCATTGTGCTCCTACATATCTCTTTAATGTTCGACAATGTGTTTTGCTTTATCAAATCATGTTTTTATTGTCGGTCATTTAAACCCTAAATTGGCAACCATTAGAGTACATGTCACATGTACTCAATTGTTTTTGGGCACAATGTATTGTCTTTTGCTACACAACAACATGGTAATGTTGTTGCAGCAAGAGACAACACACTCTACTGAAAAAAATGCAGATATGGTCGTCAATATAGGTGTCAATATGAGCATCGGTATGCCCAGGCACATACCAGCACTTATACTGATACTTCTTCCTATGGACAAACTGATGCTTGTATGGATTATATTGATACTGATGCACATACCATCGATAATACCATTGTTTTGTAGGAACATACTGGTGTCTATACAAGTGTAAATATATCGGTGCCCATACCGATGTCAGTATTGGGAAATTACCGATACATATATCAATGCTTATACCAGAATTATTGTACTGACGTGCATACTGGCCCTTATACCAACACAAGAGCAATTTAGCACCCGTGTATTTGCACTGGTATAAGGGCTGGTATGCCCCTCATATGTTGTAGTGTAGTCAGAATGATCTTACCAACTCCCATTATAGGATAAGAGGAGTTGTTATCACATGTGACAGTATTCTCTATAGGGGCAGGCTCAAGTGAACTGAAGAAACTGCATTGCAAGGTAATATGTTTGGTTGCTTCACTATCAAAGTACCAAACATCTGATTCTACAACAAACATGCACTCCTCATGAGAAGACGGAACATAATTGCATAAAGTAGTAAATGCACATTCTTCATTTTCCACAAGATTAGCAGACTCTATTTTTGGTGTAGAAGCCTCTACAACAACCATTCCAATCTCTTTTTCCTTTGTGCCTTTTGCAACTAGTTTTGGAAAACTCTTTATGAAATGATCATTTCCTTTATATTATTTGCAAAATTGTTTCTACTTTTCTATTTTCTTCTCTTCTCTGTCTTCCTTCTTTGACTGTGCAACATTAGTAGATTTCTGCTTGCTAGTAGATGAGCTCCATTTTCCCTTGCCCTTCTGACTAGCTAAGAAAGTCTGATGTGCAACACGCATGATCGACCAGTTTACCTAGACTGATCTTCCTATAACAAAACAAAGAGTAAATCCTCAAATGTTAAGCCATTTGGATTGGCTTTCATCATCAACCAAAGAGTCGAAGCAAAACTATCATATGAATCCAGAAGACCATTGAGAATAATTTGTACAAGTGAGCTATCTTGTAAGACGTCATCAACAAAAATCAATTGTTCCTTCAAATCTTTGATCTTTGTCAAAAATTTATCCATGGAATCTCCTTCATTCATATGCTCACTCTTCAACTGTTTTCGAAGATAAGCAACATGAGCCTCATTTCTTGCCTGGTACAAAGTGGTAAGTGTATCCCAAACATCCTTTGCTATTTTGCAAGAGCGAATATGAGGAATAATGGAACGTTTGACATACAAAGATATCAATGCATGTGCTTGAGCATCTTTGCCATCCCATCAAAGTTACTCTATAGTAAGTGCATTAGGAACTACAACACGAACAGGATTTTGAAGATCGTCATCTTCAATGCCATCTGCATCATCTTCAAGAATTGTATTTATAGGTGTATTCCATAGTCCTTTTGTGACCAATACATGATGAATCATGTATGCCCATAAAGGGTAATTGGTACCATCCAACTTATCCTCAACAGCCAACATATGGAATACATCATTGCTTTCAGCCATGGCCACTTGACTAAAATACCCTCATGCAGAAAAATGATTGTATCTCAAAAATTTGAACAAAAGAATGTTGTCGAGTTCCATTAAACCTGTAGAAGACTTCAAGCCGCTTGTACTAGCAAACCAAAACATGTATATACGTTTGGCAAAAAAAGATGAAATTGTCTTCATAGGCACTACAATAGTGCATTCACAGGCCAAAACAAGCTTAGATCAAAATTTTGTCACCACAAAGCGAATCCATTTTGAACTCCTAATCACTCTGGTTATGTTGACCAAATTTCGTGCAATTTTGAGACTGTGATAGGAGGGATGTCGACGATGCCCTAGATGAAATAGAGATGTGCTCTGATACCAATTATTGGAGTTTGATGTCTATGAAAGCACATGAACATCACAAGAAAGAAGAAGAAGCTTGAAGCCAACACACAATAATAAATGTATTACCAAGTGAATGTACAAAGATAAGTGACCTGTTAGGGTTATAGGCATATATGCAAGCCAGGGGAAAAAAACCTTGAAAAGAAATTTTCAACTTCTTGATTTGAACAAGGAAAAAAGTGGAATGACCATCAAATTAGTAGATTGAAAAAGTGAACTTTGATTGAGTTTTGAGCTTAGTTGAATAAAAAATTATTCTTCCAAAGTAGAACACTAATTGAGACAAGGGGGGTTCGAAAACTAATTGACCCATCTTGAGGCATAGCATGTATGTTCAATTCCTATAGTGCTACCGCACACTATGAATAGCAACAAACGATTGTTCATTTTGTACGGATTTTACATATGCAACTGAAATGTTGTTATTTAGTGTGAATCTTCCCCTACACTACTGAGCTAGTGTGGTGTGGTGGTTTTATCTTGAGTTTATGGGGAGCGATTAGGGTTGGGTAGGGTTTAAATTTCACCTGAAGTTGATGCACTCGGATGTATGAGAGTTTCCATAAACATGTACTATATTTTGAAGTATCTGTTGAACATATATGGTGAAGATTCCATAGACATGTACTATGTGGATTTTACATATGCAGATGAAGTGTCATTATTCAATGTGAATCCCCCCACCTTACACTTCTGAGCTAGTGTGGTGTAGTGATTTTATAATGAGTGCATGGGAGTTGATTCAGGTTGGGTAGGATTCAAATTCTATCCCCATATTCAAGAAGTTATCTTCATGTTTTTAGTACAAATAATTTAATCATGTATTTATGGGTTAATAAAATGAGATAGATATTTAGTTAAATAAGTTTAAGGTTAAGATAGGAAATTACTTCTTTGTATAAAGTCAAAAGCATTAAAGAGTAATGGTACATTGATAGCAAGTGGTTCAATAACCATTATTCCGTTATGCTTTTGTATGTTTTCATAATCCAAAAGCCAACAAAACTTAACATAGATAGAAATACCTTAAGCGTTGAGTCCTATTCATGGATCCTCAAGTTCCACAAAAACCCATGGCATGCTTGACCAACAAGGTCAAGGACTTAAACTTTAACTCAAAAAAGGTTTCTCTTCTTACTAAACTGCAAATGGTAGTAATAAGAATTTGGATTAAAAAATATACAAAAGAGAAATTAAAGCCTATATGAGACCCCAGAAATAGTGATGGGATAAATCTCTCATAGACATGAAAGATGTCATGAAGTTGAAAGGCTTTAGGAACTTAAACAACTGATCATGGAGGACAATGATCGCACTAAAAGGTCAACGGAAGTTCATAAAGTGACAAACTAGGGTAAGAAATGGTAGAACCATTTATTTCTTTTGAAGGACTCATTTCTTCCCTAATAAGGTTCTCACTTCTTTGAAAAGAGAATTGATCGATTTGGAGATTCAAAAGAGTTTATTCATGAGTAAAAATTTGTAACTCTCTTAGGCATATTTGGATAAAAGGAAAATTAAAGGGTTGTAAGATACCCTAAATACCATTGTTCCATAATATGTCCTAGGAGGAAGTAGCAAATTTCCAATATGGTTATGGATATGGCCATTTTTTGGGCCCATGACTTTTAAATAGATGCATAGCTATGTCAAAAGCTAATATCTAGTGTGAAAATACTAGCTCTATTATCAAGTGGCATAGACAATGATACTTTTGATTAATTCTAATCAAAGAAATACTTTAATAAAGGCTCAATCTTCAAAGCCTTTTCAAGAATAAACTTGGTAAGGATATAAATTACAAAGATTTTGTTTGTACTTGAATAGAATAAGAGTTCCAAAGTTTTCTCAGTAAACAATCCCTGAGTAAGAGCTAAAGTTGTTCAAACTAAGGTGAGGATGTAAACCAGATAGTATGGGATGTCTAGGTTTACACTATTACTTAAGTGGATTCAATGGTATGGGATGCAAGATTTAAGGATAATAGAAGCTTGAACTCAAGGATATTCAACATGTTGTTTAGTCAACTTAAAAGAAAAGAAGCCTAATCTCTAATTGGCGTTATACAATGTGCCATAAGTGGAAACACATACAAATAATGATGTATGATTATACAATAATGTATAAGAAGATTTTGGATCTTAACCCAAAGAAATCAACCTATACCAACTACCTCAAACAAGGTGTATCCATGCACCTCAAATTGCTCTAGAATCGATTGACAAGAGTTGAGCTCATATTTGACTGATGCAAGAATTGAGTGAAGTTCTAGCAAAGGTCCCACTTGTTGTATGCTTAGTCAATCATAGAATGATTCACAAATCCAAGTGCAAATTCTTCAATAGCAAGTGCAATGTCTAGTCTCAAGCATAATAATGCGCGCATGAGACTCTTGAATGCTGACAAAGCCTGTGCTATCATGGCTAACCTAAGCATGTCAACCATGCCTCACTAGAAAACATACGAAGGTGTAGAGATGGTTGATGTGACACAATTTCATCGCTTCATGATTGTGCATTTCATCACATTGAGCATTGACCGTGCACCATTGTTTAAATGACACTAAGATTGATGCTATTTTTGAGGCTGTTAGTGATGTTAATTCAAGCATTGCTAATGTGAAAGTTGTTGGAACAAATCCATTACAAGCCTAAGTATTGGGTTGAGTTTCTAAGAGAAGACAATGTATGGAAATCTAAGAGTTCACTTGTGAACTCACCCTTGTAATTGTTTGATCATTTACTTGATGTAAAAGTAAAAGGAATCAAAAGTGGTTGAGTCCACTTGATAAAAATAGAGAGAGAATGGAGGTTGGAGAATCAATCAATCTCTATAAATTAGGAAACTACTTTTAGGTGAGCAAGATTCAAATTCAAATCTTGGCTCCAAAACTCTCTATATATACATGGCAGTTTAGTCACACTTTTAGAGGCTTCCATAAGCTGAGCTATATGCTATATCAAGTGTGGATACAAGGCACACACATGTATCTATAAGTTCATTGTATTATACAATCAATATACATTCATAGTTATGATCATACAAGTTCATATCTTCATGGTTGTGTGAGTATATTGTTCACTGTTATGCTTCTCAGATTTTTCAGTCAGATTGCAGAGATCATTTCTCTCAGTGTGGTGCATCATTTTCAATGATTTAACTTGCTAAAGTTTTCTTTTAAAGTCTACTATATGCTGAAAAATTTTTCATTGCTATTGGAGTTCTCAATATTGAGTTATGTTTAGTTGAAGTCAACCCTATCTGTCCATATTCACTTCTCTATAGATTTTTTATTTTTTTCAGTCAACTTGTCAGAGCTGGTTCTCCACGTGTACTTCATCAAATTGCATGATTCAAAGCTTGTTGGATTCAAATATTGTCTAGTATCAGCATACAAATTTTCATAATCATTGAATATTTGAATCTTGAGTTATGATCATTTTTCTGCTCACTCGTCTAAGTACTATTGCAGCCTGTGAAAATCGGGATGATGTCATAACTTGTTAAACTTCATTCTCATTGTGTGATTCATTATTTCTGATGAGATTACTCCTGAAAGTTAGCTCTCTAAGTTAATTAGAGTTCCCTAAAAGGAATTAAGCTAATTGTTGTTGTGCTCAGAGAATAATTCAAAACACTGGACAGATGTATGAATCAAAATAACACGTTTTTCACCTCTGAATTAATTCTAGCTCATCCGTTTTGATCTATCTTTTTTAGATTGATCTTCCAAGGTACATAGGGTGTTTGACACATCCATTGGCAAGCTACAAGGGCCCACCACATAATCTTGGAGTTCATTTGGCTGGTGTAGATCAAGGATTTTGTGGCACCACTTCATCTTCAAACACATATCTATCCATCTCTTCACCGTGGTATCAGAGCAAAGATGGCATATGGATTTCCTTCATCAATTGACAAATTGGACAGAGGTAATTACTCAGCTGCTTGGTCATTAAGGATGGAAGCTTATCTCTAAGGTAGAAGTTTATATGGTTATGTGGCTAGAGATGAAGTTATGCCAAGTTTCATGAACAAAAGTCAACCAACACAAGAAGAGCAAGAAAGATTGAGCACATGGTGCTCCAAGGATGCACTTGCAAGGTCTTATCTCCTCAACTCTATCTCAGATTTTTTGTTGCATCACATTAGAAGTTGTAAGACATCTTAGGAAGTTTGGGATGCACTTGAAGCCTTCTTCTCTTCAAGCACCAAAGCTAGGAAGCATCAACTATGGCTGGATTTCACAACTCTCAAGAAAGCTCCCAAACAAAATGTGACTGATTTTGTCACAAAGCTCAAGGGCATAGCAGATCAGTTGGGAAGCATTGGAGAGGTAATAGATGAAGAGCAAATTGTAAGGCAGATCATCAATGGCTTGAAGGCAGATGACAAGTGGGAAGCATTCACCACAGCTATTGATACATACATGGACATGGATGTACCTGATTTCAATGCACTCATTGGACAATTACTCACTCAAGAGGCAAAGCTTATCAAAAATGGAGAAAGCTCTAAAGGTAATCAATCTTCAGCTTTATGTACTGATAAAAGCAAGTCCAAAGAAAACAAAGGACAGTCAAAGAAAGTGGATGATGAAGCAGGAACATATCAAGCTAACTATGCAATAGAGGAAGACATGGCAGAGGTAGAGGAAGAGGAGGTAGACAAGGCCGGGGGAGATCCCAAGGCTCCAACTCATGTGCTATTTGTGGAGTAACTAATCATGTGGCCCTCCTATCAAATTAAGAAGATCCAAGGAACAAGCATGAGATACAAACAGGAGATGATACAAGACACCTTGTGGAGAAAATAGGAAATGTCAAAGCACCTGATGGAAACATCAACCTACTCAATAAGGTACTCTATGCCCCTACCATTACAAAGAATTTGATAAGTGTTGGGTAGATAGTAGAAAAGGATTGCAAGTTAGGCTCACAAGAGGAGGAGCATATGTGGAAGACCCTAGCCAAGGGTTCAGAAGAATAGCAAAGAAAAACCGGTAAATTATTCACCTTTGAGTTGCAAGACACAAGGAACATAGCTCTCTTCAACTATGGTAATCAAACACTCACAGAACTAGAGGTATGGCACAAGAGATTGGCACATATTGGGGAAAGATCATTAAAACAAATTTGTAGGGACCAAAGTGTACTTGGACTCCCTAACTTGTCAAAACAACACATGATTTATAAGTGTAGTGCATGTCAATTTGGAAAGTCTCATAGGTTACCATTCATGAAGAAAGGTTATATGCATGGAGATCTCTTGGAGTTGGTTCATACAAATGTATGGGGACCTAGCAAGGATGCTTCAATATCTGGATCAAGGTATTATGTCTCCTTTATTGATGATTGCAGCAGATGGACTATCTTATTCTTTATGAAACACAAAGATGAAGTTTTTTCATGCTTCAAAAGATATTTGGGTCTTGTGGAGAATCAAACAGGTAAATCACTAAAAAGGCTAAGGTTAGATGGAGGGGGAGAATACTTCTCCCATGAATTTGATTCTTTTCTTCAAGAAAGAGGAATCAAAAGAGAGATAACTACAAGATACACTCCTGAGCAAAATGGAGTGGCAGAAAGGAGGAATAGGACAATTGTTGAAGCTGCAAGGTCCATGTTAAATGAAAAGCATTTGCCTAATTATCTATGGGATGAGGCTGTATCTATAGCCACTTACTTGATTAACAGGTTGCCTTCAAAATCCCTTGATGTGATGACTCCATATGAGGCTTGGAATGGAAGAAGACCTAGCTTAGATCATTGTAAAATTTTTGGATGTATTGCTTATGCTCATGTTCCTTCACAAGTTAGAGGCAAAATGGATCCAAAGGCAAAAAGGTGTGTATTTATTGGATATGACAACAATCAAAAGGGTTACAGGTTATACAACCCTACCAACAAAGGATTCTTGGTAAGCAGAGATGTAGTTTTTGATGAGAACAATTCATGGTATTAAGATTCATGCAGGAAGGTCAAATAGCCATATGACCTTGAAGAAGATTTTCCAAAGCTTGGCAGAGAACATCAACCAAAGATTGAAGAACAAGATACTTCAGAAGATGATGAAGAAACTCAGATGGAAAAAATCAAAGCATGGAAGTCTAAAGGTAAAGCAAAATTGTAGGAACTTGGACATGAGACAAAATCATCACAACATGGCTTAAGAAGATCTATAAGAGAAAGAAAAAAACCAGAAAGGTATGGGTTTGACACCTCATTAGTAACTAAACATTCTATTTACATAGCACATGACATAAATCAAGAGGATCCATCATCCTTTGAAGAGGCCAAAGCAAAATCAGAATGGAAGCATGCAATGAAGGAAGAGATTGAAGCACTTGAGGAAAACAACACTTGTGATTTGGTGCCCAAGACTTCATCTATGAAGGTAATAGGCTCAAGATGGATCTATAAACTCAAGAAGAATTCTGATGGTTCCATTAACAGGTATAGTGCAAGGCTTGTAGCTAAAGGCTTTGCACAAACTCAGGGAATTGATTATGAGGAGACCTTCTCTCTTGTGGCAAAGATGCCTACTATTAGGGTTTTGCTTAGTATTGCCTCTTCCAAGAATTGGAAGATACTTCAACTAGATGTAAAGAATGCATTCTTGAATGGTTGGATAACAGAAGAGGTATATATGGCACATCCACCTGGTTTTGAGAATCAAGTTTATCCTGATTATGTGTGTAAACTTAACAAAACATTGTATGGTCTCAAGCAAGCCCCAAGAGCTTGGAATTTCAGACTTGTTTCATTCTTGCAGGACAAAGGTTTTCAACCAAGCAAGGCAGATCCTTCACTCTTTATTAAAAAGAGTAATTATGAGGTCATCTACCTATGTGTATATGTAGATGATATTATATTGACAGGAAATGATGTAGATGGTATGAAGAAGATCAAAGATCAGATGAGAGAAGAATTCAAGATAAGTGATTTAGGATCACTTACCTACTTCCTAGGTTTGGAAGTTGTCTACAAAGATCATGGTTTATTTCTCACTCAAAGGAAGTATATCAAGGATATGTTAGCAAAGTTCAAGATGGAGGATTGTAAAATTGTAGGTACTCCAATGGAGGTCAACCATAAATTGAGCTCACATGAGGGTGAACTCATAGAGGACATCACATCATATCAAAGCCTTGTGGGTAGTCTCAACTATGCCACATTGACAAGCGTAGATATATGCTATAGTGTGAGTGTGCTAAGTCAATTCATGCACACACCAAGGAAACCACACATGGATGCTGCTAAGAGGATACTCAAATATCTCAAAGGAACCATAAATGAAGGACTTTATTATCCTTATGTATCTGATTTAGGGTTGAAGCTATTTTCTGATGCAGATTGGGTTGGCTCCAAGGAAGATAGAAGGAGCACTTCAGGTTATCTTACCTTTGCAAGTTCAAAGCTTATTTCATGGTCATCCTAGAAGCAACCCACAGTTGCTCTCTCTTCTACTAAAGCTGAATACAGAGGTCTTACCATAGCCACACAAGAAGCTATGTGGATGAAGACATTATTCGAAGATCTTGGATTGGAGTTTGGAACTCCAACTATTTTTGGTGACAACATGAGTCCTATTCATTTAGCTGCTAACCCTATTTTTCATGCAAGGACTAAACACATTGAAGTTCATTATCACTATGTAAGAGAAAAGGTTCTAAGCAAAGAGATTCAGATATCATATGTGTCCACTCATCAACAATGTGTAGATATTTTGACCAAAGCATTGGATGGTACAAAACTTTGCGAATTCAAGGCTATGATTGGATTGTAGGTTATTCTTGAAGATTGAAGACCTCAAG
Source organism: Ceratopteris richardii (assembly GCA_020310875.1). Classification (NCBI taxonomy): domain Eukaryota; kingdom Viridiplantae; phylum Streptophyta; class Polypodiopsida; order Polypodiales; family Pteridaceae; genus Ceratopteris; species Ceratopteris richardii. The sequence continues at coordinate 155,580,074 of CM035411.1, read as the reverse complement.
CATACTTGGCTTGAGGGGGAGATGTTGGAACAAATCCATTACAAGCCTAAGTATTGGGTTGAGTTTCTAAGAGAAGACAATGTATGGAAATCTAAGAGTTCACTTGTGAACTCACCCTTGTAATTGTTTGATCATTTACTTGATGTAAAAGGAAAAGGAATCAAAAGTGGTTGAGTCCACTTGATAAAAATAGAGAGAGAAGCCACAAATTCTTGATGTGGAGGTTGAAGAATCAATCAATCTCTAAAAATTAGTAAACTACTTTTAGGTGAGCAAGATTCAAATTCAAATCTTGGCTCCAAAACTCTCCATATATACATGGCAGTTTAGTCGCACTTTTAGAGGCGTCCATAAGCCGAGATATATGCTATATCAAGTGTGGATACAAGGCACACACATGTATCTATAAGTTCATTGTATTCTACAATCAATATACATTCATAGTTATGATCATACAAGTTCATATCTTCATGGTTGTGTGAGTCTACTGTTCACTGTTATGCTTCTTAGATTTTTCAGTCAGATTGCAAAGATCATTTCTCTCAGTGTGGTGCATCATTTTCAATGACTTAACTTGCTAAAGTTTTCTTTTAGAGTCTACGTGACAAAATTTCATTGCTATTGGAGTTCTCAATCTTGAGTTATGTTTAGGTTAAGTCAACCTTGTCTGTCCATATTCACTTCTCTGCAGATTTTCGATTTTTTTCAGTCAACTTGTGAGAGCTAGTTCCCTACGTGTACTTCATCAAATTGCATGATTTAAATCTTGTTGCATTCACATACTATCTAGTATCAGCATACAAAATTTCATAGTCATTGAATATTTGAATCTTGAGTTATGATCATTTTTATGCTTACTAGCCTAAATACTGTTGCAGCCCGTGAAAATCAAGATGATGTCATAACTTGTTAAACTTCATTCTCATTGTATGATTCACTATTTTTGATGAGATTACTCTTGAAAGTTAGATCTCTAATTTACTTAGAGTTCCCCAAAAGTAATTAAGCTAGTTGTTGATGTGCTCAGAGAATTATTCAAAACACTGGACAGATGTATGAATCAAAATAGCAAGTTTTCCACCTCTGAATTAGTTCCTGCTCATCTGTTTTGATCTATCTTTTTGAGATTGATCTTCCAAGGTACATAGGGTGTCTAACACATCCATTGGCAATCTAAAAGGGCCCACCACATACTCCTGCAGTTCATTTGGTTGGTGTAGATCAAGGATCTCGCAGCACCACTTCATCTTCAAACACATATCTATCCATCTCTTTACAAAAGTCGCATATGTGACACATTTAGAGCATCGCGTCTGTGATGCTAAAACACATTGCCTATGCGATGCTAGAAAGTTTCACATATGCGATGCTAAAAAGTGTCGCATATGCGATTCTAAGTAATATCACATATGCAATGGTTTAGAGGATCACATGTACGATGCATGCACATTGCTTATGTGATGGTTGCTTTTGACCAAAAAAAGTGCGTGGCTCTTTGATTTTCATTTTGCATGCATCTGATCAAAGAGTGATCCAACGTTCATATCTATGTTGCGCATAAGCTCTCTCTATCTCAATCTTTCTCTCCCTCTTTCTCTTTCAATTTCTCCCTCTCTCTCTCTCTCCCTCTCCCTCTCTCTCTCTCTCTCTTTATTGCAAGTTATTCAAGAAGTTCATCGAGCATAATATATGGCTAATTATTTTAAATACAATTTTCATTGTTTGTATATCATTTAAATTGTTTTGTTTTCATTATATAACAAACTCACACTTATACATTCACATGTGTATATGCACATATACATATACATGCATACTCATGCATGCACATACACATATACACAAGCACATACACATACTTATACACATACACACACATACACATACACATGCACATACAAACACATACGCACACACACTTAGACATACACATACACACATGCATATGCACATGCATTCACATACAGATACACATACACACATAAACACATCCTTATACACATACACATAGATATGCACATATACACACACATGCACATATATATATACATGCATATGCACATGCATGCACATACACATTCATGAACATGCATATGTAGGTGCATGCACATGCACATGTACATGCACATGCACATGTACATGCACATGCACATGCATGCTCATACATATACACATGCATATACACATACACATACACATACCATACGCACATATAGACACACATTCTCTTATTTCTTTCTACCATACAATATCTCCTGTTATTTCAATCTCAAATTAAAAAAAAGAATTAGTATACAAAAAGAACTATAAATTTATAAACATGCACACATACACACATACATACACTTACACATACATACATAGACTTACACATACATACACTTACACATACATACACATACACATCATACATACATACATACACATACATGTACACATACACACACATACACATACACATATACACACATATACACACATATACATACACACATACATATATATACACACACACACACATACATGAGTGTGAAAATAGACATGAATCACCACAGATGAGTAGAGATGTATTTATATGTCAGAATGTGTATTGGTGTATATGTGAATGTGTGTGTATGTGTAATTGTGTACATGTGAATGTGTATATATGTAAATAATAAAATTATTAATATCTAGTATCTTTTTTTGCTACAAAATTAGATTCTGATCAATCAGAGGCAACTCCACCACCATCTCCTAACCATGCAAGGACTACTTAGTGAAAGTATATCAAACTTTCAATTCTAATATTTGATAGATACATACATGATTGATATATGTTTTTTTATTATTATATTATAATCAGATTCCAATCAATCAGAGGGCACTCCACCACCTCCTACAATGCAATGACTTCACATGTGTCATCCGATAGGAATCATGATGAATTTTCACTATAGAGAGCATATTAAATGTTGGTCTAATCTTTGTTATGGCACGTATCGAAGACCACAATTGGAATGTATTGAGCATGAGGTAGATTATTGTATTTTTTAGCATGCACCACCACCTAATCAATGTGATAATGCTTGGGTATGTATTGATTCCTTAACTCCTAGTCATTATTTTATTTTAAAATCATATATAAAATAAAAGTATACTTAATATAAAAGAATATTTTCTTGATGATGATGATGAATCTCCTACTAATAATGCTAATATACCTCATACATGTCACAGACATGCAATTTATCAATTACAAGATGAGGTTTCCCAAAATAATCTACCTGCTCATTTACAAACTAAAACGATTGGAGATTATCCATTGCCAACTCGTAATCGTCCTCTAGTACAAACATATGATAGAAGAAGATATGGAGGATGACATAAAGGAACACTTCCTTTAGATGGAGAGGTTTTTAACTTTTGGGTTAATTGCTAAATGATTGCTCTCTCCATGATCACTCGTGTTGTTCATTGTCTCTTTATTGTAGAGAATTTGTATGTGCCTCCAAAATCTGAAGTCACTCGTATGTCATTTTTGTGGTCCTATATATAGATCGGTAGATTGGCATTGACTCACACATTACATTCAAAGCATGAGTACTTATGGATTATGCATGAATGAAGCTTCCTTGCTAGTAGAGGAATTATACATGCAAAAAATGAAAGTTTATATATTGATGGAAGACCTTACATGCATGGAAATATAGCATGTTTCATAAACAATAGTCAAGGATATAATAGTTCAATGAGTAATTGCACATTTGAAGAGTGTGGAAAAAACAATCATGAATCACCATAGATGAGTAGAGATGTAGCAAGATGCATATTTGTTGATTCTATTACTTCATTACATGTTGGCGATGAACTATTAGTGAATTATGGATGGCATAGTCCTCCAAGAGCACCTTTTAGAAAGCAATGAAAACTTTTTATCCACCTATCCTATGTTGCAGTGAAAACTCTAATTAATTGAAACTCTTTTCAAATTAACTTGCATATTTAAAGTTGTGTTTTAAGTTTGTTTTTCATTCATGAATGGAATACTAGTGATTTTTATTCATGTATGTAGATTCCAATGTATGATATTGATGATATTCCATCACACCATTCAAAGTTTCTAGTAAGACCTCGTTTATCAAAAGCATCCTTGAGGAAGCTATGCAAAAGTGATCCTATAGAATATGCAAGATTGAAAGAAATATATTTAAAAGAAGATAAACCACAAGATTTTTGTGATGATGATGATAATGACATGGTAGATTTTATTGAGGACTGGTACCAAAATGAAAGAAAAAACATTGATATTTCTAAAAATGAGAAATATCTTTGAGAAGAATGTTTAAAGCATATATATGAAGAAAGTTGCTTGGCATGACTATGTGCAAACTTACTTATTCTCAACCTTCAAAATCATTTTGGATGGAGTAATGTATCTGTTTTTGATACTATTAAGGTATCTTTTTAATTTTTCTATCTATTTATATATATGCACACATACACATATAAACATATACATACACACACATACACACATATACATGCATACATGCACATACACATACACACTATATATATACATACACAATGTATATTCACATACACACATATGACATGTCTTGTATGAAGACATAAACCATTTCTCCATGTTAGTAGCTATGAAAGTAAGGCCAAAGCGATAAAAACTAAGGTGAGAAGAAGAACCTCCATTGAATGAACACTTTTTGTCTTCCAATCCTATAGAACATGAAGAAAAAGTACCTAACATCAGAGAACGCAAAAAAATGAAAGGCACCTGTAAGAATAGAATCCTCTTTGGCTCTTTGGCATTGAATCTTTTTCAATCTTTGATTTGGAAACCTTTAGAATCTTCAAGATGAATTTGCTTCTCCCATTTTCGAGATGACCTAATACCTACATTGCTAACTGCTTTGTGAACTTTGCAGATAAATATGTAAGTCTTAGTTAGCAAGGTAGTTATTATGTTGTCTATAAAATGGGAGACACCAAAGTGATTTAGTAGCCCAAAAATACAAGTGGTGGCGTGCATGTCTCAATAACCAAAAGGGAAATTAGAAATGAAATGAAAAAATTTACTGTTGTCATATCTATTTGTTGAATGCAACAATGTATCGGAAAACATAGATAGATCTCGCATGACCACATTCGCCATACCACATCATTGAGACTTACACATTTACAAAATGTGAACATCCTTCCAAATTATGATTGTACACGTACACATACACACACAAACACATACACATACACACACACACACACACACACACACATATATATATATATATATATATATATATATATATATATATATATATATATATATATATATATATATATATATATATATATATATATATATATATATATATATATATACACACACACACATACACATATTCATACATGCATACACACATACATACATACACATACACATATACACACATACATACATACATACACATACACATACATACACACACATACACACATACATACACACACGTACACATATAAACACATACATACATACATACGTATATACATATATACATACACATACACACATACACACATACACATATTCATACATGCATATACACACATACACATATGCATACACACACATACATATATATACACATACACACACATACACTCACATATACACACATACACATATACATTTTCTAGGATATGGCATCTGTTCAAGTAATGATGTAATTTTTTTAGAATTATAAAATTATATGTCTTTATAATTTTATGGTTTACATGCATGCATAAATATCTACTAAGGGATATAAGGATTTTCCTTACTGTGGTGACTGGTTGAGATCAATTTATAATAAAAATCTCAACAAAAATATTTATCTTTGACATCGAAGGTTCTTGTCTGATGTTCATCCATTACAATGCAAAAGAGAAGTGATGCATTTTAATGTAAAGATTGAAACATGTTAGTGTCCAAAACCAATGAGACTTATGGAAGGATCAAAACTCAAAACCAAAGTTATGGTCAATTTTTTATAAAAATCAAGTAGAAACAACTTATTGTTGAAAATGTGAATTATGCAAGCTCTAGATGGACATTGAGGGTGGGTGGTGTTAGATATGTTCAATGCACCCTTATGTAATACCACCATTGTTCCATAACACTCTATTTTGTAAGGCCCCCATTATGAGGAGAAGCCATGTGAGAGTGTTGGAGATTGGTAGGTTCATGACATTGAGGTTATATGAGCTCTAGAATAGACCATAGATGGATAGTTAGGAAGATTACTTCTAAGCCATTGGATTCGGGATTCATCCTATGAGAGGAGAAACCTAAATCAATGGATAGAAACAAAGTAGCTTTCTCGATTTGGGGAAGGGTATATTTGATGTGGTCCATTGGATCTAGACTTGATCCTAAGTGTGGATTAAGAAAGATCAAGGGCTACAAACAAATGGTTGTTGATCTTACCTTTGTACCATTGGATTTATCCTGTAGATCAGTGGTGGAGATTATTTTGGGCATGGATCAAGCGACCCTAACCCTAGAACATGGGTAGGCCGACTTAGGCTTGGAGGACCTTATAAGGACGGTCCCCTCCCATGGAAGTCATGGAAGTCTTGTAGGTCATTGAGGACCAAAAAACATATACTCAAGGAGGCTCAAGGAGATATTCATCCAAGGCTCAAGGAGCTGAAGCATAGCTATCCAAGCTAGGAAAATGCAAAGAAGGGTGTTATATGCATAGAGGAGGAGTAAGGAGGAGCTATCAAGACCACACCTCCTCTAGGCTCTTGTAGATAAAGACATAGTCTACTTGCAAGAGTTGTAACTCTTTGTGTACATATCCAATTCAAGTTATGTAAAGTGCATTTAGTAGCTTATGTATATATCTTAATTTTTCTAATAAGGCTTCATGAAATCAATTTTATGTGAAGAGAAATTGGTGTATCTCTCTTACCTTGATTTCTGCATATCCTACATCTTTGCATAGTCTTTTTTTATAGAGTTGTTGACTGACCTAAATAGATCCATTTGAGGTGTTCTATAGGTCCTTGGAAAGCTTATGAACGATTATAAGTGTGGTTAAAAGCCCAAGTGATTTAGATCATTATAAGGTAGGTGAATCAGAGTTTTGTTGTAGGGTAGCAGAAAAGGTGTATAAAGGAACCTAAGTATTGGGTTCATTTCACTTCTAGTGTGCAAATCTGAGGGATTAAATTCCATCAGTTGGTATCAAAGTAGGAAACATCCTTTGAAGACTCTAGGAGAAGGACACAAAAGCTTGGTCATTAAGGCTAAGAGGTACATTCTAGTGTAACCCTAATTTCCCATTCATTATGGCACATCCAGGTAAAAAAGTGGAGTTGCTTGACAAAGAAAACTATCAGCCATGGAGGTTCAGAGTGATGAACTACCTCATGAACAAAGTTTTATGGACTATTGTGTGCGGAGATGAAAATAAGCCCAATTTGGATCCAAAGATCCAAGGTCATCAATCAAGAATTGAAGATGTTGAAGGATTGGGAGGAAAGGAATAGGAGAGCTATCTTTTACATATCACATGTAATCTCTAACACTATGATTGGTCATATATTAGAGTTTGATCATTCTAGAGATGTTTGGGAGGCCTTAGAGAAGATATATGAAACTTCCAAAAGAAGCAGAAAGATGCACTTCAAGAATGAACTCCATTCCTTAAAGAAGGTTAGTGGTCAATCTATTGTTGATTACACCTTGAGGGTGAAGGAGCTGAGGGAGCAATTGGCATCCATTGGCTACAAAGTAGATGAGGAAGACCTTGTGTAGATTACTCTCAATGGGCTGAGAGGGGAAGACAAGTGGAAACCCCTCATTTCTACCATCTTGTATAGAGATCCTCTACCAGCTTGTATAGAGATCCCACACCTAGTGGCAAAAGAAGTTTCCATAGGAGACACATCCAAGAAGGATGGTCACTCACAGGTCCTATATGCTAGCAAAGCAAAGGCAAGAGAGGCAAGAAGGGGAAAGGAGGAAAAATGAAGTGGAATCATTCCAAGGAAGAAGATTCAGATTCAGAAGGAGATAGCAAGGCATCATCTTCAAGGAAGGGCAAGAATAGCAAAGGGAAGAACAACCCTCATCAAGGTAAAACTTGTTTTATATGTGGTAAGCAAAAACATATTTCTTCAAATTGATGGTTAAAAGACAACAAAGGCAAGAAAAATAAGGAGCAAGAAGGATGATGAGAAGGAGGCCCTCCAAGCCATGAGACATGGCTACACTAGTGATCCCAAGGACACAAAGTGGTACATAGACTCTTAATGCTCTAATCACATGTCATGTATGGAGGAATCTTTTGTTCATATGCAGGTCCCAAGCTCAAAAGCTTGTGTGGAGACAGGAGATAACATTGGGAATCCCATTACACATGTGGGAAATGTGAAGCTAGGTAAAGGTAAATATTTCAAGACTCTAAAATTTGTGCTCCATGTTCCATCTATTTCCAGGAACCTTATCTCTGTAGGGTAGATGGTAGAGAGAGATATGCAAGTTATATTTGATGTGAAAGGATGCATGGGGAAGCAAGGAGGCAAGGTCATTGCCAAGGGAAGGAAAGAATGCAAATTGTTCAAACTAGATGTTGCTCATAGACACAACAAGGTATGTTATGTGGTGATTGGTAACAAAAGAATTACATAGATTGATCTTTGGCACAAGAGGATATGACATATCAATATTCCCAAGTTAAAAAGCATGTGCAAAGTAGGTTTAGAGTAGGGACCACCAAATCTTGAAGGCCATGACCTAGATAAGTTTTGTGATGCTTGTCATCTAGGTAAGCATGCAAGGAAGCCATTTCCAAGGAGTGAGTATAGATCCTCTAAGATCTTGGAGCTTATACACTCATATGTATGGGACCCTAGCCGAGAGACTTCATTGGGAGGAGCTAGGTACTTTGTCACTTTCATTGATTAACACTCAAGAAAGCTATGGCTATATGTTATCAAATAAAAATCAAAAGTGTTTTCATGCTTTCAAAAGTTTAGGTCCCTTGTTGAGAAAGAATGTGATGCACACATCAAGACATTGAGGTAAGATGGAGGGGGAGAGTATTTCTCCAAGGAATTCACAAAGTACTTGCAGGGCAATGGCATAAAGAGGCACTTTACATGCATGTACACTCCTTCGAACCAAGTGTAAAGGTAATAGTTTCACATTGACAAGGGAATTATCTAGGTTTTGGGCAATTGACTCTTCGAAAATAAATTAACTAGAAAATTGTATATTCTTCCTAGGCATATTGAATAGGTATTTTTTCATAAAAATATTGATGCTCATCCTTGGTGGCAAGTCATTCATGTTCAACCTAGAGGTCGGACATTATTTGACAACTTTATTCTTAGAGAGATCAAGGAAAGTCATGTTGATGATTCAACATCAAATATTGACTTATCGGAATCCTAGAGAGAAATTAGAATCATTCTACATGACAATAATAATAATCTACTTGATGAGAACGATAAAACTCTACATGTTTATTCTATAGATGATGAAAAGGAACTACTTGAAATTGAAATTAGTCCATCAACAAATGATATCATTTATGAGAACACAGATTTAACAATAGAAGAAATAACAGAAATCAATAAAGATAATGGAGATGAGACTATATTGATGTCTTACCAAAATGATGGTAATAATGAAAACACATGACTAGATTAGACAATAGATCCCCCTCTATTCGTTTAGAATACAAAATCAACCCCACCATAGAGATGAATATATATTCTTGTAAGTTAGAACATTATACTCAAGGTAAGAGCTTAAGTTTTTCCAAAAGATTTCTATATATTTTTAGCTTGAGTTAACGATCGTTAACTTGAATAATTTGAATGGGTATCATATAGTAGATTCTCCTTTATTCAAATGAAATACAAGGTGAATCCCACCATAGAGATGAAAACATGTTCTTTTTAAGTTAGAACATGAAGCTCGGGGGTATGCCTATAATTTATATAGATTTATTTTCGAGGACAAAAATCTCTCCCATGTATGTATGCATGTGTGTGATATATGCATGTGTATGTATGCGCACACACACACACACACACATATATATATATGTGTGTGTATGTGTGTGTGTGTGTGTCTGTGTATGTGTGTGCATATGTGTATTCATGTGTATGTATGCATGTGTGTGTGATGTGTATGTATCAACATGTGTGTTTTATATATATGTGTGTATCTGCATGATGTGTATGTATCTATATATGTATTATGATCCTTGTTGATTCGAGTAGTTATAGATAGAGAGGCATAAGGTTAGGAGGAGAGACCTCTAGCATATGGTCAAATATTTTCTCAGATGAATGAAGAGTGAAATCTACATCAGAGCATACTACATTTGTATATATGTATATTTGTATACATTTTTCTTGTATATTTGTATACCTAGAATCCTATTATATTTACCCTTATTTTTAGATTTTATTATTATATGGTCCTGATTGATTCAAGTAGTCAATGATTTGTGTTCAATATAGGTGATGTGTCTGTACCTGAAGACTAGGTTATTGAAATCAATGTATACAATGATAAGAAGAAGATCAGACATAATGTGGGTGTGTGTGTGTGTGTGTATAGATCTACTTTCATCTCATCATCCATTACCATCCTTTGAGCTCGCAACTGAGAAAACAGTGCATCAAAATTATTCAATCAAGAAATTATACTATGTATCTTTCATGTGCAAGTCATAGAGCTTCCTCATAAAATAAACTTTTTGGGAAGCATTCTCTTTCTCATAGGTGTTCTAAAAATTCTTCCACACCTCCTCTATTATCTCACAATCCAAAATAGTGAAGTAAACACTATCTGCAAGGTGCAGATGAATCATAAACATGGCATCTAATCAAGATCTTCCCAATCATCATCATTCATATTAGTAGGTTTCTTTATGTGGATGATGATGGTTACGAAGACATCATGAATTTTATTCCTCCATAATTACTATATGCAAGGTGTAGAGAAATTGTAAACATGGCCATTTGATCAAGCTCTTCTCAATCATCATGATCCATATCAGTGGGTTTCTTTGTATGGACAGCAATTGATTTCCACTATCATTTCTATATTAATACATCATGAATTTGATTCTTCCATAGAGAGAATTTGGTGCCATAAAAATTGTGAATCTCTAAATGGTCTTTCTCTTGCAAATATTAGCTAATTTTGGGGACAGTTGGATGAGGCCTTGATCCATTAGACATGCCAAAAACCCCTAATGCCATGGTGAGAAGTAACTTACTTGGATACTAATCAAACTATAAATGATTGCACCAGTGACACTTCGAAAGCAATGAGAAAGTGTGAATGAGCCAAAAGATCTCACAATCAATCCAAGAATAGCCTTACACAAGGTTCAATGCACTCCTCCAAATAAAATGACAACTATCAATAAATTCTTGATCTGTAAAGACACTAATATGGCTGAAAAAATAGCCCCAAATCTGAAAAATCATTGTCAAAGAAGCATAAAAACACCCTTCTTGAAGTTCTTGAACTTGTGTATAGAGAAGTATGCACCAAAGAACTTTGAAACAACTTCAAGAATCACCCAAAGAACTACTTAAAACCAGCACCACGAGCCAAGAAAAAAACCTTGAAGGCTCAAATCATGCTCAAAGTAATGCCAAGTTTAATATTTGACCTTCCTAAATCGCCACATGGGTGTATCTTAGTGGCAATATATTGCTAGTCAAGTGAACTCTAAGGAAAATGGTACTTGGGATGGATGATCTCCTAAGAAGTACCACGAACCTTCCTCTTCCTTGATCATTGAGTTCCTCTATCACACATTGTCTGAATGATGACTTTGGTGACTCAAATGAATAAGTATTCCAAGTTCTATGACTCCATCACTACTTTATTCATAAGTGTTAGAGTTTTTAAAGTGTTGCATAGATTGCAAGTTTTGAAAACACTTGCATATTGGCCACACGTGTGCATCTGTGTGTGAAACTACTCTGATCATAGTGAGGGGGAGCTTTCCTCACAACATGGCTTATCTTTTTGGATGGCATCACAAATGCTCTCAGTATCTATATGTGTTGACCTACAAAAAAATGCAAAAACTATAGAAGAGAGAGTTCAAGTTTGTTGTATACAAGTTTCACAAAAGGGCCATATCAACACAATTCGTGGTTGACTAGACCACTATATGTTTTATTAGAACATACGTATACAAGAGTGCCAGTTGGCCATTTGGCATTTCACATACACACTAATGATAACAATCTATAACAAATAATTCTAAATCAAGAGAATTATCATTTACCCAAATTCTTATTTCTCTAGAATAACTCTTGACAAATGATCAACCATAACATTTTCTCTACCTAGCCTATGAACAACTTCAAAATCAAATTCTTGGAATAAGAGTAGCCATCTCCAAATTCTTCTTGTTGCCTATGGTTTATTTAATAAGTACTTGAGAGGTTTATGATCTATGATGATAACAAATTTGACCCTCAATGAACAATTGTCTCAATTTTTGAACCACAAATACAATGGCTAGTCTCTTGTCTCTCGATGGTGTTTTAATTTCTTCCAACCTTCATGAGGATTATATCATCATACTAGATCGATTTTTCTAGTTTATACTCCTAAATGTATTGAGAAGATACAACCCCAACTACATAAGAACTACCATCCACATGCACGTGAAAATCTCTAGATCAATCAAGGGTTATTATAATCAATGCTTCCATGAGGTTCAATCTAAGAAATTGGTAAGCCTTTTCTTCATCAACCTATCACTTGAAGGAAACATTTTTTATGATAAGCCTTACAAGAGGCCTAGAAAATATCAACATACATTTGAATAAACTACATGCAGTAGAATGTGTATCCCAAAAATCCTTGGGCTTCCTTGAGTGTTCTAGGTCTAGGCATCCTTAATATGTTATTATTTTATTCATGTTAGGTACCATACCCGTAGTAGATATTACATCTACAAGAAGGGTGCCTTTTGTTACCAAGAAATGGCACTTATTTGGTTTTAACTTCATCCTTGTTTCACTACATCTATTGAAAACTTGTTGTAACTATAATGAATGCTCATATAGGAATTCCAATTGTGTGCTAGTGCATTCCCAAGAAGCACGAAAAAGTATCCATGAAAAATCAAAAAGCTTTCAATAAAAATTATCCAAAGATGAGATTTACCATTCTATTGAATGTAGTTGGTGCATTCCTTAGTCTTATTGGCATCTTTATGTAAACATAGGTGCCCCATGGTGTGATGAAATTAGACTGTGTCAATCATCTAGATGGATGAATATTTGGTTGTATCCATTGGAACCATCCATAAAACTATAGACAATATGCCAAACCACTTCTTCAATGACTTGCTTTGCAAAAGTCATGGGAAATCCATTGGTAAGATCACCATGTTCAATGCTCTAAAATCCTATTATGATATTTTTGGTGTCATTTTTGGCACATTGACCATGGGTGATAGCCACTTAGAATGCTCCACTAGGGATAATGATGTTCGCCTCTTCCATCTCCTAAACCTTGTGGAAAACAACCTTTGCATATTTAGTTTTTACATCTCATGGACTTAGCTTCTTCAATTAGCACAATCGTATGCTCTCCAAAAATGGCAAGGATACCTTCTAAATCCTTGTGGTTCCATGTGAAAATATCTACATATATTTTAATGAATATAATTATTTTCAATAACAAGTTCGCATGGTTTTGTGAAAAAGTGGCCACCAATATGGGTTGAGGTTTGTTGCCCGATTCAATTTCCTTGATAGGATTCATCTCCATCAATGTGTGAGGTGGCTCCTCTTTTCCTCCATCTTTTGAATCCATTATTTTACTCCACATTGTTGTAGTGTCATGTGTTGGAGCACATTGGATGCCAATATACTCCTCTTTCTCTTACATCCATCCTTTAGGAATTTTATGTATTGGGAAATTATACTCTATATCACCTTGCTTGTTTCCTCCACTATGGAAAACAATGGGTTCACCTAAACCCAAGCCTTGGGCTAATTCCTTAGGCTCTTCTCGAAATTCAACATCTAATACATTCTAGGAGATGCCATAATAAGGGAAAAAGTTACTTGTCTCCAACCATGCCATAGTGCCCTCTTCTTCTTCCTCACATGGAATGGGATCCATGTCATCCTACACAATATTGACATTGATTGCTTGAGCCATCCTTGTATGGGCATGGAAGTACGGTCCTTAATCCAATTGAATATGTTTCATCTAATTACCCACATGCTTTACCCACATTGTGTCCTTACTACAATAATGTAGGAACCTTGCACGTCTCAACCAATGTCTTTCAATTAACAATGAAAACCATCTGACTACTTGTGGAAGTCTTAGCAAGAAAAAGTCTAGAGTAAAGATGTTACCTTTTACGAAGACCTACAACTTTGGTAAAACATTTAATGATTTATCTTTCTATGACCTTCCAAAGTGACTATGAAGTTTGAAAGCTTGGTTAGAAATAGGTCTAATTGTTCCATAATATGCACAAGCACTAGATTGATGTCAGATTCTCCATCCACTATCACTCTTGAGAATATGTGATTTGGGATACTTATTGTCAATCTAGGACTTCTATTATTTATTAATGAAGCTTCTCTATCCCATTTCCCTCCCTCCATCAATTCTACCCTAGTCATCTTAGTTGATTTGAGAAATCATCTAAAATTTGGAGAATTTTGGATTAGAATTTTGCATCAATTTTTAGAAATTCATACATACCTACTTCTTTGTGCAAGAACTTGAGCCACCTTGTCGTACCTAATTTTTTTACATTTTGCTTGTTGCTTGAATTGACCTTCTAGCTCCCTTCTAGTTGTCTAGTAGGCTTGTTTGATTGTTTTAGAAGTACTTTCTATTTATATAATTAGGTATTGATGTGTGTGAACACTTTAGGACTCTCGAGGCACTTTTTTCCCTCTTTAGGAGGGTTTTTTCCCCCCGGCTTGTATATACACCTATTTCCCTAATGGGCTACTTATCTTTGTATATTCTAGTGGTAATACATTTAGTATTGTGTGTTGTGCTCCAAGCTTCTCCTTCTTCCTTGTGTTGTTCGCATGCTTCGTAGATATCTAACTCCAACAATTGGTATCATAGCAGGTCGCCACTTCATCTAGGGCATCATCGACACCCCTCCGATTGCAGTCTCATAATTGCACGAAATTTGGTGTGCATACTTAGGGTGATTAGAAGATCAAAACCGCTTCACTTTATCATGCCGAAATCACAATCTGAGCTTGTTTCGGCCTCCAAATGCACTATCATAGCACTTGTGGCAGCTATTTCATCTTTTTGTGCCAAAGATATATACACATTTTGGTTCGCTAGTATAAGCATCTCAAAGTTTGCCACATGCTTAGTAGAATTTTTCAGGGTAGTTCTGTTCAACTTTTTCAGATATAGTCATTTTTCTACATCAGGGTATTTTAGTCAGTGGCCATGGCTGAAAGCAGTGATGTATTTTGTATGTTGGCTATCGAGGATAAGTTGGATGGTACGAATTACCCATTGTGGGCTTATATGATGCATCATGTATTGGTCGCAAAAGGACTATGGAATATTGTGTAGGGTGTTGAAAAACATCCTATTACACCTGCAAATACAGGTACTAAAGCTAATGCAGATGGCATCGAAGATGGTGATATTCTACAGATTCTTGTTCGTGTTGCGGTTCCTGTTGCACCTTCTGTAGAGCGAATTTGTTGGGATCAGAGAGATGCTCAAGCATATGCATTGATAGCCTTGTCTATCAAACATGCCATTATTCCTCACATTCGCTCTTGCAAAACAACTAAGGATGCTTAGGATACACTTACCACATTGTACCAGGCTAGAAATGAGGCTTGTGTTGCTTACCTCTGAAAATAGTTGGAGAGTGAGCACATGAATGAAGGTGATTCTACGCGTAGTTTTCTAACAAAGATCAAGGATTTGAAGGAATAGTTGATTTTTATTGATGAAATCCTTTCGGACAGTTCACTTGTGCAAAATGTTCTAAATGGTCTTCCCAACTCATATCAGAGTTTTGCTTCTACTCTTCGTTTGATGATGAAAGGCAATCCAAATGCCTTAACATTTGAAGAGTTAGTTTATGTTCTGTTGTAGGAAGATCAGTCTAGGCAGAACAAGTCTATTATGCGTGTTCCAAATCAAGCTTTCCTGGCTAGTCAAAAGAGCAAAGGTAAATGGAGCTCATCTATTAGTAAGCAGAAATCTGCAAATGCTACACATTTGAAGAAGGAAGACAAAGACGAGAAGAAATCACAAAAGCAAATTGTTTTGCAAATACTATAAAGGAAATGATCATGTCATTAAGAGCTGTTCAAAACTGGCTACAAAAGAGGCAAAGAAAAAAGAGGCTAGAATGGCTTTTGCAGAGGCCTCTACACCAAAAACAGAGTTTGCTAATCTTGTGTAGAATGAAGAATGGGCATTTACTACTGTTTGCTGTTTTGATCCATCTTCTCATGAGCAATGTATCATTGTAGTATACTCATATGTTTGGTACTTTGATAGTTGGGCAACCAAACATATTACCTTGCAATGCAGTTTCTTCACTTCACTTGAGTCTGTCCCTAAAGGGAATACTGTCACATGTGCCAACAACTCCTCTTATCCTATCATAGGAGTTGTCAAGATCATTCTGACTACTATTGATGGTAGTTCTTTCACATTGTCAAATGCTCTATTTGTGCCAGGTATCAAGAAAAATTTGTTATCAGTTTTTGCATTAGCCAAGATTGGCTTGGTTGTGAAATTTGTTGATGACACATGAATAGTACATGATCTATTAAATGGCGACATGAGGTCGCTTGGAGCACAGCACACAATACTGAATGTATTACCAAGTGAATGTACAAGAATAAATAACATGTTAGGGTTATAGACATATATACAAGCCAGGAGGGAAAAACCTCCTAAAGATAGAAAAAAGTGTTATAAAAGTCCTAACTTTGTTCACACAATCACTACCAAAATATATCATTAAATCCCACTAGGAGTGATGCAATGAACAAGGACTGGCACTCATGTATAAGGAAGTTCCAAGCTAAGTAGAAAGAGATCAATCCACAAAAGTAAGTAAGCCCAAAGCTTTATGAAAAGCTTGCAACTTCTCCCAAGGCAGAGCCTTTGTGAAAAGATCTGCAATGTTATCATGTGTGGGCACATATGCCAAACATATCTCTCAAACAAAGAACCTCTCCCTAACATAATGATAATGCACCTCAATGTGCTTTGTGTGAGCATGGAACACAGGGTTCCTCGAAACTGTTAATGCACTCTGATTCTCAATGAAGATGGTGGTGGTAGAAGATTGACCAACACCCAAATTAGTAAAAAGTCATATGAGCCACACACACTCAACAGTTTCTATGAGAGTTTCCCTATATGCAACCTCACAACTGGAAGTGGCCACAGTAGGTTGCTTCTTTCTCAACCAAGATATGCATGAACTACCAAGCATAAAGCAAAAAACCACTAGTGGACACATGAGTGTCATAGCAACTAGCCTAGTTTAAGTGAGAAAAATCATGTAAATCTAGTGGTAATGAGCCCCCCTTGGGATAAAACAATCCACATAGCTGAGTACCACTCAAGTAGCAAAAGATGCGCTTAACCACCTACCAATGCTTGACACCTGGGCAATGCATAAACCTGCTCATCTAAGAGACAACAAAATGTAGGTGGAGTTATGCATATGTAAATCAAGTATCCAACAACATGTTGATAGAGAACAACATCAAATGTATCTTCAACATCATGAAGAGTCAATTGTAAACCTATTTCCATAGGAATGGCAATAGGTTTACAATGTTCAAGGCCATAATGCTAAAATAATGTGTCAATATATTTCACTTGACACAAAGTTATTCACCCATCAACCTGCATTAATTGAATGACCAGATAATGATGTAAATGCCCTAGATCTGATATATCAAAAGAGGCATGCAAATTAGCCTTAAATTTTGTACTATGCTTCTCATTTGGATCAATGAGTAGCATGTCATCAACATACACAACAATGATCAAAAGTACATCATTTGCATGCTTAAAATATAAGGTGCTCTCAATTGGATTCTTCTCAAAATCATGTGCAGTCAAGTAGGCATGTATCTTTTCATACCAAGCACATGGTGCTTCCTTCAACCCATATAATGCCTTTTTCAAACTGCACACTTTGTTTTCATGCCCTTTTTGTACAAAACCATAGGGTTGAAATACATACACTTCTTCATGTAAATAACCATTTAGAAATGCAGTTTTAATGTCCAACTGATGTACATTCCAACCATGATGAGCTACAAGTGCATAAATGCTCTCAATAGTAGTCATTCAGCACATGGGTGCAAAGATCTCATCAAAATCAATGTCTCTCTTGATCATAACCTTTTGCAACAACCTGGCACAATCAAAGCACCTGACAATGTGAAAGAACTACCATCAGGTGTAGTCTGAATGATCTTACCAACTCCCATTATATGATAAGAGGAGTTGTTAGCACATGTGATAGCATTCCATGTAGGGGAAGGCTCAATTGATGTGAAGAAGTTGTGTTATGAGCTAATATGTTTAGTTGCCCCACTATCAAATACCAAACATTTGGGCCTACTACAAACATACACTAGTCATGAGAAGATGGGCATGTTGATATATTTAGGTAGTGATGTGTATGAACACACTAGGACAGTTAGGGCACTTTTTTTCCCTCTTTAGGAGGTTTTTTCCCTTGTCTTGTATATACGCCTATAGCCCTAATGGGTTACTTATCTTTGTACATTCTAGTGGTAATACATTCAGTATTGTGTGTTGTGCTCCAAGCTTCTTCTTCTTCCTTCTGTTGTTTGCCTGATTCCGCAGCTATCTAACTCCAACAATTGGTATGAGAGTAGCTAGCCGCTTCATCTAGGGCATCATCGACACGTCTCCGATTGTAGACTTAGAATCGCACGAATGGTGAGCATCCTCAGGGTGTTTCAAAGATCAAAATTGTTTTGCTTTGTAGTGCCGAAATCACGATTTGAGCTTGTTTCGATCTCCAAACGCACTATCACAGTGCTTGTGCAGGCTATTTCATCTTTTTGTGCCAAAGGTATATACCAGTTTCGGTTCGCCATTACAAGCATCTCAAACTCTACTATAGGTTTAGCAGAATGTGTCTCAGCAATTATGCTCAACTTTTTGAGATACAGTCAATTTTTTGCATCAAGGTATTTTAGTCACTGACCATGGTTGAAAGCAGTGATGTATTCTGTATGTTGGCTGTTGAGGATAAGTTGGATGGTACCAACTACTCGTTATGGGCTTATATGATGTGACATGTATTGGTTGCAAAAGGACTATGGAACATTGTGGAGGATGTTGAAAAACATCTTATCACACATGCAACTGTTACAACTGCAAGTACTAAAGCTGATGCAGAAGGTGTGGAAGATGGTGATATTCTGCAAATTCCTATTTTTGCTATGGTTTTTGTTGCACCTACTGTAGAGCAAATTTTTTGGGATGGCAGGGATGCGCAGGCACATGCATTGATAGCCTTGTCTGTCAAACGTGCCATTATTCCTCACATTCACTCTTGAAGAACAGCTAAGGATGCTAGGGTGTGGTTCAACCATCTCTTGCTAGTCATATCTTGATTCTAACACTCTCTTCCCCTTCTAGATATCATTGCCTCAATTATCAATCCTTGGTCTCTCCTTGGATTGATGTCCTCACCCCTGCACAGTCTCTTGAACCTTCTTGTTCTCAACCTTGGTCTCTTGAACCCTTGCTCTCAACCTCGGTCTCTTGAACCTTGCCTTTTTGTTTCTTTGCCACTTGCCTACAGACTTGCCTTGTTCGCAACCTTGGGCTCTTGAGCCCTTGTTCTCAACCTCAGTATCTTGAACCTGACTCTCACCCATGCTAGGTATCTTTAATCCTCAATCTAGTGCTTCCCTGTCAGGATGTACCCTAGGGGAATGTACCCTAGTGGGACATACCCTCAAAGAATGTACCAGCACCATGTACCCTGTCAGAATGTACCCTAGTGGGACATACCCTCAAAGCATGTACCCTCGCACCATGTACCTTGCAATGCAATGCATTGCGCTACGCATCCACCTTGCCCAAGCCTACCTCCTAGGCTTTGATACCAATTGTGGGAATCGAACTCAAGACCTACCCGCTAGGAGTATGATGGGCTAACCACTTGCCCCAAAAGCCATGGTTGAGGATTACTTTCTAATCCTCCCTCTTAGGGTGTGGTTCAACCATCTCTTGCCAGTCATATCTTGAGTCTAACACATATGTGAGTCACTTGCATGTATTGATGATAAGGTTGAAGTGTGCCTTTCTAGTTTAGAAGCTACATATAAGAAGCTCAAAACTTCTATTCAAACTAGGTAGAATATCCCAAATTTTGTTGATCTCCATGCTGATAATTGAAGAAAAGAACCTTAATGAGGACTAAAACTCCCATGGAATATCTATTTATGATCAAGTATTCTACTCTCATAGTAGAGAATAATTTTGTGGTAGGGAGAGCCAAAGAGGCTGCAAAAATTCCCAAAGAAATGATTCATGTAATGGAAGTAAGGGATGTTCGAATTGTGGGAAACATCATCACTTTGAATGTGATTGTAGGTTGAATAATCAAAATAGCAAAAAGAAACAAAACAACTATGCATCCACAAGTGTAGATGATTTAGAGAAGTTGTTCATGGTCGAGCATCATATGATGAACACAATGTCTAGAGATGTTTCGAAATCAAATTGTAATCTCTGATAGGTTGTTTCAAGTGCATGAACAACCATGCAGAATGGTGTAGTAGTTTGCAAACAATTGTCAGTTCATGGATTTGTTGAAATATTTGATGATACATCACATACTATTGAGCATACAAAAAACATAGCACTATTCATGGATGATGGGAAGGTAAAACATCTTGTTGATGTAATACATGTTTTTAATATAACACATAACATATTTTTTGTTGGAAAAATGGTTGACTAGGGATTACAAGTTAGGTTCAATCCTGATGGTTTGTATGTAGAAGAGTACAAACACAATGGAAGGCTGATCACCAAGGGGAATAGAGTAGGTAGGATGTTTACCTTGAATACGAAAACTCTTGAAATGAATGCAACCATGTTTGCAAAAGGTGCAAATTTTATTGCTGACATAGAGACATGGCACAAGAAATTGGACACACAAATTTGTAGAGGCTAAAGTTGATGCTCGAAGGATCTTATCAACATATTACCAACTTTCAAGGTTGGAGGGATGTAGAAGGTATGTGTGGTAAACAGTCAAGGGCATCATTTCCACATGACAAGTATGTTAGTGAGAATTTGTTAAAAATAGTGCATACAAATGTTTGGGATCAAACAAAGAACACACATATGGGAGGTTGAAGGATTTATACATTTATTGATGACCATACAAGAAATGTATGGATATACTTCATGAAGGAGAAGAGTGAGGTGTTTAATCGCTTTCAAAATTTCAAAAATATGGTGGAAAAGAAGACAAGGGATATATGTAAAAAATAAGATCTAATGGAGGAGGTGAATACATATCAAATGAATTCAATAATTCCCTAAAAGTTCATGGAATTCAAAAGTAGTTTTCATGCAGGTGCACACCACAAAAATTAGTATTTCTAAATGTAAAATTAAGCATATTACAGAAATAGCAAGAGCATTGATGGTTGAGAAAAATATCCCTCATTGTTGTTGGGTAGAAGTTGTGCACATTGTTGTATACATCATGAATAGAACTCTGACTACTTGTACATCAAGTTACACTTAAACATAATTTTAAAAGTAAAAAGTCAAATTTATCACATACGAAAGTATTCGTTTGTATTGCATATGTACATGTTCTAGATGAGTTGAGAATGAAACTTGATCCAAAAGTAGGAAAATGTATCTTCATTAGGTTCTCCCTTAAGTAAAAGGGATATAAATGCTACAACCCAATCATACGTTGGGTGAAGGTAAGCAGAGATGTGGTGTTAAATGAAATGGAAATATTTTATTGCATATGTACATGTTCTAGATGAGTTGAGAATGAAACTTGATCCAAAAGTAGGAAAATGTATCTTCATTGGGTTCTCCCTTAAACAAAAGGGATATAAATGCTACAACCCAATAACACGCTGGGTAAAAGTAAGCAGAGATGTGTTGTTAGGTGAAATGCAAAGGAAGGAATTAATGTTGACTCAAATGACAAAGGAAATGTTGAAATCTTAAGTGGAGAATATTAAATTTCGAGAGGACAAGATGTATTACCTAGCAATAGTTCCAAATCAAATCCATGGAGTGGAAGCTTGTGTGGAAATTCAATCCAACAAACTCATTGACTACATCCAAGCAAGGTAAAGAAAAGATTTATACTAGTAATAAAAACATCTACAAGTTTTGAAGACATTGATGGAGAATCAAGCGATTCAAAAAAAGAGCCTTGACTACGAAATTGAATTTCCCTTTATGAAGACTCCAAGAGTAAGAAAGGCATGTGTAGATGATACAACAAGAAGAAGTGGCCCATGACCAATAAAATATAGAAGGATGCACAATTCAATGTAGCAATTAATGTTATCATTGGCATCCATATGAAACGCCAAATGGCCATCTGACACTTTTGTATATGTTTGTAATAAATCATATAGTGGTCTAGCCAATCACAGGCTGTAAGTTCAATCACATTTTTTGAAAGCCGGACATTTAGATTTCATGCTATTTGTGAAATTTGTGGCTTATATGTATTTTTCATGTCTTGTGAAAAGAATTGTGTGCAGTGCTTGGAGCTTTATTTTCTACTTTGTTGTGAAGCTCTTGTGATGTTATGGGAGCAAAGCGAGCACCTAGCCACCTAGCTAAGGAGGGCCTTCTCCAAGGCTTATGAATAAGCAAGCTACGTTGGTGTACCTTGTCATCCAAGTATCGAAGTCACTATTGGTGCCATTGGCTTCACATGAGGAAGGACTTCAACAATCAAGGAAGACAAAGTACTAGGTCACCCATTCCAGTAGTTCTCCCCCCAAGGATCGCTTAACAGTAGGTTTTCCTTACACTAAGCCCTAGTTGCTTGGTGATTGTAGTATTGAAGATACTTAAGTTTCACATTACTTTGGAACCTTCAAAGTCTTGTTAGAATCTCTACATCGATTTTATGAGAGTTTATTTGGGTACAAAAGTGGGGAAAAGTAGAAGTTGATTTTGCTGTTTTGGGATAGTTTTGAGTACACATGTGGAAATATTGGTCCAAAGATCAATTTTGGAGCTAGAGGCACTTGACGTTATCTCCCCTTATCAATAAACATTCAACATCTCTTCAGTCTTCTTAAAGGTTTCTTGGAAGGCTTTCATTTGTGGTGGGAGCAACAATCACAAGTTTATGTAGGTTTTTCTTTGGGCATGAAGAATGGATTTGAAAGACACTTGGAGGTGTTGTTGGCTAGTTTTTGGGCTATGAATTCAGCCTTTAAGTGTCATTTTATTGCATATGTTGAGCACATACACATTATATGCTTATGTGGATACTGCTTATGTATGTCCATGTGGTCATTGATATAGCGATTATGTTTTTGCATAAAGCCCTTGATGTTGATAAAGAGGTTCATGGTGAGGTTTTCTCAACTAGAAGACACCCATAAGTGGGGGTCTCTTTAGTGATGCTAGTGGAAGACTTACCTAGCCTTGCTATAGGAGATATATGCTAGTTGTTCATAGGTGCATGATAAGCCTAGTTGGCTTATTTTAGTTAAGTGTTATATGCAATGGAGTCAATGATTCACTATGCACATTTACGTGTAAGCCCTCATAGTTATGATTTTTCTACATTGATCATATACATTTTGCAAAGGATACTCTGACAAAATTTTCCCACATTTTAGATTTTCAACTATACAATGGTTGACTTTACTCCTTGACACACTTATTGGTGTGAGCACATACATTCTCATGTAATCTCTTTGGTTGGTTATTGTTGATCATTGATCCATTTTTTGGGACAACCTAGATAAATTCTCCCTAAATTTGACATGGTCATTTTCTTGATCCTTATTTGTATTTGGACTCTTCTAGCTCCATTACTATTCTAGTCAATTCTCTGTCATCATGGCATTAGAGTTCTCAGGCACATCTAGTGTTAGTGTTCCCAGGAGGAGTTATAACTTGCAAGACAAAGACCATTTTGAGATCTGGAAATTTGATGGCATGAACTATGCTCTATGGAAGAATCAAATTAAAGATGTGTTGATTCAGAGGAGGAAGTCGAAGCCATTAAATGGAATCTCAAAGAAGCCTCTTGACATGGATAATGATGATTGCATTGATTTGAATGAAATGTCTAGGTCTACCATTCATATGCACCTAGTAGATAATGTTTACTTTACAATATTGGACTGTGAAAGTGCAGAGTGGGTTTGCAAGAAGTTATGCAATACATATGAGAAAGAAATGGCATCAAATAAAGTGTATCTGATGAGAAAGCTATATGACCACATGAAGGACACAAATAGTGTTGTTGCTCATCTAGATGAGTTTGATGTTATACTCTCTCAGTTACAAGCTCAAAAAATAGAAGCCGATAATGAAATAAAATCAATATTGTTGTTATGCACATTACCATCATCATGGGATATATTTTGCATAGCTATTAGCAATATTGCACCTGGCGGTAAGCTAGTCTATGATGACATATGTGGAGCACTCTTGAGTGAAGAGATTCATAGAAATTCTATCTTGGCACTCAGAGTGCATATAATGTTTGTGATTCTTGCCAAGGGAAGAATCGACAACATGGCAAGAGCAAGAACAAGGAAAAGAATGGTCAACAAAATAAGAGTAGAAGTAAATCAAGGAAGAGGGGTATTGAGTGCCATTATTGTCATAAGAAAGGATATATGAAGAGAGACTCCTATGCATTAAAGAATGCTAAAGGTAAAGGACAACATGTTGATGGGAATGTTAAATAGTTACATGCACCAACTGCTTTGATTGTGAAGATAGAAGAAATCAATGCTATTTTTTATGATACTGATTTTTCTAAATGAACATAATTTGCAACTTTTTCATACTGATGTTTGTGGTCCTATGCAGACACCTTCATTTGAGAACCACCTATATTTTGTGACTTTAATTGATGACTTTTCCAATCGTGCATGGGTTTATCCATTGAAAGCAAGTTCTGAAATATTTATGTGCTCTAAATAGTTCTTGGTTATGGCTAAAAATATGTCTTAGTATCCCTCCCATCTGATCATAGGGGGAGTACATATCATCTGAATTTAATGCATTTCTACTTGAGCATGAATAAAACATCAATGTACAATGTAGTATACACCTCAACAAAATGGAGTTACTCAAAGGAAGAACATGTCTCTTTGGCTTGAGGCTATTATGTGTGCAACATATGTAATTAACAAGTGTCACACCAAATCATTCCATATGAGGCTTGACATGGTCGCATGCCATCTGTTGCTCATTTGCATGTTTTTGGTCGTCTGACATATGCATTAGCATTCGAACAACAAAGCAGAAGATTGGATGATAAAGCCATCAAATTTATTTCCATTGGTTAAAGTTTTGAAAGCAAAGGTTATTGTCTAAGCTATCAAATTTATTTCCATTGGTTATAGTTTTCAAAGCAAAGGTTATTGTCTGTAACATCCATAGGCTAAATCCATTTGGGTTAGTCATGATGTTTGTTTTGTGGAAAATGAAATTCAGCCCTTATTTTCATGTGCTAATGAGACATCATTCAACCCAAAGGATGTGTATGACACTTGGCTTCCTCTTTTTACTGGTGGACGATCGAATATTGCTCCCATTGAGAGAATTTCTTAGCCATTACAAGTTTCAAATGAAGATGTATATCATTCTATTTATGATTTTGATTTAGATTATGCACTTATTGATGAGAGAATTGACATTGAAGAGGCAAAAACTATGTCTAAATTGCTAGCATAGACTTTGTCATTACTTGTTCAAGCTCGCATAATGCTTCTTTTGCAACATATCATTATGCAATGACTATATCTAGTCTTTGTGATGAGAATGGGATTGTTTCTTTTGATGAAGCAAAACATTCAAAAAATTGGATGGTTGTTATGCAATAATAATATGATGCTATTATGAAGAATGGAGTGGAAGATATTAAAGGAGTGGAGGAGATTGCACATGCACTTGTGGACTCTATCACTCCAACCACTATCAATTGTAAACCTATTTCCATAGGAATGGCAATAGGTTTACAATGTTCAAGGCCATAATGCTAAAATAATGTGTCAATATATTTCACTTGACACAAAGTTATTCACCCATCAACCTGCATTAATTGAATGACCAGATAATGATGCAAATGCCCTAGATCTGATATATCAAAAGAGGCATGCAAATTAGCCTTAAATTTTGTACTATGCTTCTCATTTGGATCAATGAGTAGCATGTCATCAACATACACAACATGATCAAAAGTACATCATTTGCATGCTTAAAATATAAGGTGCTCTCAATTGGATTCTTCTCAAAATCATGTGCAGTCAAGTAGGCATGTATCTTTTCATACCAAGCACATGGTGCTTCCTTCAACCCATATAATGCCTTTTTCAAACTGCACACTTTGTTTTCATACCCTTTTTGTACAAAACCATAGGGTTGAAATACATACACTTCTTCATGTAAATAACCATTTAGAAATGTAGTTTTAATGTCCAACTGATGTACATTCCAACCATGATGAGCTACAAGTGCATAAATGCTCTGAATAGTAGTCATTCAGCACATGGGTGCAAAGATCTCATCAAAATCAATGTCTCTCTTGATCATAACCTTTTGCAACAACCTGGCACAATCAAAGCACCTGACAATGTGAAAGAACTACCATCAGGTGTAGTCTGAATGATCTTACCAACTCCCATTATATGATAAGAGGAGTTGTTAGCACATGTGATAGCATTCCATGTAGGGGAAGGCTCAATTGAAGTGAAGAAGTTGTGTTATGAGCTAATATGTTTAGTTGCCCCACTATCAAATACCAAACATTTGGGCCTACTACAAACATACACTAGTCATGAGAAGATGGGCATGTTGATATATTTAGGTAGTGATGTGTATGAACACACAAGGACAGTTAGGGCACTTTTTTTCCCTCTTTAGGAGGTTTTTTCCCTTGTCTTGTATATACGCCTATAGCCCTAATGGGTTACTTATCTTTGTACATTCTAGTGGTAATACATTCAGTATTGTGTGTTGTGCTCCAAGCTTCTTCTTCTTCCTTCTGTTGTTTGCCTGCTTCCGCAGCTGTCTAACTCCAACAATTGGTATGAGAGTAGCTAGCCTCTTCATCTAGGGCATCATCGACACGTCTCCGATTGTAGACTTAGAATCGCACGAATTTTGGTGAGCATCCTCAGGGTGTTTCAAAGATCAAAACTGTTTTGCTTTGTAGTGCCGAAATTACGATTTGAGCTTGTTTCGACCTCCAAACGCACTATCACAGTGCTTGTGCAGGCTATTTCATCTTTTTGTGCCAAAGGTATATACCAGTTTCGGTTCGCCATTACAAGAATCTCGAACTCTACTATAGGTTTAGTAGAATGTGTCTCAGCAATTATGCTCAACTTTTTGAGATACAGTCAATTTTTTGCATCAAGGTATTTTAGTCACCGACCATGGTTGAAAGCAGTGATGTATTCTGTATGTTGGCTGTTGAGGATAAGTTGGATGGTACCAACTACTCGTTATGGGCTTATATGATGTGACATGTATTGGTTGCAAAAGGACTATGGAACATTGTGGAGGATGTTGAAAAACATCTTATCACACATGCAACTGTTACAACTGCAAGTACTAAAGCTGATGCAGAAGGTGTGGAAGATGGTGATATTCTGCAAATTCCTATTTTTGCTATGGTTTTTGTTGCACCTACTGTAGAGCAAATTTTTTGGGATGGCAGAGATGTGCAGGCACATGCATTGATAGCCTTGTCTGTCAAACGTGCCATTATTCCTCACATTCACTCTTGAAGAACAGCTAAGGATGCTAGGGTGTGGTTCAACCATCTCTTGCTAGTCATATCTTGATTCTAACACTCTCTTCCCCTTCTAGATATCATTTGCTCAATTATCAATCCTTGGTCTCTCCTTGGATTGATGTCCTCACCCCTGCACAGTGTCTTCAACCTTCTTGTTCTCACCTTTGGTCTCTTGAACCCTTGCTCTCAACCTCGGTCTCTTGAACCTTGCCTTTTTGTTTCTTTGCCACTTGCCTACAGACTTGCCTTGTTCGCAACCTTGGGCTCTTGAGCCCTTGTTCTCAACCTCAGTATCTTGAACCTGACTCTCACCCATGCTAGGTATCTTTAATCCTCAATCTAGTGCTTCCCTGTCAGGATGTACCCTAGGGGAATGTACCCTAGTGGGACATACCCTCAAAGAATGTACCAGCACCATGTACCCTGTCAGAATGTACCCTAGTGGGACATACCCTCAAAGCATATACCCTCGCACCATGTACCTTGCAATGCACTGCATTGCGCTACGCATCCACCTTGCCCAAGCCTACCTCCTAGGCTTTGATACCAATTGTGGGAATCGAACTCAAGACGTACCCGCTAGGAGTATGATGGGCTAACCGCTTGCCCCAAAAGCCATGGTTGAGGATTACTTTCTAATCCTCCCTCTTAGGGTGTGGTTCAACCATCTCTTGCCAGTCATATCTTGAGTCTAACACATATGTGAGTCACTTGCATGTATTGATGATAAGGTTGAAGTGTGCCTTTCTAGTTTAGAAGCTACATAAAAGAAGCTCAAAACTTCTATTCAAACTAGGTAGAATATCCCAAATTTTGTTGATCTCCATGCTGATAATTAAAGAAAAGAACCTTAATGAGGACTAAAACTCCCATGGAATATCTATTTATGATCAAGTATTCTACTCTCATAGTAGAGAATAATTTTGAGGTAGGGAGAGCCAAAGGGGCTGCAAAAATTCCCAAAGAAATGATTCATGTAATGGAAGTAACGGATGTTCGAATTGTGGGAAACATCATCACTTTGAATGTGATTGTAGGTTGAATAATCAAAATAGCAAAAAGAAACAAAACAACTATGCATCCACAAGTGTAGATGATTTAGAGAAGTTGTTCATGGTCGAGCATCATATGATGAACACAATGTCTAGAGATGTTTCGAAATCAAATTGTAATCTCTGATAGGTTGTTTCAAGTGCATGAACAACCATGCAGAATGGTGTAGTAGTTTGCAAACAATTGTCAGTTCATGGATTTGTTGAAATATTTGATGATACATCACATACTATTGAGCATACAAAAAACATAGCACTATTCATGGATGATGGGAAGGTAAAACATCTTGTTGATGTAATACATGTTTTTAATATAACACATAACATATTTTTTGTTGGAAAAATGGTTGACTAGGGATTACAAGTTAGGTTCAATCCTGATGGTTTGTATGTAGAAGAGTACAAACACAATGGAAGGCTGCTCACCAAGGGGAATAGAGTAGGTAGGATGTTTACCTTGAATACGAAAACTCTTGAAATGAATGCAACCATGTTTGCAAAAGGTGCAAATTTTATTGCTGACATAGAGACATGGCACAAGAAATTGGACACACAAATTTGTAGAGGCTAAAGTTGATGCTCGAAGGATCTTATCAACATATTACCAACTTTCAAGGTTGGAGGGATGTAGAAGGTATGTGTGGTAAACAGTCAAGGGCATCATTTCCACATGACAAGTATGTTAGTGAGAATTTGTTAAAAATAGTGCATACAAATGTTTGGGATCAAACAAAGAACACACATATGGGAGGTTGAAGGATTTATACATTTATTGATGACCATACAAGAAATGTATGGATATACTTCATGAAGGAGAAGAGTGAGGTGTTTAATCACTTTCAAAATTTCAAAAATATGGTGGAAAAGAAGACAAGGGATATATGTAAAAAATAAGATCTAATGGAGGAGGTGAATACATATCAAATTAATTCAATAATTCCCTAAAAGTTCATGGAATTCAAAAGTAGTTTTCATGCAGGTGCACACCACAAAAATTAGTATTTCTAAATGTAAAATTAAGCATATTACAGAAATAGCAAGAGCATTGATGGTTGAGAAAAATATCCCTCATTGTTGTTGGGTAGAAGTTATGCACATTGTTGTATACATCATGAATAGAACTCTGACTACTTGTACATCAAGTTACACAAACATAATTTTAAAAGTAAAAAGTCAAATTTATCACATACGAAAGTATTCGTTTGTATTGCATATGTACATGTTCTGGATGAGTTGAGAATGAAACTTGATCCAAAAGTAGGAAAATGTATCTTCATTGGGTTCTCCCTTAAGTAAAAGGGATATAAATGCTACAACCCAATCATACGTTGGGTGAAGGTAAGCAGAGATGTGGTGTTAAATGAAATGGAAATATTTTATTGCATAGGTACATGTTCTAGATGAGTTGAGAATGAAACTTGATCCAAAAGTAGGAAAATGTATCTTCATTGGGTTCTCCCTTAAACAAAAGGGATATAAATGCTACAACCCAATAACACGCTAGGTAAAAGTAAGCAGGGATGTGTTGTTAGGTGAAATGCAAAGGAAGGAATTAATGTTGACTCAAATGACAAAGGAAATGTTGAAATCTTAAGTGGAGAATATTAAATTTCGAGAGGACAAGATGTATTACCTAGCAATAGTTCCAAATCAAATCCATGGAGTGGAAGCTTGTGTGGAAATTCAATCCAACAAACTCATTGACTACATCCAAGCAAGGTAAAGAAAAGATTTATACTAGTAATAAAAACATCTACAAGTTTTGAAGACATTGATGGAGAATCAAGCGATTCAAAAAAAGAGCCTTGACTACAAAATTGAATTTCCCTTTATGAAGACTCCAAGAGTAAGAAAGGCATGTGTAGATGATACAACAAGAAGAAGTGGCCCATGACCAATAAAATATAGAAGGATGCACAATTCAATGTAGCAATTAATGTTATCATTGGCATCCATATGAAACGCCAAATGGCCATCTGACACTTTTGTATATGTTTGTAATAAATCATATAATGGTCTAGCCAATCACAGGCTGTAAGTTCAATCACATTTTTTGAAAGCCGGACATTTAGATTTCATGCTATTTGTGAAATTTGTGGCTTCTATGTATTTTTCATGTCTTGTGAAAAGTATTGTGTGCAGTGCTTGGAGCTTTATTTTCTACTTTGTTGTGAAGCTCTTGTGATGTTATGCGAGCAAAGTGAGCACCTAGCCACCTAGCTAAGGAGGGCTTTCTCCAAGGCTTATGAATAAGCAAGCTACCTTGGTGTACCTTGTCATCCAAGTCATCGAAGTCACTATTGGTGCCATTGGCTTCACATGAGGAAGGACTTCAACAATCAAGGAAGACAAAGTACTAGGTCACCCATTCCAGTAGTGTTCCCCCCAAGGATCGCTTAACAGTAGGTTTTCCTTACACTAAGCCCTAGTTGCTTGGTGATTGTAGTATTGAAGATACTTAAGTTTCACATTACTTTGGAACCTTCAAAGTCTTGTTAGAATCTCTACATCGATTTTATGAGAGTTTATTTGGGTACAAAAGTGGGGAAAAGTAGAAGTTGATTTTGCTGTTTTGGGATAGTTTTGAGTACACATGTGGAAATATTGGTCCAAAGATCAATTTTGGAGCTAGAGGCACTTGAGGTTATGTCCCCTTATCAATAAACATTCAACATCTCTTGAGTCTTCTTAAAGGTTTCTTAGAAGGCTTTCATTTGTGGTGGGAGCAACAATCACAAGTTTATGTAGGTTTTTTTTTTGGCATGAAGAATGGATTTGAAAGACACTTGAAGGTGTTGTTGGCTAGTTTTTGGGCTATGAATTCAGCCTTAAAGTGTCATTTTATTGCATATGTTGAGCACATACACATTGTATGCTTATGTGGATACTGCTTATGTATGTCCATGTGGTCATTGATATAGCGATTATGTTTTTGCATAAAGCCCTTGATGTTGATAAAGAGGTTCATGGTGAGGTTTTCTCAACTAGAAGACACCCATAAGTGGGGGTCTCTTTAGTGATGCTAGTGGAAGACTTACCTAGCCTTGCTATAGGAGATATATGCTAGTTGTTCATAGGTGCATGATAAGCCTAGTTGGCTTATTTTAGTTAAGTGTTATATGCAATGGAGTCAATGATTCACTATGCACATTTATGTGTAAGCCCTCATAGTTATGATTTTTCTACATTGATCATATACATTTTGCAAAGGATACTCTGACAAAATTTTCCCACATTTTAGATTTTCAACTATACAATGGTTGACTTTACTCCTTGACACACTTATTGGTGTGAGCACATACATTCTCATGTAATCTCTTTGGTTGGTTATTGTTGATCATTGATCCATTTTTTGGGACAACCTAGATAAATTCTCCCTAAATTTGACATGGTCATTTTCTTGATCCTTATTTGTATTTGGACTCTTCTAGCTCCATTACTATTCTAGTCAATTCTTTGTCATCATGGCATTAGAGTTCTCAGGCACATCTAGTGTTAGTGTTCCCAGGAGGAGTTATAACTTGCAAGACAAAGACCATTTTGAGATCTGGAAATTTGATGGCACGAACTATGCTCTATGGAAGAATCAAATTAAAGATGTGTTGATTCAGAGGAGGAAGTCGAAGCCATTAAATGGAATCTCAAAGAAGCCTCTTGACATGGATAATGATGATTGCATTGATTTGAATGAAATGTCTAGGTCTACCATTCATATGCACCTAGTAGATAATGTTTACTTTACAATATTGG
Organism: Ceratopteris richardii; assembly: GCA_020310875.1. NCBI lineage: Eukaryota > Viridiplantae > Streptophyta > Polypodiopsida > Polypodiales > Pteridaceae > Ceratopteris > Ceratopteris richardii. The sequence continues at coordinate 155,547,193 of CM035411.1, read as the reverse complement.
ACTGTGAAAGTGCAGAGTGGGTTTGCAAGAAGTTATGCAATACATATGAGAAAGAAATGGCATCAAATAAAGTGTATCTGATGAGAAAGCTATATGACCACATGAAGGACACAAATAGTGTTGTTGCTCATCTAGATGAGTTTGATGTTATACTCTCTCAGTTACAAGCTCAAAAAATAGAAGCCGATAATGAAATAAAATCAATATTGTTGTTATGCACATTACCATCATCATGGGATATATTTTGCATAGCTATTAGCAATATTGCACCTGGCGGTAAGCTAGTCTATGATGACATATGTGGAGCACTCTTGAGTGAAGAGATTCATAGAAATTCTATCTTGGCACTCAGAGTGCATATAATGTTTGTGATTCTTACCAAGGGAAGAATCGACAACATGGCAAGAGCAAGAATAAGGAAAAGAATGGTCAACAAAATAAGAGTAGAAGTAAATCAAGGAAGAGGGGTATTGAGTGCCATTATTGTCATAAGAAAGGATATATGAAGAGAGACTCCTATGCATTAAAGAATGCTAAAGGTAAAGGACAACATGTTGATGGGAATGTTAAATAGTTACATGCACCATCTGCTTTGATTGTGAAGATAGAAGAAATCAATGCTATTTTTTATGATACTGATTTTTCTAAATGAACATAATTTGCAACTTTTTCATAGTGATGTTTGTGGTCCTATGCAGACACCTTCATTTGAGAACCACCTATATTTTGTGACTTTAATTGATGACTTTTCCAATCGTGCATGGGTTTATCCATTGAAAGCAAGTTCTGAAATATTTATGTGCTCTAAATAGTTCTTGGTTATGGCTAAAAATATGTCTTAGTATCCCTCCCATCTGATCATAGGGGGAGTACATATCATTTGAATTTAATGCATTTCTACTTGAGCATGAATAAAACATCAATGTACAATGTAGTATACACCTCAACAAAATGGAGTTACTCAAAGGAAGAACATGTCTCTTTGGCTTGAGGCTATTATGTGTGCAACATATGTAATTAACAAGTGTCACACCAAATCATTCCATATGAGGCTTGACATGGTCGCATGCCATCTGTTGCTCATTTGCATGTTTTTGGTTGTCTGACATATGCATTAGCATTTGAACAACAAAGCAGAAGATTGGATGATAAAGCCATCAAATTTATTTCCATTGGTTAAAGTTTTGAAAGCAAAGGTTATTGTCTAAGCTATCAAACTTATTTCCATTGGTTATAGTTTTGAAAGCAAAGGTTATTGTCTGTAACATCCATAGGCTAAATCCATTTGGGTTAGTCATGATGTTTGTTTTTGTGGAAAATGAAATTCAGCCCTTATTTTCATGTGCTAATGAGACATCATTCAACCCAAAGGATGTGTATGACACTTGGCTTCCTCTTTTTACTGGTGGACAATCGAATATTGCTCCCATTGAGACAATTTCTTAGCCATTACAAGTTTCAAATGAAGATGTATATCATTCTATTTATGATTTTGATTTAGATTATGCACTTATTGATGAGAGAATTGGCAATTAAGAGGCAAAAACTATGTCTAAATTGCTAGCATAGAGTTTGAGAGATAGACTTTGTCATTACTTGTTCAAGCTCGCATAATGCTTCTTTTGCAACATATCATTATGCAATGACTATATCTAGTCTTTGTGATGAGAATGGGCTTGTTTCTTTTGATGAAAACATTCAAAAAATTGGATGGTTGTTATGCAATAATAATATGATGCTATTATGAAGAATGGAGTGGAAGATATTAAAGGAGTGGAGGAGATTGCACATGCACTTGTGGACCCTATCACTCCAACCACTAGTAGACTCTAGTGGAAGATATTAAAGGAGTGGAGGAGATTGCACATGCACTTGTGGACTCTAGTTACATATGTGGTCCTCGTTGATTTGAGTAGCTATAGATACAACCATAAGTTTGGGATCATAGTCATGTCTCTAGCACATGGTGGTCGTAATTTGTAGTTTCTTGCATTGGTATTAGAGCTAGACCTTCCATGGAGACCTTGTGAGGAATCATCACCTTCTTCTTAAATTCTCATGGAGACCTCCACATGATCATCATCCTCATTAGTCATCACCTTCTTTTGGAGAATATTGAGCTTCTTATTTCTCTTTACTTGTGTGTAACCGAGAGAGAGATTGCTCATGGCTTCTCATTCTGGCGTCCGATTAGTTCTTTCCTCCAAGATTTCACGTGCGATTAGCATTTCCTTCTAAGGTGTTGTATATTGCAGCAATAAATAAATCTTTGCATGGCATTGCGAGGCTAACGTGGGACTTAAACTCATAGATGTGTGTGCGCTTATAGTTGTTGTAGCCACTACAGTGTACACCCACCGCTACATCACATCTACTATATCTGAATCATAATTAGAACGTCTTAGTTGCGCAGATCTGAAGGATTCGACTCATGTGGCTGCGCCATGAGATGTTTCTATGCCACGAAACCAAGATGCCCGTGAATCCCTGGTTTCAAAAAAGTCATTGTATGTACTTCTCCATATCACAGATGCAGGATCAGGATTCGAACTCATTCACCTCCATTAGGATTGTGTAGCTTTAACCAAGAAAGCCAATGATAATTGAGCAATCAGCTTAGATCGTGTTTATCTTATTGTTTTTCTCTTTGAAAAACCTTCTTAGCCCTTCAAAAGTTATGAATGCGGTATAGACCCCGTGAACTCTATGTACTTTTGCGTTCTGCGCTATCCACAAGGTTAGCTTAACATATGATACAATACAGAATTATTATACTTTTGAAGTGGCCACAGTAGGTTGCTTCTTTCTCAACCAAGATATGCATGAACTACCAAGCATAAAGCAAAAAACCACTAGTGGACACATGAGTGTCGTAGCAACTAGCCTAGTTTAAGTGAGAAAAATCATGTAAATCTGGTGGTAATGATCCCCCCTTGGGATAAAACAATCCACATAGCTGAGTACCACTCAAGTAGCAAAAGATGTGCTTAACCACCTACCAATGCTTGACACCTGGGCAATGCATAAACCTCCTCATCTAAGAGACAACAAAATGAATATTAGGTGGAGTTATGCATATGTAAATAAGTATCCAACAACATGTTGATAGAGAACAACATCAAATGTATCTTCAACATCATGAAGAGTCAATTGTAAACCTATTTCCATAGGAATGGCAATAGGTTTACAATGTTCAAGGCCATAATGCTAAAATAATGTGTCAATATATTTCACTTGACACAAAGTTATTCACCCATCAACCTGCATTAATTGAATGACCAGATAATGATGCAAATGCCCTAGATCTGACATATCAAAAGAGGCATGCAAATTAGCCTTAAATTTTGTACTATGCTTCTCATTTGGATCAATGAGTAGCATGTCATCAACATACACAACAATGATCAAAAGTACATCATTTGCATGCTTAAAATATAAGGTGCTCTCAATTGGATTCTTCTCAAAATCATGTGCAGTCAAGTAGGCATGTATCTTTTCATACCAAGCACATGGTGCTTCCTTCAACCCATATAATGCCTTTTTCAAACTGCACACTTTGTTTTCATGCCCTTTTTGTACAAAACCATAGGGTTGAAATACATACACTTCTTCATGTAAATAACCATTTAGAAATGCAGTTTTAATGTCCAACTGATGTACATTCCAACCATGATGAGCTACAAGTGCATAAATGCTCTCAATAGTAATCATTCAGCACATGGGTGCAAAGATCTCATCAAAATCAATGTCTCTCTTGATCATAACCTTTTGCAACAACCTGGCACAATCAAAGCACCTGACAATGTGAAAGAACTACCATCAGGTGTAGTCTGAATGATCTTACCAACTCCCATTATATGATAAGAGGAGTTGTTAGCACATGTGATAGCATTCCATGTAGGGGAAGGCTCAATTGAAGTGAAGAAGTTGTGTTATGAGCTAATATGTTTAGTTGCCCCACTATCAAATACCAAACATTTGGGCCTACTACAAACATACACTAGTCATGAGAAGATGGGCATGTTGATATATTTAGGTAGTGATGTGTATGAACACACTAGGACAGTTAGGGCACTTTTTTTCCCTCTTTAGGAGGTTTTTTCCCTTGTCTTGTATATACGCCTATAGCCCTAATGGGTTACTTATCTTTGTACATTCTAGTGGTAATACATTCAGTATTGTGTGTTGTGCTCCAAGCTTCTTCTTCTTCCTTCTGTTGTTTGCCTGCTTCCTCATCTGTCTAACTCCAACAATTGGTATGAGAGTAGCTAGCCGCTTCATCTAGGGCATCATCGACACGTCTCCGATTGTAGACTTAGAATCGCACGAATTTTGGTGAGCATCCTCAGGGTGTTTCAAAGATCAAAACTGTTTTGCTTTGTAGTGCCGAAATCACGATTTGAGCTTGTTTCGACCTCCAAATGCACTATCACAGTGCTTGTGCAGGCTATTTCATCTTTTTGTGCCAAAGGTATATACCAGTTTCGGTTCGCCATTACAAGCATCTCGAACTCTACTATAGGTTTAGCAGAATGTGTCTCAGCAATTATGCTCAACTTTTTGAGATACAGTCAATTTTTTGCATCAAGGTATTTTAGTCACTAACCATGGTTGAAAGCAGTGATGTATTCTGTATGTTGGCTGTTGAGGATAAGTTGGATGGTACCAACTACTCGTTATGGGCTTATATGATGTGACATGTAGTGGTTGCAAAAGGACTATGGAACATTGTGGAGGATGTTGAAAAACATCTTATCACACATGCAACTGTTACAACTGCAAGTACTGAAGCTGATGCAGAAGGTGTGGAAGATGGTGATATTCTGCAAATTCCTATTTTTGCTATGGTTTTTGTTGCACCTACTGTAGAGCAAATTTTTTGGGATGGCAGAGATGCGCAGGCACATGCATTGATAGCCTTGTCTGTCAAACGTGCCATTATTCCTCACATTCACTCTTGAAGAACAACTAAGGATGCTAGGGTGTGGTTCAACCATCTCTTGCTAGTCATATCTTGATTCTAACACTCTCTTCCCCTTCTAGATATCATTTCCTCAATTATCAATCCTTGGTCTCTCCTTGGATTGATGTCCTCACCCCTGCACAGTTTCTTGAACCTTCTTGTTCTCAACCTTGGTCTCTTGAACCCTTGCTCTCAACCTCGGTCTCTTGAACCTTGCCTTTTTGTTTCTTTGCCACTTGCCTACAGACTTGCCTTGTTCGCAACCTTGGGCTCTTGAGCCCTTGTTCTCAACCTCAGTATCTTGAACCTGACTCTCACCCATGCTAGGTATCTTTAATCCTCAATCTAGTGCTTCCCTGTCAGGATGTACCCTAGGGGAATGTACCCTAGTGGGACATACCCTCAAAGAATGTACCAGCACCATGTACCCTGTCAGAATGTACCCTAGTTGGACATACCCTCAAAGCATGTACCCTCGCACCATGTACCTTGCAATGCACTGCATTGCGCTACGCATCCACCTTGCCCAAGCCTACCTCCTAGGCTTTGATACCAATTGTGCGAATCGAACTCAAGACCTACCCGTTAGGAGTATGATGGGCTAACCACTTGCCCCAAAAGCCATGGTTGAGGATTACTTTCTAATCCTCCCTCTTAGGGTGTGGTTCAACCATCTCTTGCCAGTCATATCTTGAGTCTAACACATATGTGAGTCACTTGCATGTATTGATGATAAGGTTGAAGTGTGCCTTTCTAGTTTAGAAGCTACATATAAGAAGCTCAAAACTTCTATTCAAACTAGGTAGAATATCCCAAATTTTGTTGATCTCCATGCTGATAATTGAAGAAAAGAACCTTAATGAGGACTAAAACTCCCATGGAATATCTATTTATGATCAAGTATTCTACTCTCATAGTAGAGAATAATTTTGAGGTAGGGAGAGCCAAAGAGGCTGCAAAAATTCCCAAAGAAATGATTCATGTAATGGCAGTAAGGGATGTTCGAATTGTGGGAAACATCATCACTTTGAATGTGATTGTAGGTTGAATAATCAAAATAGCAAAAAGAAACAAAGCAACTATGCATCCACAAGTGTAGATGATTTAGAGAAGTTGTTCATGGTCGAGCATCATATGATGAACACAATGTCTAGAGATGTTTCGAAATCAAATTGTAATCTCTGATAGGTTGTTTCAAGTGCATGAACAACCATGCAGAATGGTGTAGTAGTTTGCAAACAATTGTCCGTTCATGGATTTGTTGAAATATTTGATGATACATCACATACTATTGAGCATACAAAAAACATAGCACTATTCATGGATGATGGGAAGGTAAAACATCTTGTTGATGTAATACATGTTTTTAATATAACACATAACATATTTTTTGTTGGAAAGATAGATGTTGTAGCCACCATAGTGTACACCCACCGCTACATCACATCTACTATATCTGAATCATAATTAGAACGTCTTAGTTGCGCAGATCTGAAGGATTCGACTCATGTGGCTGCACCATGAGATGTTTCTATGCCACAAAACCAAGATGCCCGTGAATCCCTGGTTTCAAAAAATTCATTGTATGTACTTCTCCATATCACAGATGCAGGATCAGGATTCGAACTCATTCACCTCCATTAGGATTGTGTAGCTTTAACCAAGAAAGCCAATGATAATTGAGCAATCAGCTTAGATCGTGTTTATCTTATTGTTTTTCTCTTTGAAAAACCTTCTTAGCCCTTCAAAAGTTATGAATGCGGTATAGACCCCGTGAACTCTATGTACTATTGCGTTCTGCGCTATCCACAAGGTTAGCTTAACATATGATACAATATAGAATTATTATACTTTTGAAGTAGACGGCGGCACACAATTATAGAATTTCATTCAGGAGTTCTTCTCTACTATACCCAAAAATGAACTTGATTTGATAAAGCTTTGTGGAGTCGATTTCTCTTCGTCGATTTGACCTCTAAAGAGCTTTGCCTGTTGAGATCTTTGCTTCATTTCAAACTAGTCCAAGTGAAGCATCATGCACACATCATCTGAAGGCAAAGGATGGGCTACGACAAACATAGCTTAAGGAAGGCTTCATTCCTTCAAAGAAAAGGACAATAGGAAGCAATGGTCTTCAAGGAGGAGCATGTAATTTTTCCTCATGGATCAAAGGATGGAGAACGGCTTTCCCCAAGGATCAATGGAAGGATGTAGCTTGATCTCGAGATAAGTATTTTCTAAGTTGATGTTTTCATTTCAATACTTGCTTTATTCGTTGGTTTCATGTAGCTTGCATCTAAATATTATTGAAGCATGGTAGTAGTCTTCATTTTTTATAATGATTATGCAAACACTACGAATTCAATGAAAGCTAAATGGATATAGAAGTATTGGGAAATACATTAAGCACTAGCATGCCTCTAAAAGTTCATGCCAAAAAAATAAATATTGTTGGTGCATTTCTCCTTCCAAAAGAGTGTTTTCATGCATAACACACATTTTCTTCTTGCTTGAAAAAGATATAGGATGCACTCAAGTTTGTGTTGAAGTGTTTCAATGACAATACATCGCAGAGTGCTCTCCTTCTTGAGAGCTCCCTGATGATATCCTCGAAATAGAAAACTGAGCTCCTAGGGCCGCACACAGGCTACAAAATACACAAAAAAACAGAGTACACAGGGAGCATGAACACAAACTTCTTAGGTGTTACAAATGAATCTAGTGGGCATAGGACCACACAGGTTTGTATGAACAAGATCTAAAGGCTCAATTGAAGAGTCAATGTGCGTTCTATGCACATTTCTGGTTTGCTTTCCATATTGACAATGCTCACAAAATGAAAAATCAGAGAAAGATAACACATGTAAGTAGCCAGAACGAGAAAGATTTTCCATTCCACTACGAGATATATGGTCCAAAAGACCATGCCAAATACAAGCCATATGTTCAGTAACAGCTAACAAGTGTTCTTTCTATGATACAAATAAAGGATAAAGTGAGCCAACTTTGCTTCCTTTTGCAATAACCATATTGCCCTTGATATACAAAAAGACTGAGCATAGAAGAACACCTTCCTTTTGCAATAACCATATTGCCCTTGATATACAAAAAGACTGAGCATAGAAGAACACCTTGTAAGCAAGGTCATCAAGTTGACCAACTGACATCAAACTGTGGGATAACTGAGGTACATGGCATACATTATGCATAATGAATTTTGAACCATCAATGAATTGCACAACCACATCTCCAATCCCCACAACGTCACACTCGTAAGAGTCACCAAGTCTCACAATACCAAGAGACTTTATTGCATAATTAGAGAAACCATTCTCTGTGTGGTGTCACATGGAAAGAAGCACAAGAATCTAGCGGCCACATGTGGGAAAGAATCAGCCATAAGAGCCTCAGTTGGCACAGTACTATCAAGTGTCAACACATCAGCGTCATCAAAAATGGCATTAATTTCTTCAATCTTCACAGTCGAAGTAGATAGTGTAGGTAACTGTTTAATATGCCCATCAACATTCTGTCCTTTACCTTTAGCATTCTTTAATGCATAACAATCTTTCTTCATGTGTCCTTTCTTATGACAATAATGGCATTCGATATCCCTCTTCCTTGATTTACTTCTACTCTTATTCCGTTGACCATTCTTTGCCTTGTTTTTGCTCCTGCCACGTTGCTGATTCTTTCCTTGGTAAGAATCACAAACATTATATGCATCTCCACTTTGAGTGCCAACCATAGATTTTTTATGAATCTTCTCACTCAAGAGTGCTCCACATATGTCATCATAGACGAGTTTACCACCAGGTGCACTATTGCTAATAGCTGTGCAAAATGTATCCCATGGTGATGACAAGGTGCATAACAACAATACTGCTTTCATTTCATTATCCATATCCATTTTTTGAGCCTGTAACTAGGAGAATATAGCATCAAACTCATTTAGATGAGCAGCAACACTATCTGTGACCTTCATGCAAAGGTCATATAATTTTCTCATCAAGTACACTTTATTTGATGCTGTCTCTTTTTCATATGTATTGCATAACTTCTTCCAAAGCTCCTCTGCACTTTCACTATCTAATACTGTAAAGTAAACATTATCTTCCAGGTGCGAGCGGATGGTAGACCTTGCCATTTCATCTAACTCATCCCAATCATCTTCATCCATGTCAGCACGCTTCTTTGAAATCCTATTTACTGGCTTTCGTTGCCTCCTTTGAATGAGCACATCTTTAATCTGATTCTTCCATAGAGCAAAGTTTGTGCCATCAAATTTTTGGAACTCAAAATGGTCTTTGCCTTGCAAGTTATAGCTCCTCCTTGGAACACTGGCACTAGACCCTGATCCACTAGATGTGCCTGAACCTCTGATGCCATGAGAACTGAATAGAATGATAATGGAGCTAGAAGAGTCCAAACACCAATGAATAAGTGTATGAAGGAGTAAATTGACCACTATATAGTTGACAAAACCAAAAATTTGAAAAAATTTTGCTAGAGTATCCTCTGCAAAATGATCATATGACCAGTATCAAAATAACATAAAACTGCAGTATTGACATGTTTACCTGCATAGTGAATCACTGACTCCACTGCATATAACTAGTTACCCAATAGAAGCCAACTAGGCTTATTGAGCACCTACGAACAACTATCATACATCTCCTATGGCGAGGCTGGGTAAGTCTTCCACCTACATCACCGAAGAGATCCCGACATTTGGGTGTCTCCCATTTCAGAAGACCTCACCACGGCCCTCTTTATCAAATGTAATAGGCTTTATGCAAAAAACATAACTGCTATATCAATGACCACATGGACGTACATAAGCGGTATCCACAGAAGCATCCATGGTGTGTATGTGCTCAATATATGAAGTAAAATGACACTAAAAGTCTGAATGCACAACCCAGAAACTAGCCAACAACACCTGCAAGTGTTTGCTAACTCTAATGTTTTTAAGCTAAAAAACCTGCTAAGTTTGCAACAACTGCTCCCACGAAAACTGAAAACCTTTCAAGAAACCTATAGTTTTATGAGTGTGGCTGAAAACACATCCCCAAAGTTTGATATTTATTGTCGGAGAAGTACAAAGAACACTCTTCTTAATGTTCTTGGACCTGTCTGAAGAAAACTATGTGCGAAAGTACTCCAAAATGGCTCCAAAAGACACCCCAAAATTGCTTCAAAAACAGGCTTTGAAAGCAAAGAATGAAGCTTTTAGGGACCAAAACATGTTCAAGGTAATGCTAACCTTAGTCTTTCCCCTTGTTCAAACACCACAAGAGTGTAGCTTAGTGGCAAGAGATTGCCATGGTTAACCGAGCTCTGAGGGGAACAATAATGGGATGGCTGATCTCCTGAGAAGTACCAAGAACCTCTATCTTCCTTGATCGTTGAGGTCCTCCCTCACGTGAAGCCAACGGCACCAACGGTGACTTCGGTGATTCGGATGATAAGGTATGCCAAGGTCTATGGTTGCCGCTTTAGTTGTAAGCCTTGGAGAAATCCTAGGGGGTGCTCGCTTTGCTTGCACAAAAGAAACAAACATTTTGTGTCAAACTACTTTGATACTAGTGAAGTGTTTCAACGGTGATGCACCATAGAGTGCTCTCCTTCTCGAGAGCTCCACGACGATATCCTCGGAGTAGAAAACCAAGCTCCTAGGGCCGCACACAGTACTTTGTACAAAGGCTATAGAATATGCAGCAAAAGACAATACATAGGGAGCACGAACACAAACTTCTTAGGCATTACAAATGCGGTCGAACTTACAGTCTATGACTAACTAGACCACTATATGTTTCATTAAAGAACATATACAAAGAAGTGTCTAGTGGCCATTTGGCCTTTCACATAGACACTAACGGTAACATGTGCACATGTATTTTTATATCTTTTTCAAAGGTAGCAAGTAGATTGTTTGTGCATGGATGCTTGGATGTATGCATGGCAAGCTCAAGAACTGCTTGATTTAAGTTTGGTGCATGAAAAGGAAAACACATGCAAACACATGATTGAACTCACATGCATTGGCATATGAAGAAGTGAAGGAACTTGGAGAAGCTTGTAGAAGGTAGAAAAGTGTGTTTTGAAGCGACGAAGTTTGGTCAAGCCAACCGGTACAAGACCAGCCCTTGAGCTTATGGAGACTCAAATAGAACTTATAGGCATGCAGTAAGTGCAAAGAAACACACTATGTACTTTGGAGCATCAAGGAGAATGAGTAGATACAAAAAGATAGGTTCGCAGGTCGACTAGCTCAAAAAACTTACTATCTATGGAAGAGACAATGAACTTCAAATGCCCATAGCGACCAGCGTGATTAAAATTAGAGAAAATCCTTTTATGGTAGTGCTACACATAGGGTTGAGTGTATGGGATGCACAAAACTATAAGGAATAAGCAAAATATTCTATAGGAATGAATGCGACATTCACCGGTGGTACTTCCTATTTTTCAGGAATACGTAGAGATTGACCCCGAGACAGAAAAACTTATATCTCTCCCAATCTACTAGACCAAATGCTTTGAAAATTTATAAGCATAAACTAGACATTTATATCTTTCCAATGAGCCATCTTGCACTCAATTTGGAGCTCTGGAGAGAGAGCAGCAGCCTCTGCAAGATTATTGTTGGCGAAGAAGATGATGTAGAGAATTGAAGGAGCAAGACAATGATGGTCACAAGTGTATGCATATTGCTTCCATGTAATGTACACGTGATTTCAAGTCTTTATATAGACTCTAAGAGTGTTCCATGACTTCTACAAGTGAAATTTGAATTCAAATGAAGGTGGGAATGGTTGTTGGAGGGAATCAATTCACTTTCCTACAATCTAGGAAAAGTGAAGATCTAGTTTGATCTACTTTTAGGTGATTGATTGCATCTTCAACCACCACAAATTCATGGGATTTGGGCTCTATCTTTCTACCTTTACATGTGTAAAGCTCAAGGCTTTTACAACGGTAAATGAACCATAAAAAATTTCTCAAAAAATACAATAAATGAGCATATGAAAAAGAACTCTCCAATGGATATTCTTTCGATGTGATAGCCTTTGATGTAGATCAAATCCACCTCAAGCATAATGTAAGATTGATGTTCCAACAGCTCCCCCTCAAGCTAAAGTATGCTTGAGTCTTCATTCTCTGATAGGTTGAATACGTGCCATAGCTTTGAATCTACAAAGCTTTATTCCATCAAGTGCCTTCATCATCATATCTGCTACTTGCTTTTCCGTTGGAACAAAAGAAATTTCAATCTCCTTTGCCATGAGCTTCTCCCTGATGAAGTGGTAATGGACTTCTATGTGCTTGGCTCTCGCATGGAAAATAGGATTTGCCACTAGATGCACGGAACTTACATTATCTCCAAATATGTGAGGTTTGGAACTCACAAGTCCCAAATCTGTATACAATGCTTTAACCATATTGCCTCTTGAGTTGCTATGGTCAAGCCTTTGTACTATGCTTCAGTTGAGGATAAAGCAACTATTGGTTGCTTCTTCGAACTCCATGACACTAGCTTTGAACCTGCAGATGCTAAGTAACCAGATGTACTTTTTCTATCATCCTTAGCTCCTACCCAATCTGCATCTAAGTAGATTTTGATATCCAAATCTGAAGAATAAGGATAGAATATACCTTCGTTGGTTGTACCTTTGAGATACTTAAGTACTCTCTTAGCCGCATCCATGTGTGGTCTTCTCGGTAAGTGCATGAACTGACTAAGCACTCCCACACTATATGAGATGTATGCCCTTGTATGAGTAGCGTATATCAAGCTACCTACAAAGCTTTGATACTCTTTAATGTCTTCAATTTTCTCACCTTCATAAACACTTAGTTTATGATTCATCTCCAAAGGTGTACCTGCAGGTTTAGTGTTCTCCATTTTGAACTTGAGAAGAAGATCCTGAATGTATCTTCTTTGAGTCAAATACATTCCTTCATCTGTACATATCACCTGCATACCTAGGAAATATGTGAGCTCACCTAGGTCACTGATTTTGAACTCCTCTTGCATGTGTCTCTTGATCCTTTGAATGCCATTTAGATCATCACCTCTCACAATAGTATCATCTACATATACCCATAGATAGATAACCTCATTGTGATCCCTTTTGATGAATAGAGAAGGATCTGAGCTGCTAACTTTGAACCCTTGATCTTGAAGATATGTAACCAACCTGTAATTCCAAGCTCTAGGAGCTTGTTTCAATCCATATAATGCTTTCTTAAGTCTGCAAACATAAGATGGATGATTAGGGTTTTCAAAACGTGGTGGTTGTGACATGTATACCTCTTCACTTATCCAACCATTTAAGAATGCATTTTTCACATCAAGTTGGAGGAGTCTCCAATTCCTTGCAATAGCTACACTTATCAATGTCCTAATTGTAGTCATCTTTGCAACTGGTGAGAATGTTTCTTCATAGTCTATACCATGAGTTTGTGAGCATCCTTTGGCAACTAATCTTGCCTTCTACCTGCAAACTGATCCATCTAAATTTCTTTTACCTTTATATACCCATCTGCATCCAATTACCTTTTGATTCGACGACATTGGAACCAAATCCCAAGTGTCCATCTCCTTCAATGCATCTATCTCTTCATTCATGGTCTTTTCCCAATTAGGGTTTCCCTTTGCCTCTTCATAAGTTGAGGGTTCCTCTGAAATAGAGCCTTTTGCCAAGTATATTGAATGCTTCGTAACAAATGTGGAATCATATCCATACCTTTCTGGTTGTTTCTTCTCTCTTGCTGATCTTCTAGGTGCTTGTTTGGAGCATTCTCCAATCTCTTGCATCTTTGCTTTGCCTCTTGACTTCCATAGCTTGTAATACTTTTCTCTTTCATATTGGTCATCATCTGTATCACTTCTTGGATCCTGGACCTGTGTATCATGCTTGCTTCCTAATTGATGAGAGTCAGAATCAAGATCATATGGTAGTGTTACCTTTTGTTTGCCTTCATCATACCAAGACGTGTTCTTCAAACTCAACATCGCTACTTGTAGTGAATTGCTTGGTTGAAGGATTGAAGAACCTGTAACCCATCTGAGTTGAATCATATCCAATAAACACTGCCTTTGTTGCCCTTTCATCTAGCTTACCTCTTATTTGTGATGGTACATGAACATAAGCTAAACAACCAAAAACCTTGCAATGTCCAAGACTAGGTTTTCTTCCATGCCATGCTTCATAAGGAGTCATACCTTGAAGTGATTTGGATGGTAGTCGATTGACAAGGTACACAACAGTTGAAATAGCTTCTGCCCATAGATAATGTGGCAACTTCTTCTCTTCAAGCATTGTTCGGGCTGATCCAACCAATGTCTTGTTTCTCCTCTTTGCAATTCCATTTAGTTGAGGAGAGTACCTAGTAGTCACTTCCCTTTTGATACCTTTGTCCTGCAAGAACTCATCAAACTCTTTGGAGAAGTATTCTCCCCCTCCATCAGATCTGAGATTCTTTAGTGATCTACCTGTATGATTCTCCACATGTGCAAGATACTTCTTGAAGCAATCAAACACTTCATTCTTACTTTTGATAAAGTATAGAACAGTCCATCTACTATGGTCGTCAATAAATGAGACATAATACCTTGATCTTGCCAATGAAGGTTCTTGACTTGGTCCCCATACATATGTATGTACTAAGTCCAATAAGTTGTTATGGATGTAGCCTTTATGGTTGAATGGTTGTCTTTGTGCCTTCCCAATCTAACATGCATCACACCTGTTGATCATGTTTTGCTTTGTTATGTTTGGCAGTCCTAGAACACTTTGATCCCTGCATATATCCTTCAAGGTTCTTTCATTCACATGAGCAAGTCTCTTATGCCACACTTCAAGCTCACTTAGGGTTTGAGACCCAAAGTTGAATAGAGCTATATTCTTGGTTTCTCCTACTTCAAAAGTAAAGGGCCTACCATGCTTCTCACCTCGGGCTATCTTTTTGAAGCCTTGACATGGATCTTCCACAAAAGCTCCATGTTGGGTGAACCTAACTCGCAAGCCTTTTTCAACTATTTGGCCTACACTTATTAGGTTTTTAGTGATAGTGGGTACATAGAGAACCTTACTTAGAATGTTTGTCCTGCCATTGGAAGCTTTGACATTACCAATCTTCTCCACATTATGCTTTGTGTCATCCCCTGTTTGCAATTCATGTCTATGCTTTGGACTTTCCAAATCAGATAGAAGAGCAATGTTGCATGCAACATGATTCGAACATCCTGAATCTATGTAGAACAAATGATCATCTTCTTTACCTTCTTTGTGGCTTAGATTCATAAGAAGCAATGAGTCTTCATGTGGTTGATCTTCTGAATAATTGTTGTAGTCCCTTCTATTATAGCTTCTATTGTTATTGTTGAAGTTGTGTCCACCTCTGCCTCTATTGCTACCATATCCACCTCTTCCACTTCCTTTCTGGGTCTTCCCATTGAACCAGCAATTCTGAGTGGTGTGGTTGGTCTTATCGCATATGGCACAAGGTTGAACATTCTGACCTTTGGCTTTGTCTTGCTTTGGTCCTTTCTTCTTCCCTTTCCACTTGCTCTTGCTTGCAAAGTTGGCTTGGGAAGTCTCTTCTTCATCTTCTTCCTTCTTCTTGCCTTTCCGCTTCTTATCCTTCTTATCTGCATATAGAGCACTAGTTGAATTACCATGATAAGAGTTACCTTACTTTATGCTATTGTTGGCTTCTTGATTGAAGAGTTGTCCAAGAAAGATGTTGAAGTCTGGAGTTTGCACATCCATGATGAGATCATAAGCCGTCGTGAAGGATTGCCATTGCTTATCACTTTGAATGCCATTGAGAATTTTCCTCATGATGACCTCTTCTTCAAACAGCTCTCTAATGGATGCTAACCGATCCGCAACCTCCTTGACCTTGGTAACAAACTCTGTGATGGTTTGTTTAGGTGTTTTCTTCATTTGGTTGAACTCGTTCCAAAGATGATTCTTTCTTGCTTTGGTACTAGCATAAAAGAAATTCTCGAGGGCATCCCACGTCTCTTAAGATGCCTTGCATCCTCTAATATGTGGTAATAGAAAGTTAGAGATAGAGTTTAGTATGTACGACCTTGCTTGAGCATCCCTTGCGCACCAAAGTGTTAGCTTATCTGTCTCCTCTTGTGTAGGTCCTCCTTTGGATCTTGGAATAGGCATAGCATCATCACCTGCTACAATTCCATAAAGATTTCTACCTTGCAAATAGGCCTCCATTCTGATTTGCCAAGCCGGGTAGTTGTGTCGATCAAGCTTCTCGATCATTGAGGGAAAGCCGTCACCCATCTTGATCTAGCTCTGATACCACTAAAGGAACTTGGAGAAGCTTGTAGAAGGTAGAAAAGTGTGTTTCGAAGCGATGAAGTTTGGTCAAGCCAACCGGCACAAGACCAGCCCTTGAGCTTATGGAGACTCGAATAGACCTTATAGGCATACAATAGGTGCAAAGAAACACACTATGTATTTTGAGGCATCAAGGAGAATGAGTGGATACAAAACAGATAGGTTCGCGGGTCGACTAGCTCAAAAACTTACTATCTATGGAAGAGACAATGAACTTCAAATGCCCATAGCGACCAGACTGATTACAATTAGAAAAAATCCTTTTATGGGAGTGATACACATAGGTTTGAGTGTATGGAATGCACAAAATTATAAGGAATAAGCAAAATATTCTATAGGAATGAATGCGGCATTCACCGGTGGTACTTCCTATTTTTCAGGAATATGTAGAGATTGACCCCGAGACAGAAAAACTTAGATCTCTCCCAATCTACTAAACCAAATGCTTTGAAAATTTATACGCATAAACTAGACATTTATATATTTCCAATGAGCCATCTTGCACTCAATTTGGAGCTCTGGAGAGAGAGCAGAAGCCTCTACAAGATTACTGTTGGCGAAGAAGATGATGCAGAGAATTGAAGGAGCAAAACAATGATGGTCACAAGTGTATGCATATTGCTTCCATGTAATGTACAAGTGATTTCAAGTCTTTATATAGACTCTAGGAGTGTTCCAAGACTTCTACAAGTGAAATTTGAATTCAAATGAAGGTGGGAATGGTTGTTAGAGGGAATCAGTTCACTTTCCTACAATCTAGAAAAAGTGAAGATCTAGTTTGGTCTACTTTTAGGTGATTTATTGCTTGATTGAATGCATCTTCAACCACCACGAATTCGTGGGATTTGGGCTCTATCTTTCTACCTTTACATGTGTAAAGCTCAAGGCTTTTACAACGGTAAATGAACCATAAAAAATTTCTCAAAAAATACAAGCTCAAGAGGAACCCAAAGCAAATGATCTTTAGGAAATGAGATAAGTTCTTGAACACATGAATTAAATTGTGAACTTTTCATTTAGGAATACAAAGTTCTAAGATATGGATCTCCAATCCATGAACTTTTCCTAAGCAAGCTATAAAGTTCAAAATTATGTGTTCATAGTAACATTATTATTGGATCAATCATCAAAAGATGCTTGGACTTTAAACATGATTTTGATTGCTGAAATATGTTTAAAGTACTCTAGTGACATCTAAAGATTGACCAATCATAACAATTTATGTTTCAAACTCAAGGGCAGGAATACATATCACATAATTGAAAGATCAAGATAAAATTTCACAGTGGAATGGGAAACCATATCCTAAATGTGATATTTATCCTCTAGTTTGATGCTTAGGAAATGAACACAACTGAAGCAATCAAAATATTGTCTGAAAGTTTAAGCATTCCTTTCAGATATCTTTCTAACATTGCAAAAGATTCCAAGATAAATCATTTGCTCAAGTTATTTGATTCCATAGAATGAATCTCAAGTCCTTGAAGAATAACATTCTCCCAAGTAGTGAGAGTGAAATTCTTCAAGCTCATTAGACAACAAGTAGTTCCCCAGAAGTCCAAAACCACTAGAAGTGGTACTTAAATTCCAAAGGTTGATATCACCTAAAGGTCTATCAAAGATTCTTAGCTTTAGAATATGAAAGACAATAGTACATGCTTGGAATTGAGTTGGGGAAAGATCTCTAAAATCCCATGGGTAAGAAAAGAAGCTTTCGACAGTTCAAGAGATCTTAAAGATAAAGAATAAGCCTTTATTTTTGTCGCAAGGTCAACAAGACTTGATCAATCATGGCAAGGTTTGTCCAAGAATTGCAATTAGAACTACTCTGAAATTTTCCCAAGTACTAGAAATCAAATAATTTTCACTCAAGTTCCATTTATCCAATGGAAAAGTGTGAAAAGAGTAAGTTGTTCCAAGTATGAACATAATGAAATATTCCAAGTATGTAGTCTGCGACCGTGTCAATGGTAATTAAGTTTGTGGAAGGTACAACATAAAGTTTACCTATCCTTAAAGGGATTTTGGTACAATCTAGCATATGCTTAAGCTTAAGCAGTAGAGAGATTCCTATAAAGTCCGGGCTAGGGTAGGTACCTAAATCATCAGCAGAAAGGAATCTAAAGACAAGAAGTAAAAAGATCTTGTCACTACAAATTGGTCAAGAATAAACCAATTGGACTTGAATTTGTAAAACTTCAAGTACTTGGAATTATAACTACTTTTTATTTGAAAACCCAAGCAAAGAAGAATATATATTATCTCAAGAGGTTTTCGAGTTTCCACAATAAAAGCACAAGATTGTGAAACGATCATGTGAAGAAATCAAAACCTTGAATACTCTATCAAGATATGTTTAGACTTGAGGATAAGTATCACCCACACGTGAATGTGAATATAAAATAGGGTGGTATGGGACACCATATTCTATACTCAGATTGATGTAGGAAAGATGGTATGGGACATTGGATCGTGGGATGATAATTATCTTTTAGTCCGAGAATGTATTTTGAAGTTAGATTTGATCTTCAAGAGAATTAAAACTTCAAGATCAAGGAAGCAGAAGATATGAAGTTGGTAACTTCAAGGATCTTCTTTTTCAAATAAAGACTTGTTCTTATTTGAATTATGAAACACTTCAAGATTAAGTGTTGTTCATTAGAAATATTTTTTACATTTCTAAAGGACTTTGACATTGAAATGATCCTTTCAACTAAGGAATAGATTGACTAATTCAAGCACCAAGTTCCTAGTATAATATGATAAATTCAATCCTTTTACTCAATGCAATGCACAAGAATTGCATTCCTAGTAAGTAGTCATAAAGATCGAATATAGGCATGAACTTAGTCTCAAGTGAAATATTATTTGAGTAAAACTACATCAATAGAACTTCAGTGGGCCGCCAACACACTGATGTTGGATATCACACTAGTAGCTTGTGATTGGATGATGTTTAGATTTACTCTATGAATATTTTTGAGAATCGAGTTCCTTTCTCTTAAAGATAGAAAAAAATAAATGCTTCAATCCCTTGTTGAAACAGATCTTTGCAAAGTTAAAGTATTGGGTCATCAATTATTTGACTCATAGCAAGTTTATATCTTAGAACTTTGAATTAGTTATACAGATTTTTAGTTATTTCCTTTCGCTTTCCAAATCTTTTGGAATTGACTCAGGTATGGTATCCGACAAAAGTCCAGAGTTAGCCGATTGGAACTAGATAACTAAATTAAACATCATAGATAGGTATTCTATATAAGAACTTATTCAATCTTCAAAAGATGACAAGTCCAAGATTGACTTATTCATTTGGGTTTGCTTCTAGTTACTAGCATAACTCTCATAACTCTCATAACTCTAGAGTTAAGTACACTCTAGAACATTGAAATTAGAAATTGCTCATAAGATTGACAATTCCCAAAACTCTTTAGCTAAAGTCTTTGAGAAAAGTGTCCTAATTTGGATGATTTTCATTGAATTTGACTTGTTCAAGATATAGTAAGGTTGAACCAAAGTAAACAGAAAACTTTCTCCTATATTTTACATAGAATTTTCAAGCACAGTGGGATAAATTAGTCCTCTAATCAGGTGAAAAAATCAAGTAACTATTGGATGGGAGTAAACCATTATACAAACATCCAAGTTAGATGTTTGGATCATCCAAACTTCAAGTTATCCAAATCAAATTCATATGAACCAAGAGTTCTTAGAGTCTTTTGTGGGATAAGAATCCCATCTTAGGTATTATGTTCATGCATCAGTTATGCCCATAAATGAATTGGTACTTGGAATCCATCAATTTCACATGTTTGTGGCTAGATTGTGCATTGAGACACAAGTCAATTCATCCACTACTTTGTACTTTGACCAGTTTATCAAAGTGCAAAGCCAGATAGTGTTTTGAATCATTATCCCACCATAGAGATGAGACATGTTCTTTTAGTTTTAGAACATGACCATGTTCTTCTAGTTTAAGAACATAAGGCTCAGGGGTTGCCTATGGTTATACTTTATTTTTTAAGAGAAAAATCTTCCCCAAGGGGGGAGGAATGTAATAAAATAAGTCTATGATCTAAGTCGATCGGTTGAGATAGATCTGAAATCGGACACTGTTTGGTCACTCATGTGTATGGCCAAAGATCTCGAGATCAGACTTAAGCATAAGTTCATCTGCTTAGCCTAGTGGTTAAGTCTCAAGGTTGTGTAGGAGGAGGTCTTGGGTTCAACCCCCATGGGGAGCATGGGGAGAGTCTTTTGCCCAAGGAGCTCTAGAACCTTCTAACTCAAGTTAACGTGAGCTAACTTGAGTCCAGAGAGACTTAACTCGAGCGGTGAGTACACCAATCACTAGTGGGCTCTAATGGAAGGTACTAAAGTAGTGGTCGAGATCACTCCAACCACTAGTAGACTCTAGTGGAAGATATTAAAGGAGTGGAGGAGATTGCACATGCACTTGTGGACTCCAATTACGTTTGTGGTCCTCGTTGATTCGAGCAGCTATATATACAGACATAAGGTTGGGATCAGAGTCATCTCTCTAGCACATGGTGGTCGTAATTCTTAGTTTCTTGCACCGATTACTTGGATTTTGATATCCCAAGGGGGAGCATTACCACTACATTTACATGCCCACACAAGGTAATGTTGTAGGCCTTTTCACAAAGATAATATTGTAGAGCTTTCCACAAAGGCTATGCCTAGCGAGAAATTTGAAGCTTTTTGTAAAGCTTTGGGCTTACTTCCTTTTCTCTATTGAATTGATTCCACATAGCTTTTAACTTCCTTATAAAAGAGTGCCAACTCCTTATTCATCACATCACTCCCAGGGAGATTTGTTAATATATTTTGATAGCGATGTGTGTGAACTCACTTAGGAATTTTGGGGGCACTTTTTCCCTCTTTAAGAAGTTTTTACCTCAGCTTGTATATGTTCTTATAACCCTAATGGGTCACTTATCTTTTCTTCATTCACTTGGTAATACATTATGCATTGTGTTGTTCTCCAGTAATCTTCTTCATACTTGTGTTGCTTGCATGCATCCACAATCCTAAAGCCCCAACATTGCTTAAATTAGCTAAAAAGAATGACTTAGAGATACTGAAAATGGATGTGAAGTCTTATTTCTTGCATGGAGATCTTATATATCATATTTATATGGAACAACCAAAGGGTTATGCAATTCTTGAAAAAGAGACTCCAGTTTGTCAGGTGGCAAAGAGCTTATGTGGACTTCAATAATCCCCTAGAAAATGGTATCAAAGTTAGATGCTTTCATAAAGTCTTAAGGCTGTTCTAGAAGCAATCACTATCTCCATACCAATTTATGTTTAGATAGAAGCTTAATATGCTTGATACTTTATGTCGATGATGTGTTGATTGTCAAAAACTCCTTAGATAACTTATCACTTTTGACAAAAAAGTTGAATCAAATATTTGATAGAAAGATTTGGGGATGCCAAATGTATTTTCGGCATGTGGATTAAACATGATAGGAGGGAAAGGTATCATCTAGTTGTCTCATAGTAAGTACATATGCAAACTATTTTACAAGTTCAACATGCATTGTAGAAGGGCAATGAGCACACCATTGCCTACATATGTGAAACTATGCAAGGACGCTTTTCCCAAACTTATAAGGAGAAGGAATATTATTGTTGGTAGTCTCATGTACGTTGTGTAAGCTACTACACCATATATTGCATTTGCAATGAAAATTGTGAACACATATATGTCTAATTCTAGCAAGAAACATTGGGAGTGGTCAAAATGATATTAAGGTGTTTGAGTGGCAATAAGGATAAGTATATATACTTCATTAGGGGTGAAGCATTGATTGTTCAATACACAAAATATGACTCTGTTCGTTCTATAAACAACAAAAAGTCTATGTTAGGGTACATTTTTCGCTTTGATAGGAGGTTTAAAAAATGGAATCCATGTAAATACATTCAACTCAACCAAATAAAAAAATTTCCAATTGATAAAAATGAGCACATAATATTTTAAAGGAAATATCCTGTAAATTGTTCAACATTATAATCATTGGGTAGTGGACCACCATTGCATTTGAAAGCAATCCACCTATGCGACTATCAAAATCATGAATAACATTCTGGCTTTCTAGATTGGCTTTTGACATGGGCAAACCTTAACAAATACCTTGTTTACTTAGTGACAATCATAGTGCTATTTTGTTGATGATTCATCGATCTATCATGAAAAGATCACACACATTGAGGTGTAGTCTCACTTCATTTGTGATTGTTTAGCCATTGAGCACATTTTACTTGAGAAGTTTTACACTCAAAAAATGCAATAGATGCTTTGAATAAGGCTCTCCAATAGAAAAATTTTAGACACTATTGTCACCTGATGGGGATCATTTGATCCATAGTTTTTCACTTTGCTTGTACACATTGTAACATTCCCATAGAATATGAGGCATATGCTATATAGTGTTAATAAAATATTCTTTTTCATTCTTTATTTTTCTCCCTTGAATCATATCAAGCATATTGGAATTTCATGGGAGGTTTTTATCCTTAGCATCTATAAAACACTCTTATATATGTATGATCTAATAAAATGTTATGGTGTTATAGTTAGCCGCACATTGTATTGTGACCACCTATTGTGAAAGCTACATATGTGTTCTCCAATCTAGGTCTTCAATTTTTTGCTTTTTTTTTTCCATGTCTGCATGTACATGTATAGAACTCATGTTTGTCATCACCCATAAAGATATTCTATGTTGTGAGGAGTTTGAAAGATCCCTTCTAATGTGTTTGTTGCCAAGAACATGATACAAAGTAATTGATAAGTGGTTCATTCTCTACAAGCCCACTAAAATAGTCAATAATAGAGATGGATGTGTAAAATTATAATGGATCCTATAACTTTGTAGTAAAAGGATGTGTTAGCACTTAAAATGTTTAATGAGTTGGTATGGGTCCAACAATAATTAAGATATTCACTTTCATGGCTCTTACTCTATAGAAAAAATGTAAAGCATTAAGATTTTCAATAAGAGATCTTGGATCTAACAATTTTACTCATAATTCATTTGTTTAATCTTCATTATTGCCCTTAGCTAGAATCATCTTCATTTGGAATTGATCATGTTTTGGTCACAATGACTTAATTCATTTCAATTATGTTTTATGTATTCATGTATTCATAAATTAATGTCATTTATTCATCATAATACTATAGTTTTTTTGAGTAGGTCATCCAATAGTAAAGAGAGGGCATGTGATATAAAAATCACATGACCTAACTACATGTTCATCTTCTATATGATCATGAAAAGTTAATGAAAAATGATATTAAGACTATCCCAAAACTATGAAGACTTGTAGAGTAACGCAAAAAGATGCAAAAGTTATGATGAAATCTTTTGTATATAATGAGCTCGGCCTTACAAAATTCTTCCAAATATACCAAAAAGAAGGCATCATTAACACATCATAAACCCACCTCTAGGGGAGAAAAAAAGGACTAGAATGCACAAAAACAAGATGAGGGATCAATAACTAGGGAAACAAAAATATAGAAAGAAAAGGTTTATTTGAACACAATCACAATCTTTTAGGTTATAAGTCTTCATCATCATGTCCATGATGTTACTGTAAGTATCCATGTGAAAGGCCAAATGGCCATCAAACACTTTTTTATATGTTCTTTAATAAAACATATAGTGGCATGGTTAACCATAGATTGAAAGTTTGATCACATTTGTAGCACCCAAGAAATCTATGTTCATGTTCTCTGTGTACTATGTTTATTGAGTATTTTGTAGGCTCCGTGTGGAGTACTGTGTGTGGTGTATGGATCTAGGTTTTCTATGTCGAGGGTATCGTGGTGGAGCTCTCGAGAAAGGGAGTCTATTGAGGTGCATCTCTATCAAAATACTTCACATGATACACATCCACATACCTTTTAGGTGTTTAGTAAAGTTATGTCTTTCATGTAATGCTGGAGGATTATCAAGATTTATCATCGTTCGACCAAAATACTAATGGAAAGTGACAATGTTTGTTCAACAAATTACTCGTGGAAAAACATAACATGTGGATGCATGGTTTATAACAACTTTTTTTGCTTTACTTAATAAAAACAATTCTATCTACTACACAAATCTCTATCTTCCAAGAGATTTTCGACCTATCTTGAGAATCCTTCACAAAGAGATCCAAATCCTTTTTCTCTTTGGGTATACGTAAAAAGAATGACCAATGTTTTCCTCCTCATGGTGACATTTCTTACACCATGGGGGTGAATTCACAAGATTGTGTGCTTTAGCATTGGTGCAGATTCCTCTATGGTGAATTTACCACAAGGAAAACATTTTCTCCATCTTAATCTGAAGGTGCTAAAGAGACTCAAACTTTGACTCCCATTTGATATGGACCATTGGGTACACCATGTAAAAATATTAGTATGTTTTGTTGTTAAGATTGGGGTTGACTTCAATGTGGTTTTCATTCTCCCAAAGAATGTTGCCTATTGGGTGAGGAAGACCTTTGTAGTGAAGAGATAGCAAGCCTTCATTGCTCCAATTTTTTATTCTTCTTTTGATTGCACATCATTCTTCACTTTATTCTCCATCTATGCGTATTCAAAAGGAGCGTTGAAACTTTTGTATAAGGTCTCTCTTCGTGTGCCTACATAATGGCCAAATCATCGTCCATTATTTGTCAATGTCTTATGTGTGAAAATATTTTTGATCTTTGAACATCTTTTGTATAAGGTCTCTCTTCGTGTGCCTACATAATGGCCAAATCATCGTCCATTATTTGTCAATGTCTTATGTGTGAAAATATTTTTGATCTTTGAACATCAAATTTCTCTTAATGTCACTTAACATAGAGAATTGTTGATCATAAGCAGCACCTTTAGACCAAAAAGATTTCACTTTTCTTTTTTTTTTTGAGAGTACAATGAATTTGGAAAGACACACACACCCAACCTCGTAAGATAGAGGCACCCATCTTGGGGAACTCTAAGGCATCCAGCCTAAGACAGGACTTGAACCCTGGCCATCTGCTTAGAAGTACAAGACACATCCGCTAAACCATGCGCTCTCGATGATTTCACTTTTTTGAAGCCTAATAGACATTACAAAATGGAAAAGAGAGCTTCAAAGCCTCGTGCCTTAAAAATTGTACACATTATAAAATGGAAGCGTTGTGGCTTAATAATCGCTCTAAGCCCATATCATTTATTTAAGCTTTGTTTTCCTGCATCAGAAAAACTAGTTTGATAGCCAATCCATGGTTGCATATTTAACGTAGACTATTGATGCCATGGCGTGGAGTAACTTTTTGGTGACAGTGCTTGGGGTAGGAGCAGTATGGATGCTTATTAGGTCCGACTTGCGGCAGTCTTCCGCTGTATTTAGCAGAAACGTTCGACATGTTCGGAACTGGTTGGAGAAAGAAGCTGCATCATCATCATCATCAGAGTATGTGTGTGTGGTGCGGGGAGAGAGAGAGAGAGAGAGAGAGAGAGAGAGAGAGAGAGAGAGAGAGAGAGAGAGAGAGAGAGAGAGAGAGAGAGAGAGAGAGAGAGAGAGAGAGAGAGAGAGAGAGAGAGAGAGAGAGCCATTAAATCTTACTGATATGAGCTCGGCATGAGTTCTTTCAAAATATCGCCTATAGAATATTTTACGCGAAGTTCAAATCCTACATGAGAATATGACTCATTTTCTGCTTAGCTCATTGAATTTTTAAAGAATATTTCATATGAAGAGTCTCTCTATTAGAACCTCCACCTATTCTAGGGCATTGATGGCATGAGCATGGATGTTGCATCTCCTTGTTCCAAGTATGCATGATGAAATTGAAATTTGTTACTTCACGTTTTGGATAAACATAGAAGTTATATGCTCAATAATTTCTTGGAAATGAGGTTTTTTCATCAACTAAAAAAAGAAAATCCTAAAATAAACTTTTAATCTTGTATTTGTGTTTCTTATTAGTTCATAAGTTAAGGATAAATTTGAACTTGTGGAGGCATATACAACCTATTGTCTATAAGTCTATATAAATTGCATCTTTATTGAAGAAAAACTTCCTACTCTTTGGATCATACGATATGTATCTTTTACTCACTGAGTGCTGATCAACAAACATGCACTTAATTGCCTTTTTGTCTAGCTTTCCCTTAAGCGTATGAGTTGTATAAGGATATGCAATGCATCCGAGTACTATGAAGTAACTAAGATCTAGTTTGCTTTTATAGTATCCTTCATAAGAAGTTATATATTTGAAGGCTTTTGTAGGATCTTTGTTTAAACTATCATTGGCATTTTGTATGCGATCAAACTAAAAGGTGGTAAATGCATACCACTCATCATAGAGTATGCCATGCCGGTAAAATTTGATTTTCCTTTTTTCAAGGCCATATTGCTTTGAAGACATCCTAACAGGAACCTTATGACTTACATCTTTCTAGAATAGGAAGTCTTCAAAGTCATTTGACATATATTCTCCCCTCAAACTCAATGTAGTGCTTGCAAATCCAATCTTGCTTCATCCTCAGTGTTATGGGGAGAATGCTTAAAATATTTGAATACCTTTAACTTGGCTTTAAGGACAAAGATCCATTTAAATCTAGAATGACAATGACCATCTATAAATGTCACAAATTAAATGTAACTTGGTTAAGTTATTGGTCTCAAGGGATTAGGAATGTATGAATGTTCTACACAAAAGCTAAAATTTCCTTCTGGCCTCGACCATCAGAACAAGATCTCGATGTCAAGTAATGGCCATAATCAGAGTCACCGGGGATTGGTCCCTGAATGGTGGTGTCCCCGAGACAGGGACGGAGCCTATGGTGTCTGGGGACACATCTCGGGGACGACATTAGAAAAATGCTGGTTAAAAAAAAAATAAAATCAAATGGATGTAATGTACAATGAATGTGGTTACATATGAAATGACCAATAAGAACAAAACTAAAAAAAAAAAGTGTTTTTTAAGTAGAAACAAATATGAAGCACGTTGAAATTTGAACATTCAGAGTTGCCCTATATATTTATCATTAAAAAAAGAAAAGATTCTACATCATTATCATCATATAAACATTTCATATACATAAAAAGAACTAAGATTCAAGAGTCGATGATCATCTAACATATATGATATCACATTATCATGTGAGCAAAAAGATGTTACATCATACTATGGATTGACAAAAAGCACTAGTGTAGATTCTAAAAAGTACAATAAAAAAATCTAGAGACTACAACATAAATGTAATAACTATGGAGAAAAGAGAAGAAAGGTGAAGAGAGGGCTAAGAGGGTGAAGAGGGTTGCTAGATATGCAAGGTTGAAGGTAGCTAAAGCCATAGTTGCATCCGAGGTGTCTGCAACTTTTTTTTGCTAACTTTTAGCGTTGCTAGCATCACATTACTAACTTGACTTTTTTTTCAACTCAGGCCCCCGATTTTTTTGGTCGAGATGTTTTGCTTTATAAGACACTTGTAAAGGGACGCCAACCTTCCTAGTTAGGAGTCCCCATATTTTAGCTTTAGGGGACGGCATCCCATTTCCTAGGACCGGGGTGTCCTAGTGTGACTTTGGCCATAAAACTTTTGAGTATATATTTTGTATGATGGCTATAAATAAGGTTTTCCTTCGCTTATAAGAAAGCATTGAAATCTTTGGGTTGAATGAGAAACCACGTCTTTTTTGTGTTCGATCCTCTTACGGTAATAAACCTTGTAACTTATCAAAACTAAAAGGTTGTTGGTTCCCTCTCGAAAAATGCATTATTGAAGTAAGAAATGGAAGCTAGAAACCTAGTAACAAATTAAGAATGTTCCATCATTTCTAATGGATGGAGTGGCACATGAAGACTTCAAATTATAAACATCTTGGTATCATCTTGCTTGGTTACTTATTTCTTCCATATCGTGACAACGTGGATGCAAGTAGATCGGGGAGTTGAATTACGGGCGAGTTCATCTTTGAGCATATCAAAGCTTCCACTCTTGAAGTAGGAGCTCTAAATGTGGAACCAATTATCACAAATAATGCATCCAACTCTATACATTTGTTACTAAAAGAACTTTCAGATTCTGATTGGGCAGGTGATAGAGACACAAGAAGAAGTACTAGTGGATTTTGTTTTTATCTTGGAGATTGTCTTATCTCATGGCTTTCGAAGAGACAACCCACTATTGCCACTTCATCATGTGAAGCTGAATATCGTGCAACATTTACAGAGTCAGTTTGGTTGCAGAAGATTTTCAGTTATCTAGATGTGAGAGTACACGAACCCATTCAGATATTTTCAGATAGCCAGAGTGCTATAGCTATAACAAAGAATACAGTGCATCATGCAAGGACAAAGCATATAGAGGTACACTACCACTATATTTGAGAGCAGATAGCTAAGAAGCACATTGAGCTAGTTTATGTTCCTTCTAGTGAGAATGTTGCAGATATATTTACCAAAGCATTGACTAGAGATAGTCATGAGAAGATTTGCAGATTACTGAAGCTTGTACCAATATGACATTGAAGGAGGGATTGTTGGAAGTCAATGTACATATGGTCCACATTCCAACAATTCTACATTTTGGACTTAGCATTTTTTGTACAGTTTGGGTAAAACTTTTTTAGGCTAGATAGATAGAGCTTGGCAATAGCTATGTAGTGGTATGCTTCATTTCTTCATCAGAGGTCAGAACAAGGAGATAATTCAAACCCTAATCTAACTCAAAATGGGGAAAAGCATTTTCTGGAGGTCCAAACTATTGAAAAGCTAGGTTATGATGTCAGTTGACCAAAAGCACACTGAAATCAGCGATCAAATATTAAAACAAAGCCAAATATAGCGATCATTATTTTTTAAGTTAAAACGCAAAATCAGTTGAAAAAAATTGCGATGAAGGCTTTTCAAATTTGCGATGAGCTTTTTCGTGGGACTTTCGCTAGCTTTATTGAAGGGAGGCCTATTACTATATAAGGACCATGTTGGGCACACACTTGCACAATTCATAAGCCAGAGTTTGGAGTTCTGAAACTTTGGAGGTGGAGATTTGGTGAAGGAGAGGCTACTCTCTTGGAGCAAGAGGTCTTCTACAAGGTGGTGGCAGCTATTTTTTGTAAGTTAGCCTTATATTCTGTTTTTAGGGTTTCTGTACCCTAATTTCAGAATTAGGGTTTGCTGATTTTCAGATTTATTGCACTATCTTGTGAGAATTAGGTTCGCTTCGTTGCTCATTCGCTTCACACACTCAGATTATAACAGCATAATATGAATTTTGTATCATCTTCTTGGCTATTCTTCCATTAGTGAGTGCACCACGTTATATGGTTGAGTAGTCCTCCCATGTTGTAATTTGGACATCTATTTTTTTAGTGAGTAAGCATTCAGCTTACGTTCCCTATCCTTGTCTCAAGATCTCTTTCTTTCTATCTCTCACATATCATCTTGATTAATTAAGTGTGTATGCTCAAAAGGTTTTAGTTTGGAACTATCCTGGGGCCTCAAATTCCCCCCCACACACACACACACACACACACACATATATATATATATATATATATATATATATATATATATATATATATATATATATATATATATATATAGAGAGAGAGAGAGAGAGAGAGAGAGAGAGAGAGAGAGAGAGAGAGAGAGAGAGAGAGAGAGAGAGAGAGAGAGAGAGAGAGAGAGAGAGAGAGAGAGAGAGAGAGAGAGAGAGAGAGAGAGAGAGAGAGAGAGAGAGAGAGAGAGAGAGACTTTTTAACATCTATTAGAGGCCAA
The DNA here is from genome assembly GCA_020310875.1 of Ceratopteris richardii. Taxonomy (NCBI): domain Eukaryota; kingdom Viridiplantae; phylum Streptophyta; class Polypodiopsida; order Polypodiales; family Pteridaceae; genus Ceratopteris; species Ceratopteris richardii. Next base: position 155,517,067 of record CM035411.1, on the reverse strand, counting down.
AATCGGCTGAGACAAAACATATACATCAGTATGATCCAATCCACTGTGATCCCAAAAGGAAAATAAAGTGTGAGTACAAAAAACGGGTATAAAAGGAGTGGATAATAACTGGCATCAAGGGTGTGGGGTGCTATGGGTATGCACTCTATATGCTCAATGGGTGTGATACAAATATGATATGCATAGGGAGGGGAGGCTTGATGGTATCACAACCCTCTAAATGCCTGGAGTGGGTGTAGGATATAATGCTTCGGTGAGTAAGGCATCATGGAGATCCTCAAAATGCTCTGAATGTCCAGATCGACAGGGGTGCGCTGCTGACGTCTCCGTATCTCCATATCTCCATGTCATGGCGTGCGTGAATCGCCTGAATCTCTCTCTGGTGTGGATGGGCTCTCCGGAGTGGGGGTCTCGGTCGTCGACGCTGTCGTCTAAGCTCCTCTGCTTTGTGTAATGTGACACCCCGCATCGAGCTTGGTCCTCGTCGCTCGAGTGGTTGGGGGTCTGAAAAAATCTGTAATATAAGTCTTAGGGGGGGAGGGGCCAGGTGTATCTCCATTTGCTGCTGGAGGAGTGTACGGCGGTGCTTGAGCTCTACTAGGAAACGACCTAGAGGGCGCTGGTCCTCTGTCCCCAATAAAGCCCTGATCTCTCTGCCCCCCCTGAAGAGCTGTGGGTATCGGTCTCTGATGTCCTCATATGCCTGGCATCTACATGTGTAGTGCTCCTCGTCCTCCACCTCCTTTCTACATATCCTGCATAATCTCTCATCCCTCGGGGTATGTGTCGCTCGCCCAACCTCAATCTCGAGCTTGTGTGATGATACTCTGAGCTTCCCAATGGCCACTCTCTGAGCTGGTGCCATGTATGTATCCATGTATCGTGGTCTCTGAATGAAACCATTCGCTGTCACAGTCAGGAAGTGCTCTCTGTAGTATTGCCTCTTTGTGGGAAGAGGCTCCCGTGGTGCTATCCATGTCTCCCTGACGTGTATCTGTACTAGTAGTAGGTCCTGACGGATGATCCTATTCCTCTCCGAACGAGAGAGGGTAATGTGGAGGGAAGAGAGGTCATACTAAAAAGGGGGAAGATCGGTAATGCTCATGCCATGGTCTGCTAACCATCGGTAAGTCTGTGCATACCATACTCTCTCATGCCCCGTCTCTGCCAAATGTCTAGAGCTCTCAAATGCAAGCCTGGTGAGTCGGCTGGTGGGAGCTCTCTGACCCTCAGAATAAAGGTCACCAACTGGAAGAGGGCCTCCACTAGCATCGGTGGTGTGCCAAGCTCAGCTCGTATAATGTCATGTGGAACGGAGGGCTTGCTGCGCAGCAAGCGTGAGATCATGGTGACCCGGGGCCTCTCAATGCGCGTCTACATCGCCTCCGTGATCCCAGGTGCCCAAACTGCTGCTGCGTACATCAATGCGGGTGTCACTAGAGTGTCAAAGAGCCACCCCTTAGTCTGGGGTTCCTGAAAATGTGTCTGAAAGCAACGTCTCTCCAATCCTGCAAATGCCGCATAGCCTCACGTCAATCTATCTCTCGCTGCCTGTGCCATGGAGAATACCCCTGTGCTGCCTGAGAAGGTGACACCTAGGTAGACGTAGGAGTCCACTACCTCTATCTGTCCTCCAGCTGCAGTGAAAGAGGCGCGATGGCGTACTGTCCTGGAGGTATGGAAGATCATGACCTTGGTCTTGCCAAGGTTCACTGTGAGTCCTCTCTCCATGTAGAAGGTATCGAGCGCCTGTAAATGTGACTGCAACCCCTCCCGTGACTCTGAAAGCAAGACAATGTGTTCTGGCGTACCTCCGAGGTCTCCTCCTAGCCCTCCTGCTCGCTGTATATACTCCGTGATCTCGTCGATGTAGAGACCGAAGAGAGTGGGTGAGAGAGGGCAACCTTGTTTCACACCAATGGTGCTAACAAGGCTGTCTAATAGGCCACCGGGGCAGCGTACCCTGCCTGTGACTCATGCATACAAAGCATGGATGGCCCATAGCATGTCTGATGGTAGCTGTAACTCCTGGAGCCTCCATAGTAGTCTCTCTCGAGGAACCATGTCGAAGGCTTTGCGAAAATCCACAAAGCAACAGTATAGCAGTATAGTCTCTGCTTCCTCGCCTTCGTGCTCTCAATCAAGCAACGAAGCACGAAGATGTGGTCGATTGTGGAGAAAGTGGGGTGGAAGCTTGCCTGGTCGGGTGCTCTGATCCGAGCTTCCTCAGGTTGTGTACTGAGCTCTGCCTCTAGTATTGCCCCATAGATCTTGACCAGGATATGGCCTATCATAATAGTCTTGTAGTTCCCTGGATCCATCATATCGTCGGACTTATGGATAGGCGTAATGGTATGCATAGTCCACGAGTCAGGTAATCCCTCAACCAAAGCACGGTTGAAGAGATGGGCGATCAGGTGGGAAACTACATCTGTTGCGTATATAAAGTGCTCGCCTTGTAGCCCAGTGTGGTCTGCTGAACGGCCATGCTGTAGCCTATGGATGGCCTGTCATACCAGGCCTGCCGTGAAGAGGGTGGATATCACATGACGCGGTGTGGGAGGGATCGGCAATGGTGGCTATCCTGGGATGTCATATAACCTCTGGACGTAGGTGTGCCAAGTTTGAGGATTTGCTATGGGTGTAGGTGGGCGTGGCTCACGTAGTGCCCTCCACGCGGTGGCACAATCCCTACTCATGAGAAGGTCGAATAACTCTGCCTCCTGTCTCTCCTCGAAAGCTCGTCGCTTCCGGCGTGTGAGGGCTCGCATCTGTCATCGTGCCTCCCTCTCTATGATGGATCCCAAGATACTCTGTGCTCTAAGATGTCGGTATAGTCGCCTACACTCCTCATCGTACCATCTATTCTGGGGTGTATGCCCCAGCCGTGTCGAATATGCGGTGCTGTGGGTGGTGTATGGGAAGCTGAGAGTAGCGGATGTGTGGAGGATCGAGGAGAAGTGGGCAGTGAGGGTGTCCAATGAGGAAGAGGGATCAAGGGAGTAGATGCGCTCTCGAACATGGGAGCTATAGATATGTGCTAACTCATGTCTAAAGTGAATGGTGGTATGGGCATGTGGCTGTATGGTGACGGGGTGTGATATGCATGGTGAGCCGCGTATGGATAGGGCAAGATATGCGTGGTCCGCTCCAATCGGTATGGGTGGGATAGTGAATGAGGTGATGAGATGCGTCGCCTCCGGGGGTCCGATAACATAGTCTACCACACTAAACCCCTGTGGTGTCGTGGGTGGAATGCATGTGAGAACACCCGAGGTGGGCCAGGTCGCCATCCCATTATATATAATGAGACGGTGTGCTTCTCCAATCTGGAGTAGGTGTCTGCCGTATGAGGTGGGTGTGGCGGTGTCGGTTGAGGCTTTGAGTGTAGACATATCCTCTATGGTACGAAGCATCTCAGTGTCGTCAAAGTCGTAGATATCACACTGGTGGCTCTGAGTGCGGGCATTGAAGTCTCCTACAAGGAAGACTTCGCCCATCCCGGTATACTCTGTAATGGTGTCACGGAGGCAGTCATATGAGTCATATGGCGATGTGGTGTCCGTTCCCGCCCCCCCTAAGGGCTGCTAGGGGAATGTGTGAAGCGCGAGCCGGTGGGTGCAATATAGCATACAGTGAAATACGCTGCTCTCTCCTCTGATAGTTGGAGGCATATCCACATGAAACGTGCCTTTGGGTCTCTGGCTACCACCTGTACCCTATGTTGTAGCGACTGTATGTAGAGCACGGCTACTCCTCCTGATCCTCATGTGTGTGTGTGTGCTGTCTCATCTGTCTGCGGTGAGCTTACTCCCACATATAGCCCTCAATCCTCGGTAGGCTCCTCCCCAGGGCTCTCGTGTGTCTCTGTCAAGAAGATCATGTCTCTACCCTCCATCACCTCCTCGAGGCGCCATGGATGTGTCCACAAAGATCCATTGCAATTCCAGATTGCAATGTGCACTTCCTGTTGTGCTGTCCCATAGGCCGCGAATCCCTAGTCAATGGGCCGTCCATCAATGATGACACGACCGTCTCTGTATAGGGCACGATGTCCCTCTCGTCGGGCCTGGAGGACACGTTGCATGCATGCACGTATGTGCTCTACCTGCATCCGTGTGAGATCGTCATCTATATAGATGGGGGTGCCCTGTGTAGTGCGTAGTACCGCCCGTCGTATGAGGAAGTCTCTCCTCCCGGCGTCATCTGAGAACTGAATGATAAGTGCTCTGCTCCGTGTGGTGTCCCGTCCTGCTCTCCAGGCTCTGGTGAAAGGGAGAGGCTCATCCGCGCGATATCCAAGTAGTGTGCACAAGCGACGCCCGTCCTGCTCCGGTGATCTGTCTGTCTCTGTGAGGCCGGAGACGCGAACATTGAGCCTGCGAGCCTTTCGCATCCGCTCCTCCTCAATGGTGGTGTGTACTATGTGGATCTCCTCATCGTGGTTGTTCTTCTTTGCCTCCTGTCAAAGGTTCTTTTTTACAATCTCGACCCATCCATCTTTCTTAGTCTCAAGTTCGCTCTGAACCACCTCCATGCACTCCTTCTTGATAGTCACCCGAATGTCCTCTAGCTGTGGGGCGATCTCC